>OX422223.1:418280664-418880664 GCA_949130495.1 Sambucus nigra
TTTCCCATCAACTTACTGCCGAGTCTATGTGTAAAACAATATTTGAAGCAAAATCTACCATACTCGTCTCCCGTGCAAACCCCGTGCTCAAAAAAGAGTGTGAAGCACTTATATCAAATAGATCGCGACTAATAAGACAAAAAATGAAAAACATACACTTGGCTTCCTGTGGAGGTTCTGGCCCATCTACTGCTGCGACATGGTATATCCACGCATAGTGAAGTGGCTATTGCCTCTGAAGTGGGGCGGCAGGTACTGGAGTGGCTGTGCGGTAGCTGCCTGAGCCGGAGTAGGTGGGCGTTGTACATGAGGTGCCTGCTATCCTCTAAAACCTTCCTGTCCCTGGGCTACCTGGTCTCCTCATGTGCAATACCTTGAAGTGTGTCCCCTCTCACCATAAATATAGCAATTTCCCTATAAAGGACCCGCTGAATTCGTCGACCCTACTAGCCTCTGCCCAGCTGTCGTTGGTCCTGTTGGCCTCTATACTACAGGCCCTGCTGGACTCTGTACTACTGGACCTGATCTTCCTGGACCTAGTCCTGCCTTTGAAGATTATATGTTGCCATGAACTTCTTATTCTAGTTAGTGGATGGGGTGCCCCTGCACTGCTGTTCCCCAAATCCACCGCCTCCACTTGCTTTGCCATGCTGGTTAGACAAATCACCTCCATAAAATTTCTCCCCCTTTATTTTCAGAAAATCCCTGTGATCTTAGCAGTGGAGAAGTGTATCATTAACCATATGGTTATAAGTCTGGAAGGATGGATTACGCCGAAGAGCCTTCCTGATCCGCCATGCCGACTCCACGATAAATCTATCAATCTTCATCTGCTCAGTAAGAACATCCTCCCTGGTGAAATACTAGAGGGAAATGAACCCCTCCTTATACTCGGTGACAGTACGCCGCTCCTGCTTGAGATCTGTGAACCTAGTCCTCATCTCGAACTTCATGGCTAGGGGAAAGTACTTCCCCTCAAACCTCTCCCAAAACTGACCGATAGTGAGGTTGTCCCTCTCCTCGACAGACATGACCGCCTCCCACCACTGAAGAGCATCCCCCACCAACCTGAATGAAGCTAACATATGCTTTTAAACCGGCATGCACTCAACCATATACAAGTTCCTCTCAATGTCCTTCTTCCTCCGATTATAAATGAATGTAACGAATCCTCCTGCAAACTCCAAATGCTGGCCCTTAATAAAGGCCTCTCTCACTCGGTCCCACATGTAGACTTGTGTCTATGCTGGTATAGCCACCTGCTGTGGTGATGCCTACTGAGGTGCCTGTAGCGGTAAAAAATTATAAAGCAAGGCAACCATCACTGTAAATACCTCCCGAGACACAATAGTGGCTATCTCAGCGTGGGTGATCAATCGTTGGGCTTGTGGTGCCAATGGTGGCTCCGGATTAGCCTCCTCCTCTTTAACTAGTATAACTACTCTCTTCCATATACCCCTACGTATGTTATCCATCTGAAATCAAACAAGGTTCAAATTAGTATCAATCATAAGAATACATTGAGTCCTAAGTATAGTCTCTATATATAAAAAAACACAACGCAAAACTTAATGAGCATAAACACAGGTCTGAAGAACACTAGAACTATGCTCTGATACCAACTGTAATAAACCATATTTTCTCACTTAAACGCTGGCCAAGAACAATACACCGAAGATAGGTCTTGCTTGTCAATTAATACTATACTTAGCAAAAATGCGAATATAAATAATTATTAATTAAGGCCCAAGTATGAAAAGTAACGAATACATCCATACATAAATAATTAGATCCAAACCACTAATAACATATAAATATCCAACCACAGTAATATAAGTATCAACCAACATATAATAAACGTCTTGGGTTTATGACCTTACAAATGTTCACAAATAAATAAATAAGTACGGCAAAATAAGCACCAATACTAGAATCAAAGAGTCTGAAAACTGATGCACAAATGAGATAGCAAGACTCATACATCACAATCCAGCTATCCCTGTCTAGGAGTACCTAGGGGGAGAAAACATTTAAATTTGGGTCAGAGCTCGAGGTGTGCAAGAATTAACTTAATTAATATATGATGCAATAATACAGTCAATGCAAGATAAAAATTCCCCGTTCATCAGTCACATGCGTATGACACGTCACCCCTCATCTAAGTGCTATATTATTCGCACCCCACTGCATCCCAAATAATGAATTGTGGCATCATCTCGAATTTATAAAATGGTATTTTATCAATAATTAATTATTAAAATGTAATCCCTACATTTAATTATGAGCTTACATTTATTCCAATCTCATAAGTGTCATGTATAAGGCATGACCAATTATTATGTATATTTCATAAATTAATTGTTTATTCCAAAAATGATATTTTATTATTTCTTTAAAGGAAAATACGGGGTATTAGAACACCCCATATTGCTCGCCCAATGACAGTCTGCTATCATAGATAACCTCTCAATTTGATGGGATATTTACGGAGTATTATCACCTGAGGAATTGCAATAGTTGTCCTAAGTAGAGTGTAATTTGGTTTTATCCAGATAATATATGTGTCAATATTGGTGGAGGAATAAAGAGTGGGGAGTGTGGTAACAATAGTTTTTCCAGCTTAAGAGATCACCAAGTTGAAATTGCATTGAAAAAATGTTAGACCATGCTACTGAAAAATACTTTATTGATACAGCAGATACAATTCATGTCTGCCAAATTTTAATATAATGAATACTAAACTCAAAAAAATTCCAGCAGATATGCTAGATAAAGAGGTCACCTGCCATCACTCTAAGGATTTAAAAAGGTGTCTTAAAAACGTTGGTCCCAAAATGTATGCGAACGCATACTCCCCCACACCCTCACCACCTCTCTTATTTCACTTATGCATATATATGATGCCCCTTTTTAACTGTATGTGCACATACCCACACATTGTGATAACCCATGACTAAAACACTAGCAATAAAATTAAAATCATTAAACAAACATCAAAATACATTGTCATAACGAATAGTACATGGCCATATTCATGCACAGGTTGTCCGAGTATATTCAACTCACGTTTTATAACAAATTAGTCCTAATATACCTCAAATTCACACTTGATGAATATGTGTTGACATTACAACAAGTAGAAAGTATTAAGGAAATTAATTTGGATATTGAAGAAGTGGTGAAGATGATAAAGAATGAACTATGGTGTTTAGAAGATCAATTCCATCAATATCTTTATGCTTGTAAAAGAAAAAGTGGACAAACACCTCGATGGATCCAACACCTTGGTGGAGAAACTATTGTAAGGCTAAACATTTAACTAAATTGAGGTGGACCAAAACTTCAGAATAAGTCCATACATATTAGTCCTCCTTTCCTTTTGGAATTATACATCCATACATTTTTTATGGTGATAAATGGTAAACTTTTTAAAGAATGGAACCCTAATGAAAAATCACCAAGACAAGGTCAGAACTTGCCCTAGTAAGTAAGCCTCTTAGGGGAAAGACTTACAGATCCAAGAATAAATTTATGGTATGAGGTTAGAACTCAAACTAATGGGTAAGCATCTCACAAAGTAGACCTAAGTTGAAAGAGATGAACTTGCTCAAATGTTAGCTAATATGTCCAGAGAAACCGATTGGAGAAGTCCGAATTCACCACGTTTGTATAAGCCTCTTACGGTTCAAGCTCAATATGCAGAAACTCAATGCTAAGATCGTATTGTCTGAGGGTAAGGCTGATGAAATTTAGGTGAGTTAATCCAAGGCACCATAGTGTGAGGATAAAATGGCAGAGCTCAAGGAGTCTATGGTAATAAGCTCCAAAGTGATCAACTCAACCATAAATCATTAATATACCAAACTTGTCAAAAATTAACTTGACAAACGTATTCATAGTGCTTATCCTTTTGGAAAAGAACATTTCAGCTGTTGATGGGCACAACCAGTTGGAGTAACAATTACTAGGTTATTGCTTTTATTGATAATGAGGGTATTAATTTAGTTTAGAGTAGCCAAGGACTAGTAAGTTGATGGTATTAAGAAAATATGGCCCAATAGGAGAAGCCGATTAATTATGTTGATTTTGTTTGACCAGATAGAAACTTTTGGATGAGTATCACACCATTCACAAGGTTCAATGGGCACAACAATGTGAGGCTTTTGTTCTTTATGCGCGGAGACATGTAATGAGCTAAATTGTGATCCTCTTCTCTCGACCATCAATGCTCGCACTCGAGAAAGTGAGGTAGTGATAGGTTATATGTAGCTACTATTAACCACTACCTAAAGGATATCATAATTTACATTAATTACGATCAACCAGTCATGCTCTTACAACACATACCACTAGTCTTGAGACCAATTTATAGTCATTATACATATATAATACTCTTATTATAAATGGGGGACTTATCTTCTAACTCAAAACCCACGTTGATATCACAATTTACACTAATTAGCATCAATCAATCATGCTCTCACAACACATACCAGTAGTCTTGAGACAACGTTATAGTCTTTGTAAATATAGAATGCTTTTATTGTAAATGTGGGACTTCGATGCTAATTAAAAATCCATGCTGGTATACCAATGTAAAAACTTATTGGTCCATCATTATAAACTAATTACTCAACTCATTAAAACTTTTTTCTCAATTAAATTTTGTCTTTATTCATGAATCATATCTTTACATTCTACTATATTTGGCACAATACTTTCAATGTAGTTAATGGTGGTAGGTATTTTTCATTTTGAATATACTATGCATGGGAGTTGAAGGGTATATTTTAAATATAAAAAAATTGGTCCGACCACTGCCTACCCTCCTCTTCCTAATATATAGCAGTATAGATAGTGTACAGAAAACTAGTGGTGACCCGAGTGTGGAGTTATGTTGCATTAGTTGATGGCCTTAGTGACTGATACTTTCTTGCAGGTGTACGTAATGATTGCTTTTAATAGCTGAGTCATTAATCAAGAAAAATGTACAGTTATTTTTTGTCTTTTTAAATCCTTTTATATTTATATTGTCTTACCACTTTTATCAATTACTCTCAAACCCTCTTTGATGAATAATTTGAAAACAACCCAACTGTATCCTAGACGCACAAGTGAATCCTTTGCGTAACCATTCGTATCCATGCCATATTTAAAAATCAAATTTGTTGGTTAACAAAATGGATACGTATATGGAGTATTTGAAACATACTAGGCTATGCTTAATTTCTACTCTCACATTTTCATTGTAAATGACCTCTTTAGACTTACTCCTTAATGGATATCACATGAAACTCATCACAATTCGCAATAGTAACATCCAATCTTTCTTGATTTTAGTCTTGATTTTTTTATGGCGCATTACACTGATAAACAAATTCATACAAACTAGTCAACAAATATCTATAATTCTAACTAAAATTCACACAATCCGGGTTATTGATATTTGTACAAACATGTAACCTAGAATATTTGTTTACTAGTTTGTGTGAATTTTAGTTAGAATTATTGATATTTGTTTACTAGTTTGTATGAATTTTTTTATCAATAATTCTATCTAAATTTGTATAATTATATTAGTTAAACCAAAAAAATACACTTCAAAACCTAAGGAAATTGTTTTTTAAAGAGAGAGAGTAGGGAGCAGAAAAGGGAGAGAATAGGGAGCAGAAAAGAGAAGAGGGATAGAATGTGAGACGAAGATTAAGAAGAGAGAGGAGATAAAAGAGGGAAATTAAACTTTGGCTAAAATTCGGGTTACCCTTAATAACAGTTAAAAATTAAATCTCATCCAAAATTTATGACTCCTATGAGCAGTTACAAATTTATGACGACTAATATCAGTCAAAAATTAAGTCATAGGTCAAAATTTCTAACTATTATGAGCAATCAAAAAATTATGATTGCTAATAAAAGTCACAAATTAAGTTTCAGGCCAAAATTCGTGACTATTCATAGCAGTTAGAATTTTGTGAGTACTCATAAGAATTATAACTTAAGCCTACTGACAATTTTGTGTTGGCTTCTAGCGGTTACAAATTTGTAACTGCATATAGCAGTCATAAATGAATTATATGGAAAGATTTGTGATTGTGATTAGCAATGACAAACTAGTTGAATCAAATTTTTCCTTACCCAAAGATTTTATCACTCCTAATGGCTGTTACAAATAATTATGTGATTGCTCCCGGGAGTGTTAAGTTTGTCACCACCATTAGCATTCATAATAATGCAGTCACAAAATCAGTATTTTATTTTAGTGGGCTTTATTGTTATGACCTTGAAAATTACCCTAAAAAGTTTAGGAATAAAATCGTTTTGGTTCTCAAAACTCCCATGCGTAATTATACACCTACTTGGGTTAGAAAATCGGACATAGAGGCTTGAGGAATTAAACTTCACGACTCTCGTTTGCTTTCACATGATACTTCTCATGATATTTCTTATGGATGATTGTGTTAACATGTTTGCCATTCACTAATTTTGCTTCATGATATATTTTTGCAAGTATTATGACCTATTTATCTCTTTGTATTATATTTTTTCTTTTTATTTGAGTCTTATTCGAAATATACAAAATATTTTATTTTGATAAAATTTTTGTAAATACAAAAAGATTTTATTTTTGGGTCAAAAATATTTTTTTTGAAAAACAAACAAAAAAAAAGATTCTCGGTCTATTTTTGTGTCGTGAGTTTACACTTAACGTGGCATATTAGTGTTCTTAAACCACCATCATTTCATATTTCCACGAGGCTAGGACATTTGATCATGATTTTGGATGCAAATATTGATCATAACCATTATTTTGATTTCGAGGTTGACTTAAATCTAGATTTGACTATGCATATGATATTGCACACATGCACAAGTTTTAATGAATGTTTAACTTCTCATGCATATTTGAGCCTGGTGAGATGTTTTCCCCTCAATTTTGTCATCTACGTGCATATTAGACTTAAGAGGAGTTGTGCATGTAAGAACCAGTGCCTATGAGGATTAGTTTAATATTGCATATTAAAAAATAATGAGTGTGCGTGGGAAAGGGCTACGAGAGGCATGTGAACTCGTCATGAAAGCCACCATTTAAAAGTGCCCAAGAAAAAATTAAGGTAATAAAAAAGAAACATATGCCAAAAATGGGGCCAATAGGAAATCTCTTAAAATGAGAAATTAGATATTCAAAAGAAAAAATGAACAACAAATATCATTTATATATGTTGGATTTTTTAGTTGAAGATCAACGGGTTTGCACAAAGAAGTCCTAGGTTGAAAAGGTCATGTCATGATGCTATTGTTTGTAGAATTGTTATAGTTCTAGACTTGTGTGCTTGATGTTTGTTTTGTTCATAAAGTTCAAGTTTAATTGTCACATATGGCTAAAACGTAGGTTGATGATATTTCTCAATCAATTAGAGCTTCCTGAATGTATCTTTGTGTTTGGATTATGATTCATTTGTGTTAGTTACACCCCTTCATTACATTCTATGTTTGAGCATATTGATACGTTATTAATGTGTAACTCATATTTTCTATTTGAGTCTATTTTGCTACTCTTTTTGTACTTCCAGTTGCTTTTATCAAATAATTTATTCTCTAGATAAAATTTGTATATTTTTAGAGCTGGAATGGAAGTTTCGTGAAGTCGTTTGAATGACTTGTGGTTGTCGTTCGAACAACATGTCCCTGTAATTTGATCATTGGATCAAATGACCATTCAAGTGAGGTATAATAAATGTCAGGTATGGTCGCGAGATAGATCGTTAGATGGGTTATTATAAAGGTGATTCAAAAGACATGCTATTATTTTGACTTGTTTCTTACATGGTATGAACGATATGCTTCAATCGTTCAAATGACCTGACAATGTCACTCGAATTACACTTCTTGAATTTTTTGGTCTTCGACTTGTTTCAGGACTTGATTGATATGTATTCGGATTTTACACTATTTTAGTACTCTTGGGTTGTGTTGGACAGTTTACATGAATTTGATATTGATTATTCATGATTTGATTTTTACTCTGCATTGATTTTGTTTAGTCACATCTCTTAATATTGATTATTATTTGTGACTGTTTACTAGCTATGATTTGAAATATTCTTATTATTTTGAGCTAGTTCGTCATGTTTATCTAGATATTGTACTCATGTTTTATTCATGCTAGATATTCATTTATATGTTTATTTTTCTCACTAGTTGTCTATTCGAGACAAAAAGGGGGCAAAATAGATATGTGATGTAGGGGGAGATTTTTTCTAGAACTTTATATTGGTATCATATTGATTATATATCATTTGTTCCTGCATACTTCACATGGTATTTGTATATTTCGTGTGTGTAGTGATTATTCAGAGATTCGAGATTTTTCAACTACAATGCATGGAGACAATTAATGTTCTCTGGTCATCCTCCATTTGATAGCTACATTTGAAAATCCATATCCTGTATTTTAATTTTTGGTTTTATGGGATAGGATTTAGGTCATATGGCATGGCAGCCCAACATAGGCATTTCACTTTTCGGGTTTTGTCCCGGAATAGATAAAGGGGGAGATTTGTAAGGAAAAATTTTCAAATAGTGTCAATTTGCATGTACTGGCATTATTTCGGACAAAAAAGGAATTTGAGTCAGAAATAGATTTTACTTGTCATGATTACCATTTAGTCTATGACATTATGTTGAAGAAGTAGCGACCAAGCTTCAAAGATAGATCAAGCCATGTTTATTTGTGCACGTTTCATGTCTTCATATCATATCATGTTCGAAAAATCTTTCAGGTTTGAACGAATAATGTTTATTGGATTTGAAAAACATTTTCTAAGGGTGATATTTTATTTAATAAAAATTAATATGTTTTTTCTGAGTTTATCTCGAGTTTAGAGTTGTACAAAACATCTCATTTAGTTTGGATGGATCAAACAACTTTAATAGTCATTCAAACGACATGTGGAAGTCATTCAAATGATATGGACTTCTCATTCTAACGAGATGGCCAGCTTGTTCAAAGCATATGCCAATATCATTATAACAACTCGCTGACTTAAAGTTTTTATTTAAGGCAAATTTTTCTCTGAAAATAAGGTGTACAGAACATAAAAAATAGAACTTATACATTTTTTGTAGATTTTTTACAAAGCTTTCCAAAGGATAAAACCATCCTGATAGTTTCAAGATCCGAACTTTCATAACTGTATGCAATAGAGATCTTGATTTTGCACCATCTGGAGTTTGTTCATCTCTGTTGAGATATTTATTCGTCGAGTTTTGGGGTAAAGAAACACTGGAATCTAGTTTCTAAATCGTAGACGGTTGCCAAGCTGTATTGATGGATACCGAGGTACGCGTGGACTCATGTGTTGTGGACTTGGCATCGGTGGACTCATGCGTTGCACTGTGGAGGAGTGGTTAAAGCACAGAAGAGCATAAAGACTTGTGGAGATCGTGTCGTTGAGTAAGTCTACTTTATGTACATAGTAAAATCATATCATAGTGATTGTCTGGCTTGGGCCATCAGAGGTTTTTTCCCATTGGGGTTTCCTCGTACCTCAACATTGTGGACTTAAATTTATTTTACTTCCTCAAATCACCCTAGATGCATGTTTAGATTTAACAAGATAAAATTGTGTTAGTAAAATTAGTTCTTAATCTTGGTGCTTAATTAAAACTAGAAAAAGGTTTTTGAAAAGAAAAATTGTTGTCACCTAAAGAACACGAAAAAAGGGCATCTAGGACATACCCTGAATGGGTAAAAAAAGGTAGAACTTCCAAAAGCCTTTAAATTTCAAAATTTTCCCCTTTTCTCAGGGATGGAAGTTAGTCCACATTATAACACTTTGCTAGGTTCACTAGTTAATGTGATGATGTTTAAGGAAATGATTATCTCAGGCTACCATTGTTTTCTTGTTCACTCATAGATGCATCTTTCAAATACTTCTTTATTTTTCCACCTAATTATGTCCAAACATGGAAACAAATGGAAGATATATTTCGTGTACAATTCTTAAAAAATGAGACAAAGATATCCATGGCTAATTTGGATAGAGTAAATCAAAAACCTGACGAAAAAGGCTACTTCCTTTATAAACATGTTTAAAATGGCTAGGAACAAATACAAAATAGTTCCACCTGAGTTATAATTTGTGAAATTGGAACAAAATAGTCTATAATTTAGGCTTAAAAAGAAATTTAATGCCATGGAATTAAGAGATTTGATTTAATTTACTGCTAAAGTATCCAGAGATAACGCCCTTATAGAAGAAGAAAATGAAAGAAATACTTATTCTTTCAGAACTTATTATAAGAATACCGACTTTGAAGTACACACTTTTGAGATCATTGGAACCAAAACTATAATCTGTAAATAATTGGTTCGAAAGGACAAAAAAATAGAATCTTTTACACCTAAATTAAAAGGGATGATAAATAAATACTCACTTGAAATTTGTAAGGCTGATGACATCTTTTACTATCTTTTAAAGGCTAAAATGTAAAAACCGCCCGATGATGCTAAAAAACCAAATGAATTAAAAAGGAATAATTATTGAAAAATTCATAATCTTCTCTCTCACTCAACTAATGCTTGCTCTATGTTTCACGACAGGGTTGAATAAATAATCAGGTGGGGGAAAATTAAATTCCAAACAAAAGAAGAAAGAAACATGGATAAAGAAGAGGACCCATTCCCCAAAGTAAAAAAAATGGCGACACATGTAAAGCCCATTTAGCTTTCAAGGAACAAAGGGCATGTCGAATTCAGAATGAAGACAAAAGTTGAACATTAGGTTTTGAAGTATGAAGTGACTAAAGACCCTGACCAAAAGGTGATCAAACACCTATATATAGGGTGTGGTGAATATTATACCGACATGTGCCAATTGGTGGCCTTAAAAGGAAATCAATATCAAAAGATTAACAAAAATGGGAATAATGATTATGCATCCAAAATCCCAATGTTCCAAAATCAAGAAGAAGTGTCGAGTAAACCTTTTGGGAAGGTGAGACCCTTATTTGGTCATTTTCATCCTTAAAAATGATAAAATTCAAAGAAGTATCCAATATATTAGGCTTGGCTTCGAAGAGGATAAACTTCATGAATTTTGGGACAACTCAGGACCTGTAAAGGTGTCAAGGTTAATCCTAATGTTAAAAGGAGAACGTAATTGGTGTGTAATCAAAGAATTAACGGTAGAACAATAATTCAATAATATTACAAATAGACTAAAGTCAATTAAACCTCAACAAGTGGCCCTTGGTAAATGGAATATGGTGAAGTAGCCTAACTTAAAGATGAGGGACTCGTAAGTGGTGATCACTCATTCTCAATAAAGAAGGATCCAAAGAAAGAACAAGGACTAAAAAGAGGACTCTGATACTGTATTGGCCTGTGGATAAAAGGGATTTTCCTACTTATTATCAAATCCAAATCCAAGGTTCCACAAGAAACTAGAAGTAAGCAATTCCTCTTTAGACTTGTGGCTAAATGACTCAAAAAGCTAGAAAATTCCATGGTTATGGATGGTGGCAGTTATTTTGGAGATAATTAAAGAAGAAAAATAAAAAATAATGGAATTAGATGCCATAGTTCCTGAGCAAAAAGTTGAGCATACATAATTTATCAAGTTTGGTTATCTGCCTTAGTAAGTGCCGATCAATATGTCTGTGATCCTCCTAAAGAGGTTCGAAGTTAAAGAAGGTCAAGAGGTACCTTCCATGAAAGTGAATGAACATGAAAGTCATATCACTACACCAAAAACAGTAATTTGGCACACGCTGATATTAAAAATCTGGCACAGTTTAAAACTGTGCCAAATTCTAGCACGTTTTAATGACAATCTGGAACACTTTAAAACAGTACCAAAATTTGGCACTGTTTTAAAGTGTGCCAAAATTAAGTACACTTGACTAAAATATAAAATACTCTACAAAATCATTATAATAATTTTTTTTCCTAGATTTAGTTTCCCTCTTCTCTCTCCTCTCTCATCTTCAATCTCCCGCTCCCCCCCAATCTCTCTCTCTCGGCTAAACATCGTATCTCTCTTCGAAGGTTGCGACCAAAAACTTTCTCTCTCGTGCGAATAAACATTCTATCAATTAGGATTTTTTTAAGGTCCATATTTTTTTTTGTTTTCAAGTGTTAATTTCCCATACCATTTATGAAATCTTGTTTTAATTTATAGCAGGTGACTCGTTGGAGCTCACAGGTATATATATCTTTTTTGCATTTCTTATCATTGTTGATAAATTTTGTATAATATAGTTAGTTGCCTTCAATTTGAGTGGGACTTGAATTTTTTTAGTTTGATAACACCGAACATATCCACATGTTTTTTTTAATTAATTATTGTATCTTTGTTTTATCAATGTGTGTATTGATGTGGTTATGTGCATTTTAAGGGTTCTAAATGATCTAGTGCTTCATATATTTTATTGTATG
Organism: Sambucus nigra; assembly: GCA_949130495.1. Taxonomy (NCBI): domain Eukaryota; kingdom Viridiplantae; phylum Streptophyta; class Magnoliopsida; order Dipsacales; family Adoxaceae; genus Sambucus; species Sambucus nigra. Next base: position 418,293,104 of record OX422223.1, read on the forward strand.
GAGATTTAATTTCACTCATCATGGATGATTTGTAAGTTGTGTAAAGAGAAATCAATGGATTTGAGGAAGAATGTTAAGTCAAGGTTGGTTGAGTTTTTTAAACAGACTCCTAAGGAGAATTGGCAGAAGGCTAGGAGCATTTGGGGATTTTTGTATCGTCGTGTGCGTCCAAGGCGTTAGTGATGTTGTACATGTCGTCGGTGAGTGGGAATAAGGATACATGTCAGTTTGATTATTGACAAAACATGGAGTTTTATGATACATGTTTTATTATTTCACTTCATATATCTTTGTTTTTTTGTTAATCTGTGTATTTATACCAATGTTTTATAGTTAATTTATTTCTATATCTATCAATATTTATATTGAGTAGTAGTTTTATTTGTAATTTTTCTTTTACAGTATTTTATCCAATATTCTTTGTCATTTCAGTTATGATTTTCGTCATTAAGTATATGATAAACATTATAAGTATACAAAAATATTGATGATAGTCTCAGTTGAGGAAATGACATTGATTATGCTAGATAAAGACCAGTGAGTGACGTGTTGATGGTGGCTATGGTGGTTAAGGATACTATGGATGTAACAGTCAACACAGATCTGTGGTTATTTTTAGGTATGTAAAGAAGCCAAATGATGTATATTTTGGTTTGGGTTGGTTCGAATTTGTTACACGTTTATGTAATTGTTTGGTTTGGGCTTTGGTTGTAGAGTTTTTTGCCTGTTATTCCCTATATCTTTTGAGCTTTTTACTTTAGACCTATAGTTTAGTCATGTTATTTCGTATTTTAGACCCATAGTTTAGTTCTGCAAACTTTTCGGACGAGAGGACCTCATTATGTTACGACGCAGTTCCAATGTTTCATATTTTATTTTAGAAGTTATAGATCTTGGCAAATACATTGAACATTTACTGAATTTCATACAAATCACTACATTTTTATACGTTCTATTTAATGTTTTTTTTACTATTTGGGTCTATTTGTTATGGTATTATATGGTTGGGGTCCAGCGTTTAACATAATATGACGTCGAGGTTGAAAAGAGTTTAGTTCTATTTTTAAGATCTTTATGAATTTTTATCATGTACCTACATAAATATTTTTGTACCCTTAATCTAGTTAGACAAATGGTGGTCTTGAGTTTGACATGTGAATCGTCTCGAATAACAATGGTGGCCACCGTTAAAATTACCCTTAATAGGAATTTTTTGAATTAAAATGAAGTAAAAACAAATGAATTATTTAACTCTTGTAGGTGAGTTAAAATCTATTCGCCAAGATCTTACTGCACAACGTATATGCAATGAGATGATAGCAAATGTATATCTTTAATTCCTAAAAGCGCTTTTGTGAGTTCTTTATTCTACATTGTCGTCATTACGATTTTCCCTTCTGAAATGTTGCCATAGTTTTGTAAGTTCTATCATCAAGTATTGTAGAAGAACTAATGATATTATTATTGGGAAAAAAATCAGATTCCCTACGCTTTTGTGAATATCTTATATTTATGCTGGTCATTTGGCTCAAGTCTATGATACTCCTGCACGATTAGCAATTGAAGTTAGATATTTTTCAAAATATAATATATTAAATCTCCATTTCGGCGACTTAGTGCATGAGTTGTTTTTATAAATCTACTTTTATTTATGGAAGAAATTCAACTCCCCAAGTTCTATACATACCACTGCTGATTGGATAACTTTTTTGAAGGTATATATTCCTCCCTATGGAATTTTGTTTTCCATGCTATTAAATCACTGCGAGGTAATCTAGTATGTTTGCGATGAGATACCTCACTAACAGAGGATGACACCTTCTTTTGTATAGATTTGCCTCTTCGAAGAACACTTTGCCTTTATATCCTTACATCAGTCATATTGTATTTTTTTTATCTTATTATATTGTGTGAGATACAACATACAAGTTCTTAGTGTTGGGTATAAATACTAAAAGTTCTTTAATAAAAATTTCGATTCTAAAGCAATTGGAGAGGTCGATTTGAATAAGGTTGAGCCTTGGGAGATGCCTTTTAAGTCTATTTTTCCCTATTTTCCTTAACTGTGAAATTACTGCAATATTACTCCAGTCCACTCCAACTTACAATTTTATCCTTTTATGAAAATGAAGGGAAGCCAAAAATGGGTGAGAAATAATGGTATTTATTCTGTGTGAGTGATAAGAAGTACCCAACTAGTTCAAGGACAAACAGGGCTAGTGATACTGGATATTGGAAGGCCACTTGCATAACCTCATACTTAGCGTGGAAGGATGCATTGATTATCCACTGGATTCCAATCCAAACCATCCAGCAGTATAGCAGAAGCAAATCATTGGGCCAAATGGACTGAACGGAGCAGTAGCAGGTTGGAGACAATAAAAATCTTTATTTGACGTAATAACTTTTCATGCTTTGCTTTAGTAGAGTACACACATATTCCCTTTTTACTAACATTACAGACTTGCATATTAGTTATGACATTTAGTTTTCTTGCTTCCATATTGTAATTTAATTAGCTTGCTGCCATATTGTAATTTCGTTAGCTTGCTGCCATATTATAATTTATGACATTCAAAAACTAATTCCTCTTCTTTCGAATTTCGAGAGGAGAAAAGTCTTTTTAGTTTTAGACGACAATTGGAATGCTGTCAATGTAACAGAGTTAATTAATTAATTACTTTTTTGTCAACGTAAATTTCTAATTCAGCAATAAAAGATGAATATCAAGTGAAAAGGAAAATATGTCTGCTATGTTGTGTCGGGATACTATGGGGATGCTATGCGGCTGAATCACAACCCTTACATGCACATGAATAGTTAAATCTGGGGTGCACAAAGGGTGATGGCTGCGGGGCTGCTACGGGGTTATAACTGGAATGTCGTCAATGTAACGGAGTTAATTAATTAATTACTTTTTTGTCAACGTAAATTTATAATTCAGCAATGAAACATGAATATCAAGTGAAAAGGAAAATAGGTCTGCAATGTTGTGTCGGGCTACTATGGGGATGCTATACGGCTGAATCACAACCCTTACGTGCACATGAATAGTTTAATCCGGGGTGCACAAAGGGTGATGGCTACAGGGTTGCTACGGGGCTATTACGGGGCTACTATGTTTACTGAAATGGACAATTCTATTATGTGGTATTGCGAAACTCTAAATCTAACTTCAACTACTCGCATTTTTCTTTTGTTTATGAGAGGAGGTATCAACAAACAACTCAAAACCATCAATCTGTGTGTGTTGCCACTAGAGATGGCTTTCATCCCCCATATTATCACCTTATTCTTTACCTGGTTTCCTCTTATTTATTCAGTTGATTTCAACTACCCTGCAGTTTCAACTTTGGTAACTCAAATTTCGACACGGGAGGGCTCGTTGCCGCGATATTCGATCCCCTACCCCCACCCAATGGAGAGAATTACTTTAAAACACCATCCGAAAGGTTCTGCGATGGCTGTTTGATCATAAACTTCTTACGTAAGTTTTCAAACATTTACTCAATTTTTTGTTTTGATGTCTGCATGTTTATTCCCCTGTTTCATCTATTTTCATGATTTTGAAAGTAGACATTTTTACTTACTTAATTCATTGTAATTTTACCATAATCCCTATGTCTCTACTCATGTAATAGTTTATGATATGAATATTATTTGTGAGAAATTTAAAATAAGGAAACTATGCTGTAACTTTTCTCTCAATTCTCACATATTCCAAGGACTGCTAATACATGGGCTTTTATAAGAATTGTACAGTGATATTGTTGCAATAAAATTGAGAAATGAAAGTTCTTATATATCAGTTATATATATGAATTGTATTAAGTAGCAGCTATATCCGAGGACGCTTGATATTGATCCACTAATGAGAAATTAGTATCTCTTACAGTCAGTACTGTTGTGATCATTGAACATTCCAGTGCTCCTTTATTTCATGATGGACACAAATAAGGTGATGAGGAGGTAAGTGTAAACAAGAGAAGAGGTGACAGTGCCAATTACGCGAACTATGCTTACGGAACAATACTTTTCAGTTTGAAATCTCAAGTTATCGTTATGTTAGTATCTGTTGCTATTTGTAGAAGACATGGTAGAAGTAGGCCTTGTGACCCCACTCAACCCAGTCAAAAATTAAGGTCACTCTGGATCTTCATGGAGATTAAGGTAAGCTTGGGCTGAACATTTTAATGCTCTGCTCGTGCTTTCTTTTATTTAAGGTTCTATCATAAGTGCATGATTTTTAAATTATGGACTGCTACACTCTAATTTTTTCTTACCTGGGTGAAAATAAAATGTTGAAAAGTATTTCCATATTTTAGGAATTACAAATTTGTAACAATCTCTCCTAGGTGGATTACAAAGAAAGATAGGGGTTTACATGGATTAAAATGTATGTTCAAGTTAGGACAAACTTATCTTGAATGATCTTTGACCAAAATCAGTTCGAATATCTTGATCCATTTTATAATTCCATTTGTCATTGACACGAAGTGCTGCTATCTAAGTTCTTTATTAAAGCTGTGCAGCATGCTCATATCAAAGGACTCAAGGGGCAGAAACAAACAGTTGATGCACCCCTATTTCATTTAAAAGCTACTTAAGCAAGTAAGTGTCTCCAACTTCTTTCTCTGAACTTATATGTTGGGTAGTTTATTACCCGAGACTTTTAGTTGGAGGTCATGTTTCTCATCTGATCTACTTATTTTTATTTCAGTCCATCATCAGCGATGCATCTATGATTAACATTGTTATCTTGGTGTTTGCGAATAAACAAGACATGGTATGTTGCATATACTGGCTTCTAATTAGTTTACTTGTAATTTGAAATAGTACATGTTTATATAAACATAGAGCTCTGTGATTATGACACATAAATAGGTGCATGTGGTCTTTTGTTTGGTATGCTTTGTATTGAGTTTTTGGTCTTCTATTCTAGAAAAAAGAACTTGTAAAATAAGCTTTTAAGATTCTATGGATATTTTGGGGTGACGATTTGTGTTTTTCAGTTGTTCATGGGCAGAGTAACAAATATTTTCCACTTAGTATATCTAGTATAAATGGGTGCAAGCTAGTATTACGCTTAAAATATCTAGATTTGAATTAAGGATCAAACAATTCAAAATTTTTAATTCTAAAACTTTTAACTTGAATTCCATTCTAACACATCGCACGGAAAAATGTAACTTGTACGAACTGACTGCGTAGTCGCGGGTCTCCCGGTTTAAGAATATGATGATAATTTCAAAATATGTAGATTAGGATTGAAAATAAGCCGTTTGAGGGTGAAAACCCAAAACAACTCTCAAACGACCCCGTAAGAGGCACAAACACCTCGCACGGGACCAATGGAAGTTGTACGAACTGACCGCGTAGTCGTGGGCCTCCTGGTTTGAGATAATGACGATAATTTTAAAAAATATATATTAGGCTTGAAAACAAACCGTTTGAGGGTGAAAACCCAAACCAGCCCCCAAACGGCCCCATAAGAGGCACTAACACCTCTCACGGGATCAATGTACCTTATAGGAACTAACCGCGTAATCGCGGGTCTCCCGATTTAAGAATATGCCGATAAATTCAAAATATGTCGATTTGGCTTGAAAATAAGCCGTTGAAGGGTGAAACCCCAAACCAGCCCCCAAATGGCCCTGTAAGAGGCACTAACACCTCGCACGGGACCAATGTAACTTATATGAACTGACCACGTAGTCGCGGGCTTCCTGGTTTGAGAATATGATGATAATTTCAAAATATGTCGATTTGACTTGAAATCAAGCCGTAGAAGGGTGAAAACCCAAACAAGCCCCCAAACGACCCCGTTAGAAGCACGCACACCTTGCATGGGACCAATGTAACTTGTACGAACTGACCGCGTAGTCGTGGGCCTTCCGGTTTGAGAATATGATGATAATTTCAAAATATGTAGATTAGGCTTGAAAACAAGCCATTTGAGGGTGAAAACCCAAACCAACCCCCAAACGGCCCCATCAGAGGCACGAACACCTCACACGGGTCCAGTGTAACTTGTATGAACCGACCGCGTAGTCGCGAGCCTCCCGATTTGAGATAGTCATGATAATTTAAAAATATTTAGATTAGGCTTAAAAATAATCCGTTTGAGGGTGAAAACCCAAACCAGCCCCCAAATGGCCCCGTAAGAGGCACGATCACCTCATACAGGACCAATGTAACTTATACAAACTGACAGTGTAGTCGCGGGTCTCATGATTTGAGAATATGCAGATAATTTCAAAACATATCGATTTGGCTTGAAAATAAGCCTTTGAAGGGTGAAAATCCAAATCAGCCCCCAAATGGCCCCGTAAGTCGAACAGACATCTGACACGAGACCAATGTAACTTATAGGAATTGACCGCGTAGTCGCGGGTCTCTCAGTTTGATATTATGACGATAATTTCAAGATATGTAGATTAAGCTTAAAAATAAGCCGTTGAAGGGTGAAAACTCAAATTAGCCCCCAAACGGCCCCATAAGAGGTACGAACACCTCGTACGGCACGAATGTAACTTGTACCAATTGAACGCATAGTCGTGGGCCTCCTGGTTTGAGATGATGACGATAATTTCAAAATATGTAAATTAGGCTTAAAAATAAGCCTTTTGAGGGTGAAAACCCAAATTGCCCCCAAACGGCCTAGTAAGAGGTACGAACACCTCGCACCGGACCAATGTAACTTCTACGAACTGATCGCGTAGTCACGGGTCTCCGGATTTGAGAATATGACGATAATTTCAAAATATGTCGATTTGTCTTGAAAACAAGCCATTGAAGGGTGAAAACCCAAATCAGCCCTCAAACGACCCCGTAAGAGGCCCTAACACCTCGCACGGGACCAATGTAACTCGTACGAACTGATCAGGTAATCATAACTTGCGTAAGATTTTCAATTTTAGAATAAAATAATAATTGAAACTACTATATGTAATTTTTTAGCTTGAGTAAGCTTTTTTTATTTATAAATTACTTGGTTACTAATATCGTATTTTTTTGTGTTATGGTCGTGTGGGCTTTTGTAGTTTTATTGTTAAATTTTATTGCCGTGTTTGCTTTTGTAAGTTTATTGGTATATTTTGTGGTCGTGCGGGCTTTATGTTATGCAGGTTTTATATTAGCAGGTTTTAGAATGTCTTGAAAATAAAGGAAATTCTGCCCAATTTTTTTTTGTCTCCGAACTACTAATGACTTGTAATACTTTGAAGTTTGTATGTACATTAGTTTATCAACAACGTGCAAGATTTGCAATTTGTGAATTTTCTTGTTTTCAAATAATTAATTTTTTTTCTTTTATAAAAAAATTTGGCATAGTTCAAAACCGTGCCAAAAGTGTATCAAATTTTGACACGGTTTTGAACTGTGCCAAAAATTTATCAAAATGTGCTCAATCTAGCACAGTTAAAAACTGTGCCAAAAGTGTGTCAGAAATGTCAAATTCTGGCACGGTTTAAAAGTGTGCCAGAAGTGTTCCTGTTTTGTCAAATCTGGCACACTTTTAAACCGTGCCGAAAAAAAATGGCCATTTTGGAACACCTGATTCTGGCACAGTTCAGAACTGTGCCAGATTTGATCTGGCACAGTTTTAGTAAAGGTTGAGAGATATAGAATCAAATTAATTATAAAACATTTGTAAAAATACACAGATTAACAAAAAACAAAGATATGTGAAGTGAAATAATAAAACATGTATCATACAACTCCAAGTTTTGTCAATAACCAAACCGACATGTATCCTTATTCCCACTCACCGACGACATGTACAACATCACTAATGCCTTGGACGCACACGAAGATACAAAAATCCCCAAATGCCCCCCAGCCATCTGCTAATTCTCCTTAGGAGTCTATTTAAAAAACTCAACCAACCTTGACTTAACATTCTTCCTCAAATCCATTGATTTCCCTTTGCACAACTTACAAGTCATCCATGATGAGTGAAATTAAATCTCCAAACAATAAAATATACGAAGCACTAGATCATTTAGAACCCTTAAAATGCACATAACCACATCAATACACACTTTGATAAAACAAAGATACAATAATTAATTAAAAAAAACATGTGGGTATGTTCGGTGTTGTCAAACAAAAAAAAAATTCAAGTCCCGCTCAAATTGAAGCCAACTAACTATATTATACAAAATTTATCAACAATGAAAAGAAATGCAGAAAAGATATATATGCCTGTGAGCTCCAACGAGTCACTTGCTATAAATTAAAACAAGATTTCAGAAATGGTATGGGAAATTAACACTTAAAAACAAACAAATATGGACATTGTAAAAATCCTAATTGATAGAATGTTTATTCACACGAGAGAGAAAGTTTTTGGTCCCAACCTTCGAAGAGAGATACGATGTTTAGCCAAGAGAGAGAGAGTTTTTTGGTCGAGAGAGAGAGAGAATGGGGGGGAGTGGGAGATTGAAGATGAGAGAGAAGAGGGAAACTAAATATAGGCAAAAAAATTATTATAATGATTTTTAGAGTATTTTATATTTTAGTCAAGTGTACTCAATTTTGGCACACTTTAAAACAGTACCAATATTTGGCACTGTTTTAAAGTGTGCCAATCTATCATTAAACCGTGCCCGAATTTGGCACAGTTTTAAACCGTGCCAGAATTTTAATATCTGGGTGTGCCAAATTATTATTTTTGGTGTAGTGTCCAAATGATGAACATCTAATGTCAGTGATAGATTTATGAGTTGATAGATCAAATGGTCATGTTATCGTGTCAATTTGGGTGGTCATTCTTGTTATAACCAATTTTTTATGTGCATGAAACTACCTTGGCAACTTGGGAACCTTCATGTGGATAAAAATGCCATTTGAACTAATGAATAGAGGGTCCACTTACTAAAGGGTAATACATATCATTTTTCAAGATATGGTTGGCACTTTTTTGGAGTGTTATATTGATAACATAACTATAAAATCAAAATCAATAATCGATCATATAACACATCTTAACAAATCCTTCAAAAGAGTGAGACTTTATCAAATTAAAATGAATCATTTAAAGTTTTCCTTGAATTTTTGGTACACCAAAAGGGAATTTAAGTCGATCAAAACAAGGCTAAATCTATAATTGAGGGCACATTGCCGATGTACAAAAAAAATTTACAAATATTTTTGGGACAAGTTAATTTCCTTCAAAAATTTATATCTAATGTAGGAGGAAAAAACTAAAGTATTTTCTCCTTTCTTGAAGCTAAAAGACTAAGAGAAGTTGGATTGCAAATAGGAGTATGAGCAGGCTTTCCAAGTACTAAAGACCGTGAGAATAACAAAGAACAAAATATTCACTACCTTATTAGGTGTTTAAATGAATGTGAATGTAGGTTATCTGTAGTTTAAAAACTATGTTTAAGTTTATATCTTGCTTCTTTGAAATTAAAGTACTATGTACTACATTTTTTATCATTTCAATGTTTAATTTAACCAAATATATATTGAGAAGGCCTATTCTAAGAAATATGATTAACAAATGGGCTATAGATTTATCTGAGTTTTGCGTACAATATGTGCCTTAAAAGTAGTAAATGGCCAAGCCTTGGCTGATTTTCTTGCAGATCATCCATGTGAAGATGAATCAGATGGGGAATATGAGGTATGTTATGTATCTCTACAAAATTAAGTTTTGATGGTTCGATGACTGAAATAATGTCAAGTATAGGGTTGATCATTGAAGCACCTAAACATATTAAAACCAAACATGGATATAATTTGGAAGAAAATACATGTTCCGACAACCAAGTAGTATATAAGGCTATAACAATGGGCCTAGAAATATTTTGAAGTTGTAATGCTTGAGTAATAGAGGTTTTTGGTGATTCCTGATTGGTTATAAGATAGTTAATTAATATATACAAATATGTTCATAATAGCTTAACTTTATACAACCAAGTGGAGAATTGGTTTAGAAAACCATGTTTCCCTTAGAATCAAAGGATCCAACTGATGAGAAATGACCCCTAAAGTGGTGAGGACCATTTCGAGTCTATAAAGTATTTAAGGGTGGATCATACCATTTAAGAGTCATCAATGGTTACATTCACTTGAGAAAAAAAATGTCAGATTTCTAAATGTTGATACCAAAAACTACCCTCTTACGTGGACTAATCAGAAATAGGCATATGTCATCTACTGTGGCAATAATCCTAGTCAGCAAAGAATAACCACCGATCAAGGCCTAAAATACCGACTAACTCCAGCAAGCCCGACCAACAGTACGGAGGCAACCAATACTGTCAACAGAACTCCAACAGCCAGAAACATTATGGACCTTCTGTACTTATGTCTAATTTATAAAGGCAATATATTCTTTAACACTCTATCTTTTTGTCTTCCTAATGGGCGATAAATGCATTGTAGTCCCTTTGTCAAGGGCAAGTGATTGAAAGAGAGATACCAGTCAATTAGAAGCACAGTTCACTTAGGCTTTTCTTCATAGGCCGAACCATTTTAAAAACCTCTTTGTCTCTTTCTTTAACTTACAAATATTATCTGTGATTAATTAATTAGACCTAGTCAAGTTTTTTACATTAACAGATTGACGTCGTCTATGGGAACCTATTATTAAACGTTTTTCACTCATTCATTTGCCCAATACGACTGATGTTCCTGAATCTAGCACTAGGAATGATGGAATTCCTCCTGTTCCATCTACTCCACCAACAAACAACGATCTGATTAGAATCCTGGATAGCCTTACTAGAGGAAAAGAGGCTATGCAAGATACCATTAGACAGTTAACCCAAACACTACATGCTGGATCTCCTGCCTTATTTGCTCATGAAATTATGCCACCACCAACTCCAAGAAATTCTAGGCATATCCAATCCAAAACTACTAGAGATAATGCAAGGAAATTTTTTCCAATTGAGTTTATTATATAGTTTTGACTTATTCTCGGAAAAACCACGTTTGAGTCATAGGTCAATTTTTGTTGTCACGATCCCACACATTCTATGAAGTGTTGAAGACATTGCGGCAAGGCTTCAAGGATTTAATTATACTGAGGTGGTGAAAGCTTATTCTTCTTCAAAGTTTAATTGCATATTGAGATCCCTCAGGTATGAATGCGTAATTTTAATGAGACTCGAAATTTATTTTAAAGTGATTAAGGATGTATTTTTTATTGAATAAATGTTTTTAAAATGTTTTGTAAGTGCTTAAAAAGGTTTATACTTTATTTTAATCTGATGAGGATGGATTATAGTTGGATTTAAGTGGAACTCTTTATTAAGAGATGGTTTAAGATTAAACTTTAATTCGCTAGTAACTCAAACGACTTTACTAGTCGTTCGAGCGAGTTGCTCTGTCGTTCGAGAAACATTTCTATCTCATTCGAGCGATAGGTCAATGTCGCTGGAACGATGCGCCGTATTAAGAAAAGTATTTATAGGCATGTTTCCATCAAATTTTGTAAGTGTCCATTCTGAAAAAATTAGTATTCGTCCAGAATGTTTCTGCACACAAGTTTTCTAAGGTTTTCCAAAGTAAACACATCCTTAGAGTTTCAAAGATATGAGTTATCATTGATATAGGCTATAGTTATCTTTGTGTTACCAAGAAGAGTTGTTCTAAACTTAAACATTGCTGGTTTTACGGTGAAGATTTAGTGGAGTCCAGTTTCAACATCGTAGATGTTACAAGCCATATCGGGGGACACCGAGACATACGTGGACGTGTGTGTTGTGGACGAGCAATGTGGGAAAAGAACTTTTCGTGTGGGCACTATGAGAGGAGTGGTTAAAGATCAGAAGAGTGCCAAGTCTCTTGGGGATCGAGCCGCGGAGTAAGATTGTGTCTGTTCGTTGTAAATCCACATTCATAGTATTTCTCTGGCTTGGTTCGTGCGAGGTTTTTTCCCTTAGTGGTTTCCTCGCACATCCAGCGGTGTGAGTATTCATTTCTTTACTTTATTTTTCTTGGTTTAATCACTAGATGAATGTTTAGGATTAACCAAGATAAAATTTGGGCAAGTTAAAATTTGTTCACAACTTGATGCCAATTAAAAATTGGAAAAAGGTTTTTCATAAAAAGAGAAACTTGTTTTGTCATCCTTAAAACACTTTCCTCTTAAAAAATTAAAAGGGACCATCAAATTGGTATCATAGTTAGAAACATATTTTTATTGTGTTTGATCCCTTGTATTTTTCGAGATGAATTTTGGAGTTTTTGAAAGTTTTTGTGCTCCTATTTTTTTTGGCACAAGTTATGCTTATTGGAAAATGCTATTGAAAAGTGCTTTCAAAAGCATTGATGAGCGTGTGTGGTTAGCAGTTGAAAATAGTTGGTCATCACATGTCACACGAGGGGGTAAGGTCACTAGTTTAAAACCCGTTGAGTCTTGGAGCGAGGATGAACATAGGCTTGCACTTTACAACTCTGAAGGTTTGCACGTTATAATAGAATTATAACTTGCGAAAATTCAAAAGAGGCATGGGATACACTTGCACTTACTCACGAGGGCACTATCACGGTTAGGGAAGCTAAGTTACAAAACCTCACTACACAGTTTAAGAGGATTAAGATGGTATATAGTAAGTCGTTTGATGATTTTTATGCTAGGTTGTATAATATTATCAACTCGTCCTTTAACTTAGGTGAGAAAATTTCTGACAATCGTGTGATAAAGAAAATTTTGAGATCTTTGTCGAGAAGGTTTGATGCAAAAGTGACTGTTTTAAACTCCTTAGTAATGATTAATTAGACGAAACTTGAAGAGAATGTAGGTGACTTAAAACCTATGAACTCGATATGTTTACCTCTGAGAAAGTAACAAAGAAATAAAAGGGCATTGCTTTGAAATACCGAAAGGATGAAACTAGATTTTCGGATGACGATTCCGATTTCGATTTTGAGGATGTCGCCCTGCTTGATTAAAATTTCAAAAGATTTCTTAAGTACCAAAAGAAATTGAAATATGTCAAAAAGTTTGACAATTCAAGAACAACAAGGTTGAGTCCACCCCTATAGACAAGAGTGAAAAATTCAATAGGGTTGAGTCGGATAAATGTTTGGGTGTTAGGGGTGTGATCACAAAGGTGCCAAGTGTTCCACTATTCTTAATAAAGAGGGCAAGAAATCGATAGCTTATAGTGCCTACTTTAGTGATAGTGAACCGGAAGAGGGAGAGAGTTCCCCTAATAAGAGAAAGTTTATTGCTTTTTTGTCACCTCATGTGAGAGATGATGATAAATTTTATCACAAATATTCATAGGTGCATGAAACTTCCAAGGTTGTTGAATCCCAAGTGAGTGAGGGTGATGTGAGAGAGGAATAGGAGTTTGATGTAAAAGAGTTGCAAGTTGCATTTAATGAGTTATATGCCGAGGCCGTGAAAGTGAAAAAGGCTAACTCCAAATTGCAAGCTGGGTTGAATGAGGTTGCTGTAGAAAATAACGATGTTTTGATTGAGAATATTAGGGCATGAGAGAGAAAGATTAGGGAGAAGATAAAGTATGCCGGGAAAGAGAGAGATAGTCTTCGTGGTTGATGGAGACTTTGAAAAAGGAGTTACTGGAGTTTGATGAGTCTAGGCGTGTGCTTGAGTCTAGGATTAATGAGTTGGAGGAGAAGTTGAAAGACTCGAGTAAGGTAATATTTGACTTGGAGTCTAGGTCTGAAACGTTGGATAGGATGTTAGGCACCATCCATGTCAAAAGTGATAGGTTTGGTATAGGCTATGATGATAGTGTTCCCATTCCCAAAGTCAAAACCAATCATGTGAAAGGGAGGTCGATATTTTGGTTATCATTCCCGCCGTGTTTACACTTGTTCCCATTGTGGAAGCAAAGGTCACCTTAGACGTTTTTGATATGACCTTTGGAATTCTCCTAGGAAGTTTAGGAATAAAGTTGTTTCGGTTCCCAAAACCCCCACCCGTTATGTCACACCTACTCTGGTTAGAAAATCGGACTTAGCGGATTTAGGACTAAAATTTCATAGTTCTCATTTTGTCGCACTTGATTCTTCTCATGCTAGATCCAAAGGTTGATTGAGTTACCATGTGTATCATTTTTATTATATTTTCATTTATTGATTCTTATTTGAAAAATACAAAAATATTTTGTTTTTGTAAATTTTTGAGAAAATACAAAAAGATTTTGCATTTTTTGAGTTAAAATATGTTGAAAAACCAAAAAGATTTTCTATTTATTTATCATTTTAAGTTTACATGTTTCATGTTTCATGTAACATATTGGTGTGCTTGGACCCCATTCCTTTCATTATCTATTTGGCTAGGACATTTGGTCATAATTATTGATACTTAGAATGATCTTGACCATTGTATTATGGGGTTGTTTCAAAGTTGATACAAATTTTGATTCGACTTTGTTTATATTCCATAATTTCACACTTCCATGAGTTTATATGGATGTTTGACTACTCTTGCATAGTTGAATTTAGTGAGACGTTCTTATCTCAATTTTGTCATCTTTGCGTAAGTAGACATAAGGAGGAAGTGTGCATATAAGAACCGTTTACCGTGAGGATTGTAATTTAAAAAAAGGATGAGTGTTATGGGAAAGGGCTGCGAGAGTGTGAAATTGGCTCGTCATGAAAGCCAACGTTTAAAAGAGCTTGAGAAAATAAAAAGGCAATAAAAAGAATCATATGCCCAATTTGTTTATGGTCATTCAAAAAAAATTATGATATATATTTGCGGGAGTTTGGATGGATAATAATTTAAATGGATTTGCACAAAAAATCCTAATGTTGAAAAATCGTGTCATGACGTTATTGTTTGTAGAATCATCAAAATTATGGATTTGTGTGCATGATGTTTGTTTAGTTAATTAAGCTCACACTTTAATTGTCACATTAGGCTAAGATAAAGTTTGATGATTTATAGATATCAATTAGATCTTCTTGATCATTTAGATGTGTTGGAATTGTGACTCATTTGTTGTAGTTCATGCCCATTATTTCCCTGTTTATCTTAAAGCACATCGGTACTATGTTAGCATGTAACTCAATTTTGTTTTTTTTTTGTTTTCTTAGTTTAGCTACTGTTTTGGTACCATTTTACTGTTTTGAGTCTCTTCTATTTAGTTTTTTAACGAAACTTTTTCACTGGGCAAAACTGTTTGGTTTTCTGCGCAAACTGTGGAAGTCTAATTATCTCGTTCAACCGACTGGAGAATATCATTCGAGAGATATTGTAAAGTCGTGCGAAGTTGTCATTCTAACGGAGTCGATTTATCGTTCGAGCGACCTATCTTACTTTGCAAGTTTATTTCTTCTTCAGTACCCTGCCGCATTTGTTCATGATTTTGGTACAGCTGGTTGCTTCTGGACAGATTGTTCATAAGAATATTCGTATTGATCACATATTTTACTGCATTATGTCGTTTAGTCATACCTGCTTAGATTTATTGATTCATTTGTGTGATTATTGTTTAGATTTTTATCTAGACATATTTCATTGATTTATCCTATTCTAGATATGTTTATCTTTTCATCGGATTGTCTATTCGAGACAAAAAGGGGGAAAGATGTCTGTGATGTAGGGGGAGATTTTTGTTGAGCATTGTGTTTGTTGCACACATTTGTATCTACATTGGTATCTTATTTATGTGCATATTTGTTAAATGGATTTAAATGTTATTTTTTGTTTCAAATTGGTATCAAAATATTTTTTGGTCACATATTTCATTATGATTTATATAATTTTTTCCTCCATAATTCACTAGGTATTTATCTATTTCACGTGTGCAGGTATGCTTAAAAAGATTCAAAATTTTAAGACTACATCACATTCAAACATTCAGAGACAGTTCATGCTTGTCGGACCATATTTTACTAAGTTTTATCCTGTAATTTTTGTTTTTGGGTTTACGGGATGGGAATTAGGCGTCATATAGCTTGACGTCCCGACTTAGACATTTTATTATTGGTTTTGTCCTAGAATAGTCAAATGGGGAGATTTCTAAGGACACAATTTCCAATTAAGTTCACTGTATAGTTTTGACTTATTCACGAAACAAAACACGTTTGTGTCATAGGTCGATTTTTGTTGTCACGATCCCACACAGACTATGAGGTGTTGAAGACATTGAGTCAAAACTTAAAGGATTTAATTATGCCTAGGTTTATTGGTGGAAGCTTATTCGTCTTCAAAGTTTAATTGCATCCCGAGATCACTCATGTATGAATGCGTAATTTTAATGAGACTCGGAATTTATTTTAAAGTGATTAAGGATGTAATTTTGTTAAATAAATGTTTTTAAAATGTTTTGTAAGTGTTTGAAAAGGTTTACACTTCGTTTTAATCTACTGAGGACGGATTAGAGTTGAATTTAAGTGGAACTCTTTACTAAGAGATGGTTTAAAATCAAACATTAATTTGTTAGTCACTCTAAGGAGTTGGCCAGTCGTTCGAGCGACTTGCTCTATCATTCGAGCGACGTTGCTATCTCATTTGAGTGACATGTCAATGTCTCTTTAATGATGCGTCTCCTTAAGAAAAGTATTTATTGGAGTGTTTCCATCATATTTCATAAGTGTGCATTATGCAAAAATCAGTATTCATCTGTAACGTTTTTGCACAAAAGTTTTCTAAGGTTTTACAAAGTAAACACATTCTTAGAGTTTCAAAGATCTGAGTTATCATTGATATATGATATAATGATCTTTATGTCACGAAGAAGAGTTGTTCTACACTTGAATATTTCTAGTTTTGAGGTGAAGATTTGGTGGAGTCCGATTTTAACATCGTAGACGTTATAAGCCAAATCGGTGGACATCGAGATATACGTGGATGCGTGTGTTATAGACGAGCATCATCGAAGAAGGAATTTCTGTGTGAGAACTTTGAGAGGAGAGGTTGTAGATTTGAAGAGCGTCAAGTGTCATGGGGTTCGAGTCGTTGAGTAAGACTTGTGTCTGTTCATTGTAAATCCACAGTCATAGTGATTATCTGGCTTGGACCGTTCGAGGTTTTTTCCCTTAGTGATTTTCTCGTACATCTGGCATTATGAGTATTCTTTCCTTTACTTTATTTTACTTTCTTTAATCGATAGATAGATGTTTAGGATTAATCAAGATAATATTTGTTCAAGTTAAAATTTGTTCACAACTTGGTGCGAATTAAAAATTGGAAAAAAGTTTTTCATAAAAAGAGAAATTTATTTGTCATCCTTAAAACACTTTCCGCTTAAGAAATAAAAAGGGACCATTAGATACGTCCTACCATCCAGGAGAAAGTTCATCACTTAGAACTTCAAAACCATATAATGAATAATCCTTAACTCCTGAAATATTGAGTGATTTGGAAAGATTGAGTAGAGCATGGGGCACCGGGTCATTCTTCTATTAAGGAAGGTCAAATAAAATTGAGCTCCTAGACCATGCCTTTTGTCTCAATTTCAGTCTCACTTGTGGTCTTTTTATGCTTGACATTCTTAAATTTAGGATTCATACCTGGAATATTCGGGCCAAAATCAAAAGATTTACTTTCAATTTCTAAACCTGAAAGTTTTCTCGGCAGTACCCTATGTTCAACCCCGCCCGATAAAAAATTGGAACTTTTCTCAAATTTGAAACTATGAGCAGGGGTAAAAACTTCCTACAACAATGGTATATATTTCTTGAGCTAGCGGGGAGACGAATAGATACAATCTCCTCTCCACATATAGGACACCCCATATAACCATGTACTACACAACCGGATAATGTCCCATAAGCTAGAAAATCATGAATTGCCCACATCAACATATCTTTCAGAGTAAACTCTTATTTTCCAAAAGAGTCAAATGCTTGCACACCCTATTCCCAAAAGTCATTTAATTGTTCTACCAAAGAAACCAGGTAGATATCGATGTCATCTCTTGGTGCCTTTAGCCCGGGTATCAATAAAGACAGCATCAAAAATTCAACTCTCATACACCGTGAAGGTGTAATACCCCGTAATTCTAACGACTTTCAAAATGAGTTAAATTAAAAGTTAATGGGATTAATTGGAATTAATTTTAAATTAATTAATTGGGATTAATTCAAATTTTATATTACTTGTGGATATTAAAATATATGATTCTGAATATTACTTAGTGATATTTAAGTAATATATATGATATTATTTATATTGCTGTGAGTTAGTAATACGGTAATTATGAAACTTAAGTCGGGACGCGATATCGGATGTGATGGGACTAATTTAAATAAATAAAAAGGAAACATTATTTTTATAGCAACCTTCTGGTCATTTTGAGTGAGCCGTTGTATCGGGAAGGGTCGAAATAGTCAGAAAAGTCTATTCGGGTGTTGGATTTAGGTCTCGGGTCACTTTGGAGATGAAAGGACACCCCGAAGGGAATTTTAGTCATTTTATTTTGAAGGTGGATAGTAATTTCGGGATTTGTCTTATTATAAAGATGATGGATTAGAGGAACATAGGTTCGTTTCATTTTATCACAAAATATTTGAGAGGTATTAGTATGAGGGAATGTGAAGAGTTTCTTGGGAGGATAAGAGGTTTCTTAGAAAGGAGGAGAGATTTTTGGATCAAACCAAAGGGGATAAACGACCAGCACAACCACCGAAAAATGAGGAACGAATTCTACACCATCATCACCAAAGGTTCAGACCTACATAATTAAGGCAAGTGTAATTATTGGTTTATTTAATTGCATACAATATCCATGCTAGATTGGATGAGAAAGAAGTATGAATTTACATGATTTAAGGATGAACTATAGAGTTTTTTAGAATTTGTTCTTGACATGAAAATTAGATAGAATAAATCTCTTTATGTTTAAATCATTTAATCCACTAATTTTAGGTTTCAAATGAAATAAGAAGTCCGAGTTAATATTATTTGTGGATAAATAAGAACCGATGAGAATTTTGGGAATAATAGGATTTAATCCAAACTATTTGATGAATTTAGTTTGTTTGATTATTAGAAACTGATCATATATCTTGCTATATCAATTGAGATTAATTAGGAGAAGTTTTGAATTGATTTGTGTTGGTTTTGATTAGAAATAAGTGGGATAAAATGCATGAAAAAATGTTGAAAAGGACGAATATTGTATGATAATTTTAGAACTGTTTAAAGATGAAATTGACAGTGTGCTCGCGAGTTTTTGTATAAAATCACGTTCAACACAACATTCAGTTTTAAGTTTTTTTAAAATCGGAGCAAAAAAGCCTCAAAATTATAATTTTATATTTCTGGCAGAATGTACCTTTAAAAAAATTGGAAATTGGTAATTTGGCCCATGGTGAAATTTTATTAATTTTGGTACATTAACAAGGAGAGAGGGACTTGGGTTAATGTCGGAAAATTATTTGGATTTGAGGATTAAATTTTTTTGAGAGATATCTACATAATTATTTTACGATTTGGAGGACAATAATCGTTGTAACAAGTAAGGGTAATATTGATGATATATTTATGGGTACTTGGGTCGGATAAAATATTATGTGAGTGATAACTAGAAAAAATATATGATGATAATCATGATTACAAGTGTGGGTAGTATTTAATAAATATGACGGGTACTTGTGATAGGATGAATTCCTAATATGATATAGGTAGTGTAAGTACCTAATTTTATATAGGTAGATGATAATACCTATTTGATTGATTGATAATTTATGTGTATGGCATACCTAGCTTTCTTGCTATCGACGGGAGGTATACGCGTGAGGGAAGTCCTATCCTGATGAATATATGGGACTTTCGACTTGTCACTCGAGAACATAGGACTTAGGTCGATTACCATTAGTGAGAACAATGGTATAGAACGGTCACTTGGGTGTGTAGGTATGTGCGTAGCCCAAAGGCTTAGGGCTATGTTCACCTTCATTATTTGTGATTTGATCTTTGTGGTTCGAGGAATCTTTACTGAACCTATAGTTTCCTATACAGTGACGAGATGTATTGGGACAAGATAGCAGAGTAATGCAGCACCGCAGCTCTGTCTCGGGGTGCAGTATAGTATATATATATATATATAATATAGTGAATGTGTATATATACATGTGATGATATCTACTCTGTAGCTAGAGTAGAAATGTAAGATAGTTAGGTATGAAAACACTTAATTAAATTGTATTTACAAGGGACTTATCCACGTTGAATCTAAATGGATATATATGTTTATAACACCATTATATGTATTATAGGGTTAATGTGTGGGAATGAATTGGGTTAAAACGAATGGATACAATGGATTAATCTAGTTAGGTTGGGAATTATAACTAGAATAGTTTAGAGGTACGTTAGGTGTGTACTCTAGATGAGAGGTGAGAATCTCAAGACAGAGTCAGATAATCTAACATGTATATTGTAAGTGATAAATATTGCAATTACTCACTTGCTGTTTTCAAAACTATTTTATAATCGGTCTCTGACCCGTTTCCTTGCATATTTTCTTTTCTCTTTTGTATCGTCTATATCAGGTGTCCAACCGCAGGGACACCAGCCATAAAGGATTATGTTGGTTGACGATCTATGGAGCTAAGGAGTATTGTTTAGATGACTTCTTTTATTTGATTCATACTCTATAGTGATCTTTCATTTAGGTCATGTCTCCCAAGAGGATTTTAAATATCTCTCTTCTATCTGAGTCAGGATTTTATACTCGTGTCGTTGTGTTACATTTACTATTTTCGGGATTTATGTATTGAGATATATTTAGTGGAAAAGTTTTATTCTAGTTGCATTTAAATTCTATTGTGACATCTATTCAGTTTATTGTTGTTGTGGAATGGTATGTGTGGAATTGTTCGAAATGGTAAAATAAAATTTTATTAAATTAAAATTGGAAAGTTTTTATCACCAGCTTAATTGAGTATTAGGTGATAGGAAAATGTTTTCGACAGTGATGCTAAGAATGTCTCGACTATATATTATGATTTAATTGAGTATGGGACTGATAACCCGGTATTTAATTAGGCGGGGTATTATAGGTGGTATCAGAGAATCGGTTCTAGTGTCCTTTAGGGTCTGTACGACTTACTATGCTTCAGCTTAACATTCTTTGATTTAGAGACCTATCATTAGGATTGTTGCATTTCTATGAAACTATAGACAAAAATTTTTTCTGGATTTATTTGTTTTAGACATGTCCTCGTATAAGGTGATTATCATCATGGATTCATGGTATAGTCAACGTATTATCTTTAGCAAGAGAGTGAATAAGTAGAATTTTATATAAATAGATTAAACATGTTGG
This sequence comes from Sambucus nigra, assembly GCA_949130495.1. Classification (NCBI taxonomy): domain Eukaryota; kingdom Viridiplantae; phylum Streptophyta; class Magnoliopsida; order Dipsacales; family Adoxaceae; genus Sambucus; species Sambucus nigra. The sequence goes on from OX422223.1 coordinate 418,314,319, forward strand.
GAAGTTATATACTATATACTAAGGACCTGATGAGTTTCGATGACTGACTATGTTAGGTAGTTGTGTATCGGGGGGTTCTTTGTCTATATTTCGCTCGGCGAGACACCCCACGCATGAAACTAACGAATGTTGGGAGTCAAAATAAGTTGGGTATTTAGAATGTGAGTTTATAACCTTTGCTATTTTATGTATATATTTTAACCAGAGAGTTGTGAGTTGTGGCATGATTTCAGGCTAATGGAGTCGCCAAATCTTAATGTGGAAATCATGGTGATACGGATTATATTATAAGTAGTCAGTTAATTAAGGGTAACCTTACAGAGGAATCAAATTCATTTAGATCTTATGACAGAATGTACACACATGCGGTGTATGGGCGCCCTGGATGGTTGGATTGTAGTATTTTCCATAATTGTGACACAATAAGTATTCTTATGGTTAATGAAAGTAGTAGTTGTGACTTCAAGATTTAGTTATTTGATGATTTAGGAGCGTTACTCCCCAAAATTTGCCACGAGGATGGTATAGGAAGGATTGGATAAAGTTTAACTCAAGATAGTTGAACCTAAATGGTAAGGCTTGGAGTATAACATTAGTGGGGGTATTCGATAATGTACTTTATGGGCGGTACGACGGGGATTACATGAGATGTGAGATTAATACTTGGAGTTTTCCTTACATGTTATTCTTTATTTTCAGAATTTCGGGAGTATTTAATACCCTGTAACTTTAATGATTTTTAAAATGAGTTAAATTAAAAGTTAATGGGATTAATTGGAATTAATTTTAAATTAATTAATTAGGATTAATCCGGATTTTATATTACTTGTGGATATTGAAATATATGATTCTGAATTTCACTTAGTGATATTTAAGTAATATATGAATATGATGTTATTTATATTATCGTGAGTTACTCATACGGTAATTATGAAACTTAAGTCAGAACGCGGTATGGGATGTGTCGGGACTAATTTAAATAAATAAAAAGGAAACATTATTTTTATATCAACCTTATGGTCGTTTCGAGTGCACTGTTGGATCCGAAATGATCGAAATAGTCAGAAAAGTCTAGTCGGGTGTTGAATTTGGGTCTCGGGTAACTTTGATGATAAAAGGGCAACCAGAAGGGTCATTTTAGTTATTTTATTTGGAAGGTGAATAGTAATTTCGGGATTTGTCTTATTATAAAGATGATGGATTGGAGGAATATAGGTTCATTTCATTTTATGACAAAACATTTGAGAGGTATTAGTGTGAGAGAAAGTGAAGAGTTTCTTGGGAGGAGAAGAGGTTGCTTAGGAAGAAGGAGAAACTTTCGGGGCAAGCCAAAGGGGATTAACCAGCTTCTACCACCAGCACCACCACCAAAAAATGAGGAAAGGATTCTACACCATCATCACCAAAGGTTCAAACCTACATAATTAAGGCAAGTGTAATTCTTTCTTTATTTTATTGCTTACAATATCCATGCTAGATAGGATGAGAAAGAAGTATGAATTTTCATGATTTAAGGATTAACTATAGGGTTTTTTAGAATTCGTTCTTGATATGAAAATCAGATAGAATGAATCTTTTTATGTTTAAATGATTTAAATACACGAATTTTGGGTTTCAAATGATAGAATAAGTCCGAGTAATATTATTTGTGGAGAAAGAAGAACCTATGAGAATTTGGGGAATAATAGGATTTAATCCAAACTATTTGATGATTTTAGTTTGTTTGATTATTAGAAACTGATCATATATCTTGCTATATCATTTAAGATTAATTAGGAGAAGTTTTGAATTAAGTTGTGTTGGTTTTGATGAGAAAGAAAATCGATAAAACGCATGAAAAAATATTGAAAAGGACGAACATTGTATGATAATTTTAAGACTGTTTAAAGAGGAAGTTGAGAGTGTGGTCGCTTGTTTTGTATAAAATCACCTTCTGCACAATTTTGCAGTTTTAAGTTTTTTCAAAATCGGAGCAGAAAAACCTCAAAATTGTAATTTTATATTTCTGGCAAATGTACCTTGAAAATAAAAAATTGGAAAATGGTAATTTGGCCCATGGTGAGATTTTATTATTTTGGGTACATTAACAAGGAGATGGGGACTTAGGTTAATGTTGAAAAATTATTTGGATTTGAGGATTAAATTTTTTTGAGAGATATCTACATAATTATTTTACGATTTAGAGGAGAATAATCGTTATATGAAGTAAGGGTAATATTGATGATATATTTACGGGTACTTGGGTCGGATAACATTATGTGAGTGATAACTAAAAAAAAATATATGATGATAATCATGATTACAAGTGTGGGTAGTATTTAATAAATATGACGGGTACTTGTGATAGGATGAATTCCTGATATGATATAGGTAGTGTAAGTACCTAATTTTATATAGGTAGAAGATAATGCCTATTTGATTGATTGATAATTTATTTGTATGACATACCTAGCTTTCTTGTTATCGACGGGAGGTATACGCGTGAGGGAAGTCTTATCCTGATGAATATATGGGACTTTCGACTTGTCTCTCGAGAACATAGGACTTAGGTCGATTACCATTAGTGAGAACAATGGTATAGAACGGTCATTTGGGTGTGTAGGTATGCGCGTAGCCCAAAGGGTTAGGGCTATGTTCACCTTCATTATTTGTGATTTGATCTTTGTGGTTCGAGGAATCTTTACTGAACCTATAGTTTCCTATACAGTGACAAGATGTATTGGGACAAGATAGCAGAGTAATGCAGCACCGCAGCTCTATCTCGGGGTGAAGTATAGTATATATATAATTTAGTGAATAGTATACATACATGTGATGATATCTACTGTGTAGCTAAAGCAGAAATGTAAGATAGTTACGTATGAAAACACTCAATTGAATTTCATTAACAAGGGACTTATCCATGTTGAATCTAAATGTATATATATGTTTATAACACCATTATATGTATTATAGGGTTAATACGTGGGAATGAATTGGGTTAAAAAGAATGGATATAATGGGTTAATCTAGTTAGGTTGGGAATTATAACTAGAATGGTTTAGAGGTACGTTAGGTGTGCACTCTAGATGAGAGGTGAGAATCTCAAGACAGAGTCAGATAATCTAACATGTATATTGTAAGTGATAAATATTGCAATTATTCACTTGCTCTTTTCAAAACTATTTTATAATCGGTCTCTGACCCGTTTCCTTGCATATTCTATTTTCTCTCTTGTATCGTCTATATCAGGTGTCCAACCGCTGGGACACCAGCCATAGAGGATTATGATGGTTGACGAGCTATGGAGCTATGGAGTATTGTTTAGATGACTTCTTTTATTTTATTCATACTTTGTAGTGATCTTTCATTTAGGGCATGTCGCCCAAGAGGATTTTAAATATTTCTTTTCTATCTGAGTCAAGATTTTATACTCGTGTCGTTGTGTTACATTTACTATTGTCGGGATTTATGTATTGAGATATATTTACTGGAAAAATTTTATTCCAGTTGAATTTAAATTCTATTGTGACATCTATTGAGTTTATTATTGTTGTGGAATGGTATGTGTGGAATCGCTCGAAATGCTAAAATAAAATTTTATTAAATTAAAATTGGGAAGTTTTTAACACGAGCTTAATTGAGTATTCGGTGATAGGAAAATGTTTTCGACAGTGATGCTAAGAATGACCCAACTATATATTCTGATTTAATTGAGTATGGGACTGATCACCCGTTATTTAATTAGGCGGGGTGTTACAGAAGGAGGGAGGTTGAGGCGGGCTAAGATCATTGTTCATACATTCTGATTGGTGCTTAGATTTACAGATGGATTGAAACCATATGTTGATATAGCCAAACGAATGTTACGTTGTTCTTGAGAAAAATCGGGACACTCATAACTCATGCTCCTCCAAGATGTAGAATAAATATGATAGCGCATGGGATTATCCCCTACTTCTTCCCTAGCATGACAAGTCATTGCCATCACTATCCATGGTACTGTGAAAAATCGCTTTAATCTTGGTCCAACCGGAAAATATTTTACCACTTTTTAAGGCACTTTTGAGCTTATGTCGTCCTTGCCGGTAGATTGAACATATCTAGGTTCAACGCATACCGAACACCGATCGAGATTTTCATACTCCTTTCAGTATAGTATGCAGTCATACACACAAGAATGAATCGATTTATACTTCATTACCAAACCTTTCAAACTATTTTTCATAAGATAAGATCTATTTGGATGCGTATTATCCTTAGGTAGTAAGCCCTTCGCCCAATTCAGAATTCATATCACGCTATTGCCAGACAAACCGTATTGAGTCTTCAAACTATGAAAATCAACCATGGCATGTAAAGTTATTTGATCTTTATCATAGCCAGAGTATAACGGTTGGGTCACCTTAAATTTTAAACTTTGTTAGTCATCATCAAGGTTTATCTTGGTATCTTCATAAGCACTTGAGCCTTGTATATCGTCAGTGACCTCATTCTCTTCCACTTCATGAACATCGTACGCATCATCAACTAAATCCTCTAACATATTATGATATACGCCATCCCCTTCTACATCCATCCTACTTGTTGAAGGTTGTTATGAAGGTTGCACGGGGACAAAAGGAACTGTCTATTCCCCGTGAAAACTCCAAAATCGATAATTATGTTGCATACCCCATCTTAAAAAATGTTGTTCAACTGTTTTTCACTCAAACACCTTACCATTCTCACACCTACACTACACCAAATCTGCCCATTTGTCAAGGTCATTGACCTTGACAAATTCACCTTGTCAAGGTCAATGACCGTGACATTTCGAGGCGAGACAACTTTTTTTGTCACGGTCGTGTCACGGTCATTGACCTTGACATAAAACTCGCGTTTTGTGTCAAGGTCGTGTCAAGGTCAATGACCGTGACACGTTTGTCACGGTCATTGATCGTGACAAAGCCGTGACCCTTAGTAAAAAAATTGTCACGGTCAATGACCGTGACAATTCTGGGCAGAATTAAAAAAAAACTGCTGGGCAGTATGGCCACTGCCACTGCCACTGCCCAGCAGTATATTTGTACCTGTTATAGCAACGTTGTACCTGTTCCACACATCATATATCCGAACAAACTAAAGATAATGCAAATATATATTCAAATAAGAAACTATTTAAAAAGAAACAACATCACCATCATTTTATCTCAAATCTACAAACTATTTGCATGGAAAAGAGATTTTGTACCGCGACGCTCGGGAATACCTCCTTATCCTTCCCTTCTCGTCCGAGTAGCCACATAAGTATAGAGCATATGTGGCCTACCCTTAGGGCCACTCCCTGTCCCCTGAATTGAAATAAAGTAAAATTAGTATCCGCCCCTCAAATATAGATAAATATAAATTGTAATTGAAATCGAAATCGAAATTGACATATAAATATAAATACATTACCTGTAGTGTCACTCAAACAGCTAACTTGAGCTCATATGGCACCTCCTTCCAACTAATGTACCCCGGGCAATCGTGTCAATTATAATTCTCTTCATATCTAAACACTAAGAAATACCATAATCCTATGGAGGTATGCGTTGCAAATTCCTTCCAACCGTTGTGTATCCAAAAATCAGCAGTTGAAGTTGTCAACTCCACCTTTGAATGGGGTATGGAAAGTGGTGGGGTATGGAAAGTGGAATTGACAACTTCAACCGGTGATGTTTGGCTACGTAACGGTTGGGAGGAATTTGCAGAGCATCGCTCCATAGGATTATGGCATTTCTTAGTGTTCGGATAGACGAAGAGATTCAGTTTCCTCTCCACAAATAGGACACCCCAAATAACTATGTACTAATCACCTATTAAAGGTAAGAAGTGTATATTCATGGATTAGTATAAACAAAACTTAGATGTAGTTGGAATATTTATGTATTAATCTCCTCTCCACACACGCACACTACACAAGAGTGAAAATGATAAAGTGCAGATCAAGTAAAAGCATTAAAAATGGATGTTTCGGTACAAATTGAAATAATTATTACAAATTGAAAAATTGTTTAAAATTCGGGTTATCATCAAAAATGGATTGATATTCGGTAGGAGAAGCCAAGTCATCCACACTACTATTTAGACGCCTTGGCGCGTGTTGGACAATTGACCACGGCTCGTTGTTGATATACTCCGAGTAAAACACTTGCTTAACCTTTTGAAATGCACAAACAAACGGCTCATCGCTCACGTGGTCGTTGCTCTTCAACTTGGACAAGTCAACCATGATCAAATTGGTGACAGGATCAACTTTAGAAGCATTTTTATCCTCAACTCTTACCCATTCACAGTAAAATACAACCTCTTTGAAGCTTATATAATCCAATTCAAATATATTTTGAATTACACCATAGTAAGTCATTTCAGCTTCAACGAGGTTTTTATCTTTTGCGTTTGCTCGAAAGAAAGTAAGAGCCTTGTATGAAATACCCGAGTTCTGTACATTTGTACTTTCCTCGTACACTTTAGCGCCGAAAATGTAACCGTTCAATCGATATTTTTTGTACTCTTGTGCCACGAACAAGGGTCCAGTGGCTAGACGAGCAAGCCTTGATGTCGCATCACCCATCTTTAGGAGCTGAGAATATAGATAAATTAATTATATTAGTGGTAAAATATGAGTGTAATGTAACGTTATATAACGACTGTTTTCATTGTAATTACCTCTTGTGTCAACCATAGCCTAAATTCGCTGTCTGATTGTACCACTGTTTTTCGTCTTTTATTGTTCTCACAGGCTTCATATTTACTGCATATTACAAAATTAATCATGTATAAAATAATCTAAAATAATGTTAAACATTATAATATTCGAAACTTACTTTTTCCATTCTTCGACATCTTCATGTGTGTCAAATAGATAACGAGCTACTTGTTCATGTTGCAAACTCGTTAATTTCACTCGTTTTCCCATCACATTACCACCATCATCGAGGAATTCATCAGTGTCATCAACGCTGGTAGAGTCAGTCATATATTCCCGAGTATATATTGATGACTCCACGGTGATGTATTCCTCTGCAATTGATCCTGCAATGTATCGCGTATTCTTGACGTAATCTTTAAAAACTTTCATCAATCTTTCAAACGGATACATCCACCGATATCTAACTGGACCACAAAGAAGTGCCTCGTCGCATAGGTGTACCAACAAGTGAACACTTATGTCAAAGAATGCTGGGGGAAAGTACTTCTCCAATACACAAATCGCTTCGTTCACAGCCAATTTTGCGGCCACTATGTGTTCTCGATTCACTACCTTCTCACACAAGAGGGAGAAGGTAATACTAATTTGCATAATAGCCCTACGCAAATCCTTGTGCTTGGAGAAACAGTGCTTAAACAATAGAGGAACCAATTGCATGATCACATGCCAATCGTGGGACTTACACTTATGTAAATCATGAGTAGCATAATTCACAATCCTTTGCAAGTTGGACGGAAAAGTAGATGGGCCCTTCAAATTATATATTGTGTCTAGAAGCACCTTCCTTTCCTCACTCGTCAAAGTAAACGCACCAGGGGGAATTATTGTCCTTCCCCTACTATCTTCTTTCAACCATAGTTGTGGTTTAAGTTTTAACGTTTTAAGGTCTTTTCGTGCATTTTCTCCATCCTTCGAATGACTCCCCCCAAGGCAAGTACCCACAATATGTTCAGCGAAGTTCTTCTCTGCATGCATCACATCCAATACATGGCGCACCGGGTTTTTCTTCCAATAAGGCAAGTCAAATAAAATTGACCTCCGAGACCATGCCTTTCTTATCTCAGTTTCATTCCCAGTTGGGGTCTTCTTATGCTTGACATTCTTAAATTTGGGATTCTTACCTGGCATATTTGGGCCACATTGAGAAGATTTACTTTCAATTTCTGACCCCGAAAGTTGTCTCGGCGGTAGCCTATGTTCAACTCCGCCCAATAAAAAATTGGAAGCTTTCTCAAATCTGAAACTATGAGCTGGGGGTAAAAACCTCCTGTGGCAATGGTATACATTTTTTAAGCTGGAGGATAGATGAAGAGATTCAGTCTCGTCTCCACAAATAGGACACCCCAAATAACCATGTACTACACATCCGGATAATGTCCCATAAGCTGGAAAATCATGAATTGCCCACATCAACATAGCTTTCAGCGTAAACTCTTCTTTTCTAAAAGAGTCAAATGATTGCACACCATCTTCCCACAACTCATTTAATTCTTCTACCAAAGGAGCCAGGTAGATATCAATGTCTTCACTTGGTGCCTTTGGCCCAGGTATCAATAAAGCCATCATCGAAAATTCAGGTCTCATACACTGTGAAGGAGGGAGGTTGAGTGGGGCTAGGATCACTGGCCATACACTCTGATTGGTGCTTAGATTTCCAAATGGATTGAAACCATCTGTTGATATAGCCAAACGAATGTTGCGTTGTTCTCGAGCAAAATCGGGATACTCATAATTCATCCTCCGCCAGGCAGTAGAATCAATAGGATGACGCATGATATTACCCCCTACTTCTGCCCTAGCATGCCAAGTCATTGCCTCTGCAATCCATGGTACTATGAAAAATCTCTTTAATCTAGGCCCAACGGGAAAATATTTCAATACTTTTTGAGGCACTTTTGAGCTTGTGCCTTCCTTACTAGTAGATTGGACATATCTAGGTTCATCGCATACCGGACAACGATCGAGATTTTCATACTCCTTTCGGTATAGTATGCAGTCATACACACAAGCATGAATCGATTTATACTTCATTCCCAAACCTTTCAAACTGTTCTTCATAACAGGATAGCTATTTGGAAGTGTATTCACCTTGGGTAATAAGCCCTTCACCCATTTCAGAATTCCCGTCACGCTATTGCCAGACAAACCGTATTGCGTCTTCAAACTGTGCAAACCAACCATGGCATGTAAAGTTGTTTGATCTTTCTCACAGCCAGCGTATAACGGTTGGGTCGCCTTAAATTTTAAACTTTGGTAGTCATCGTCAAGTTTTATCGTGTTATCTTCACGAGCACTTGAATCTTCTACATCATCAGTAACCTCATTCTCCTCAGCTTCATAAACTCCGTACGCATCATCAACTAAATCCTCTAACATATTATGATCTACGTCGTCCCCTTCTTCATCTATTCTACTTGTTGAAGGATGTTGTGAAGGTTGGTCAGGGACAAAAGGAACTTTCAATTCACCGTGAAAACTCCAAAATCGATAACTATCTTGCATACCCGATCTTAACAAATGTAGGTCAACTGTTTTCCACTCAAACACCTTACCATTCTTACACCTAGCACACGGACACGAAAACTCTTCATCATTACGACATCTCTTTGCATATTTCACAAATTCGTTAGCACCTCTGCGAAACACATCCCCCATTCTATTAGTCTCACCCATCCACTCTTTGTATTTCGGATATCCCATCACAGCTACCACAACTAAACACCTATTAAAGGTAAACAAAACTTAGATTTATAGTATGTTTTTTTTAATTATCCCATCATTTAATTATCCTATTAAAGGGTATGTGGTCCTATCCCATTCAAGAATGCATTTTTCTGTAATATACTTAACAGCTCATGCACATTGTTACGATTTGAAAAAAATTCGACAGCATATCCCCTTAGTTCTCCAAGTACACGACGTAGATTGGCAGGTGTGAGTGTTATTTCAATTGGTCAATTAAAATAACAGTCACACTTGTCAATCTAGTATGTACCCAGAGAACATTAAGATACGACTGCAGAACTTCCTCCAAAAGTAACAACTTTAAGCCAATAAGAATATTATACAAAAATTATACAGTCTCAAACTGTCCAAACGGGACAATTCGAGAGATCTCATTACGGGGGTAATGACTCTCGAACGGGTCTAAGGGTTATTGAATGCGTACGCATAAGAACTAGAATGCTAGTATCTATGCGCACTATATTAAATTTCAAGTATGTTTCATATAATGGGTTAATTCAAATACACAAATAAATTCATGGGATAATTCAAATACAAAAATAAATTCATGGGATAATTCAAATACAAAAAGAAATTAATGTATTGACCACATACACACACACACACACACACTATCTAAGTTGTTCTATAGGTATAAAAACAATTATTATCCAATTATTATCCAACTATTATCAATTATTTATTTTGAATGTAAATAATATTCAAATATTCTAATATTCAAGCCTAGGTGCGTAGGTGTGCGTGTGTGTGGCGTAGGTGTGCGTGCGTGCGTAGGTGTGCCCACCCCACCCCCTGCCCCCCTCCACCACCCCCTCCCCCCCTCCCCCAAAACACACCACCACACACACACACACACTGCACCCCACCCCACCCCACCCCCTGCCCCCTCCACCGCCCCCTCCCCCACCCTGCCCCACCCCGCCCCACCCCCTGCCCCCCTCCACCACCCCCTCCCCCACCCTGCCCCATCCCGCCCCACCCCCCACACACGCACACACATACACACACACATATATATATACACATACACACATAAATATACAAACAAATCTATATATAAATGGAAGAGAGAGAGAGAGAGAGAGAGCAGCGTCGAGTCGAGAGAGAGAGAGAGAGAGAGAGGGAGGGAATGGTGGGAGGGAAAAAAGAAGGGGGAAAGTGATTTTCCTGGGAAAGTTGTCACGGTCGTGTCAAGGTCATTGACCGTGACACGAATTGTCACGGTCAATGACCGTGACAATTCGTTGTCACGGTCGTGTCAAGGTCAATGACCGTGACATAAAACACGTGTTTTTTTGTCACGGTCAATGACCTTGACAAGGCTGGCCGGCTGAAAGGTGACAATTTGCCCATTTTGGTGTAGTGCTAGTAAACGAGCACGAAGACTCTTCATCATTATGACATCACTTTGCGTATTTCACAAATTCATTAGCACCTCTGCGAAACACATCCCCCATTCTATTTGTCTCACCCATCCACTCTTTGTATTTATGATATCCCATCACAGATACTACAAACAATCACCTATTAAAGGTAAGAAGTGTATATTCATGGGTTAGTATAAATAAAACTTAGATTTATAGTATGTTTCATTTAATTATGTCTGATTTATATTCGATTTTTAAATTTCAAATTCAAATTCAATTTACAATATTAATTCCTATTTCCTCCATCTCCTCTAAAGGGTGAGTGGTCCTATCCCATTCAAGATTGAATATTTTTGTAATATACTTAACAACTCATTCACATTATTATGATTTGAGAAACATTCGACAGCATATCCCCATAGTTCTCCAAGTACACGATGTAGATTTTCAAATGTGAGTGTTAATTCAATTTATCAATTGAAATAACACTCACATTTGCCAATCTAATATGTACCCAGAGAACATTAGGATATGACTACAAGACTTCCTCCAAAAGTAACAAGTTTAAGCCACTAAGAATATTATTATACAAAAATTATGCAATCCTAAACTGTCCAAATGAGACAATTCGAGAGATCTCATTGCAGTGGTAATGACTCTCGAACGGGTCTAAGGACTATTGAATGCGTACCCATAAGAACTAGAAAGCTAGTATCTATGCGCACTATATGTAATATCAAGTATGTTTCATTTAATTATCATAAATGAAACATACTAAATATATGAATTAATAATATATTGTTCATGACACAAATTAATTTTAGAAAAAAGTTGAAAACTCCCCCCCCCCCCGGTTTGGACAATAATCCAATGGTCATGCCACTTTCAAAAGTAACCAACCTAACATTGGTCCACTATAATCCAGCAGCAACAACAAATCAACAATTGTGTTTCTCGTACTCCTTCTAATTCATCTACTTAATTAATTCATTTCATCACATATTATGAATATATGATCATTAAAGCTATAAAATTAAAGTTACAATTAAAGCTATATTTTATTAATCAATTTGTCCGTTTCAACTGTCACAGTGTAATATTAATGTTTAACAACTTAATTCTGAATTCCAAAACAACAACATCTAATATATACAATTACTAAAAATCCTAAACATCAATTCAAACTAACTACTTACTAATTCAAAACCAATAATTAACAAAGGCTCCAAACTCATTTATATCCAATTAAAGTCATAATTAAATTAATAATAATAATTATAAGTCCGAATTCCGATTCCAATTCCAATTCCTATTCCTATTATGACTATTCCGTGAGAAAAATCTCAACAAATATTTGTGTATTTATACTTAAGGGTACAACATATATTTGGGTATTTACACATTAATCAACACACATGAACGCACCCCTCCCCCACCCCGTGTCCCACCACTCCCCCTTCCCCCCACCACACACACACACACACACATATACACACACACACCTGCAAACGCACACTCACGCACCTACACACACCCCCACCCCCACACCCCCTGGACCACAACCCCGCCCCACCACCCCTTCCCCCTCCCACCACCAAACACACACACACGCACACACACAAACATGTACATGCACACACACACACACACACACACACACACACACACACACACACACACACATATACAAAGGAAAGAGAAAGAGAGGAAAAATCTGAAAATCGCTTAGAGAGAGAGAGAGCAGTCGCTTAGAGAGAAAAAGAGGGAGGGAAATCAAAATGGTGGAAAAAAAGGACTGGAGGGTTTTTTTACTGACAAATTTGTCATATACCTGTCATGGTCATTGACCGTGACAACTTTATAATATTGTCACGGTCATTGATCGTGACAAGTATTTGTCACGAACTTATCACCGTCAATGACCATGATAGCAAACACGTGTTTTTTTGTCACGGTCATTGATTGTGATAAGGGTGGCTGACTAAAGGGTGCCAATTTGGCCTTTTTGGTGTCGTGTCGAAGTTTTAGATTGTGCATAGATTATCATAAACTGAATTCTGTAACTATTAAGAATAAGAACCCCTTTACCCCAAATAGGAGATTTGATCAACTTAGAGGAGCAGTGGTCTTTTCTAAAATAGACTTACGATTCGGTTTTCATCATTTACGCGTTAGAGAGGAAGACATTCCAAAAACTTCATTTCACACTCGTTACGAACATTTAAATTTACCGTAATGTCATTTCGTCTAACCAATACTCTATCATCTTGTATGGATCTAACGCACCGAATTTTTAGACATTTTCTGGACCAATTCATTAATATTTTCATTGACAATATTCTTGTATATTCTCAAAAAATGACAGAGCATATTCAACATTTGAAGATAGTCTTAACTACTCACAGAACTTATCGGTTATATGCCAAAAAGAGAAAAAGTGATTTCTCAATAAAAGAAATTTAATTTTTAGGACAAGTGATTTCTGAAAATGGAATTCATGTCGATCAAGCTAAAATTTCAACCATTTTTGAATGGAAAAATCCTACCAATATTACCAAAATAAAGAGTTTTCTAGGATTAGCTAGATCTTATCGTCGATTCATTGAAGGATTTTCACGCATTGATCTTCACCTTTCAAAATTAACTTGGAAGGAAGTTCCATTTGTATGGACGAAAGAATGTAACCAATCATTCCAAGTGTTGAAAGGCAAGTTGACTACTTCTCCCATCCTCACTATTCCTTCTAGTGATGAAAGTTGTAAGGTATATACCGATGCTTTATTAAAAGGATTAGGGTGTGTGTTAATGAAAAATGAAAATGTAGTATAATACGGATCACGATAACTCAAGACACATGAGCGTAATTATTTGGTCCATGATCTACAACTAGCAGTCGTAGTTTTTGCAATAAAAATTTGGCGTTGTTACCTTTATGATGTAAGTTTCCAAGTCATTTTAAATCACAAAAGTATGAAGTATATGTTTACCCAAAAGGACTTGAACTTAAGACAATGACGATGGATAAATTTTTTGGAGGATTATCGATTTAAACTTAATTATCATCCAGGAAACGCTTTAAGTCAAAATCAGGTAGGAAGACTTCATACTTTAAATTCCTACGATATCGCTGCTACCATAGATAAATATGATCTATGATTACTTACCCTTTGCACCAAATTTTTAAACATTTTCGCTCATCCCGAATTAAGAAAGAGAATATTAATTCAATGTACCCAAGATTTGTTTGTACATAAAATATCGAGCAAAAATCTAGATTTTTTCCTACGATAGAGAAACCAGACTCTGATTTAGAATTAGATTATATGTACATGACAATACATCTCTACGAGAAGAAGGGTTACAAGAAGCTCATCATTCGAAATTCATAATACACCTCGGGAGATCAAAAATGTACTATGCTTTAAAGAAGCAATATTGGTTCTAAACATGAGAAACGATATCAAGAATTTAGTAAGGAGATGTTTTAGTTGTCAACAAGTAAAGATAGAACACCAACACCCTGGTGTACTTGTTCAGACCTTACCTATTCCTGAATGGAAATGGGATCATATTACCATGTATTTTGTCAGTGGACTACCTCGTACATCCCAAGGACATAATTTAATTTTAGTGATAGTAGATCGACTTACTAAATCTACCCATTTTCTACCATTACAAGACATTGATTCATTCCAAAAACTTAGTAAGTTATATATTCGAGAAATTATTCGATTACATGGAATCTATTTATCCATTGTATCAGATAAAGATTCTCATTTCACTGGAAAATTTTGGCGAGCATTGCAAGTTACTACGAGTACTAAACTTCACTTAAGTACTGCATTCCACCCCCAAACGGATAGGCAATCATATTGTACCATTCAAACCCTAGAAGATATGTTATGAGATAGTACGTTAGATATGTCTAACCGTTGGAATATATATTTTCCCCTTATCGAATTTTTGTACAAAAATAGCTATAAAAAAAAGTATCAAGGTTTCCCCGTTTGAATCTTTATATGGATGACCTTGCATATCCCCGGTATGTTGGTTGGAATCAGGAGATAATATACACTTTGGTCCTAAAATAATTCAAGAAACCACCGAGGTAATACAACAAATTCGAGAGAAGCTGAAGACAACCCAAGAGCGACAAAAGAGTTATGTTGATTAACGTCGAAAGCCACTAGAATTTTAAGAAAACAAGAAAATATTTTTCAAAGTGTCCCCTGCAAAGGAATTTTATGTTTTGGGAATAAAGGAAAATTATCCCCCCCGATATATTAGACCTTTCACAACTTCTAAAAGAATTGGCTCTGAAGCCTATCAATTAGAATTGACCGTGGAACTATCCAATATCCGTAACGTATTTTGTATATCGCAATTACGCCAGTATATACCAGATCCATCCCATATCATCACATGGCAAGATGTTTCGGTTAAACCCATCCATGAATTTGAAGTACGTCCTATTCAAATTTTTGATCTCCAAGTGAAGTATCTCAGAAACAAGGAAATTCCTTTACTTAAAGTACTTTGGGAACACCAAAATTAGCAAGAAGCTACATCGGAACTAGAACAACCAATGAAGGATAATTACGCCGACTTATTTTAAGGTAAAATTCGAGGGTGAATTTTTTTAGGTAGGTAGATTGTAAGAACCGGGATCCTAAAATTGCCTATGACCTCAATTTAAACCCTCATAAGATAGGTAAATTCAAAAGTTTTCTAAGAAGAAAAGAACTGTGTATAAAACCCTAAAACTTTGTTATATTAACTTCAACCCCTTAAAGTTTTTGTGAATTACAAAATAGTGCCTGAAACCTTTAAAATAATAAGATAACTTGAGATATATTTAACCCCTAACCCCAACCTTATATCAAATTAAACCTTCAAACCTAAACTAACATAAAATTACAATTTTAATTTATAAATATTTTGAAATTACTAATATGCCCATAAACATTTCAAAAAGTGTACTTTTATGGATATAAATGCAATTATACAAATGATAAAGTATTAAAATGAAAACCTTCTTAAATTTTGTTTTTACCATTGTCCATATGTACCCCACATCACCTTAATAGGTCAGAAACACATGGTAAACCCCAGGAATCCAATTGTACCCAATTTACCCATAAGTAAAACTTCATGTAAAGTAGTTCAAATCCACATCCTTTTAGCTTCAATCAAATCCCCACCTGAACTAGTATAAATACCCCTCGACCTAAGCACCAAAAACGTAACCCACAGTTCAGTTTCAAATCTCGAAATTTATCTCAATTCAGGTAACTCATCATTTTATGCATCATTTTCAATTCTTTCAATGGCAGTAGTTTTTTCCATAGTTAATATAGTTAGAACACTCATAATATGCAAGCTTTTACGTGTAGAATGGACTAGGATAGTGAAAATTAGTAAGAACACCGTTAAACCTTGAGATTTAGTGGTGAAACTTTTTCTGGTTCCTTAAATTTTTTTTAAATCCATAGGTAAACTCATTATAACATAAGGATATCGAGTGTAAAGGTGAAAAACCATGAATGTTCATCTAAAGAGAAAATCGATCAAAGGTATTTTTTGAACTCAAAACCTGCAAATTCAAAATTCTCAACATACAATCCATCAACATCTTTAAAACCAAAACCAAACTACTCTCACATATAGCGGAAACCAAACCCAATTCATAAGAGACCTCGCCATAGTCTTTGAATCCAATAAAGTTAGGTCTTTTTTTTATGAAAAAACACAGTTTTGGAACTTGAGTTATACTAAGATTCGATCCATGAAACTTGTATATTTGAATTCCTCGTGTAAATTTGGTTAAGTTGGTTAAGAAATCACCTAAAATGTTATAACAATTAAAGAGAAACCCTCAGTCAAAGATTGAACCCCTAAAAGTCAAAATAGAGAGGTTGAAGATGAAGACTTTGGTTAGAAACCTTGAGCACGCGTGTGAGAGCGTATGGCCAATCAAAGATTTTTTTCCCAAAAACTTTATTTAATTTTTCTAATCAAAATGGTATAAAATAATACCATATTTAGGTATTCCTACCCTAAGTTATATAAAAATAAGGTTTCTCCTTAAAGAAATTAACTTAAAGTTACAAATCAACCCTTATCAACTTTTCTAACTTAGTAATTTGAACCCAAACTTTGCCCACACATACATCAAACTATTTTAAGATAAAAAATTCTATTACACGAAAGTTAAAAAATGAGCTTAAGTTCACTATTTTAAGGTCCCAAGATAAATACAAATAAGCCCCCGAAACTTTACTAAAGACAGTCGTAAATACAAAACTGACTAATTAAACCCTAATACTTCTATACCACACATTGTATAATAGAAAATAAAGCCCCAATTCTTTCGAATATTCAATATGATGACAATTAAACCGAATACTAAGAAAGTAGGTTTTTCCTACCTTTTTAGTATTATACTTTGTGTATTTGAAATACTGTTATTGATATCACTATGTGATAGCCACATTTACTTAGGTATGAGCATGTTATTATACTGCCATACTACATATTTTGTTAACCATCATCAATATTTGAATTATCACCAGTCTTTAAATTTCAGAATCAATTTTAACCATTCTCGTATAATAACTGAGATCATGTACCATATTGATTTAGTTTGCCCTTGCAATTTTGTGCAATTTTAACTATAAGCATTGGTATTAACCAGGAAGTAGATTGATGTGTTGTCCCATGAAACTTTTTACTTGGCCTATTGGTATCAGATGATCGAGAGCCATGACAACAATTACATACGTATGAGTGCCACTTTAATTGAGAGCATAACAAGTTATTTCCCCCAAAAGGTTTGGGGTTATTTATGATAAAGTTAAACTGATGGCTTAATTACCTTTATACCTTTTAGTAAACAAGTAAGAATGGTATTATTAGTTCAAATTTTTTGACTTTCTTTAAAATATGACTCTAACTAAACTCGTAATGTACCGTATTCTCCTAAACGGACTACTCACTATGGAATTATGAATACCCAACATTTTGATGTTTATAATATGATAAATCTGAAATTATCAACTTATTATTGTTAGCCATTTTAAACACTAATTCTATACCCACTCTAACTCTGATTTATATCTATATCATTGTTATAGAACTGGTAAAACCTACTTAGCCTAGTCATGCTAATTCCTTCCTTCTCCTGATGCGCTAAGAGAATGGAAATAGTATCTCTTCCCTACTTAAGACAAAAACTAGTTACCTATTTTCCTATGTGATCGTATGGGCATTGATAAAACCAGATGGGAGCAAGGAGTGGCGTTTTCAATTTTCTATATTGTCCTATGTACTACAAACGTGTAACTCACCCCTCTGGTGGTTTAACCCTATGTAACATATTAATAATGAATAAAAGGCTATGTTATTTTTCCTTAACTTTCATTAATTGCTTTATGTGTACTTATTGTTCATTCACACCAAAAACAGGGTGTGATAACTTTGGCCAAGGCTAAGGTCGCCCCCGCCCCGAGTCTGAGCTTTATGGAGAGCATGATCCAGGCTCTCTACCAAGGGACGAGGAATGGGGCAAGGACTATTGTAGTGGATAGGAAAATAATGGGACCAAGCAAGATAAAGAGGTTACCAACCTAAACAAGAGTCCAACCAATTAAGAGTAGGTGAAGGAAAAAAAAAGTCCAAGCTAGTTAAATTTAGCTTAGGTTTCCTTATTTTCTATACTTTATTGTATTTTGTTAACTATATTATAAGGACTTGTCCCATCCTTTAACTTTTAATGAAAACTTATAGTTTTTCCTTGTCATTACTTACCCAATTGTTGAATGCTCGTGAGTTATTTTATTATTTTATTTTGGAATGCATTTTCTTTTACCTTAACAGTTTAAAAATAATTTGGCGTTGATGTTAATATTCTAAGGAAGTGAAGATCTAGATTTAATACTTGGTCGGGAAACTTCCAGTCAAGCTCTTGAAGTATTTGTGTCTATTCGACAGGTACTATAAAAAATGACAAGTGCCTATGGCGATCAGGTTAGCAAGGTTGCTTCACTGAGAGCTGAAGTAAAAGATGTTGAAAGTATTACTAAACTGTTGGAGATGGGGAATACTAGTCTGAGGGAGGAGATGGGCAAGGCTAAGAAATCCCAAAAAGAAGATTAAGTGACCTCTCCATAATAAAATAATGATGCTGAGGTACTAATTTTGCCATGGCCCTCGCCAGGTCTGCACTTTAGGCTATAGTGAAGGTTGGATAGATGCCTTACTACGCTTAGATGAAGCCGCATATATTGCTTACAATCGTGGGTGTCTTAATTCCTTAGAGGTTTTGAAAGTGCATAAGGATTCCCAGTTCTGACATTGGTATAGGGTATATTGCCTTCTATTTAGGTCCCTCCCCTTGGGAGTGTGGAATTATGGATCCTAGATGACGCCATCCCTATCTTGTTGAAAAATAACTACCTCCTTAATCATGGTAACAATCATGAGTTTTATCCTAATCCAAAAAATGATGGTCGACGTGCTAGAGTGACTACTGAGCTGGAGCACTGGAGATGTGGTTGTGGTGGAAGATATTTATTTCATTTTTTTATAATGCGTCGATCTTCCTACTTTTTAAAAACATCTTAAATATAAATGAAATTATTTAATTAATTCCATGTTTTATAACCATGTTTTATGTCGAACATGTATTCATTGTTTGATCTACCATTTAGAAAGTATATTCACATAATCTTATACCATGGAAATAATATGGAGAAAATTTACCAGGTCATAGGTTCATATGCCCATTTAGGATTTTAGCTAACCAAGGTCAGGATGCTTAGTACCGAGGGATCCCTCGTAGGTTTTTTTTCTTACCTAGGAAATTCTTAATGCTTTCATGTTAGTTAATGTCAAAAATATGTGACCTTGATATTTGATTAAGTTCAATATTACTAAGGCATTCAAACTAGAATGTAATCTCTGACTTGGAACCACCTTAGGTTAACGCCCCTTTGTTTCTAGATAGTATGATCCTTGGTGATCGTCTATGATAATTTTGAAGAGTACTTCCCAGTTAGGACTTAACTTACCATCTGATGGCTTCTTTGTGCTGGCGATTACTTTTTTTAGAATGTAATCTCTGACTTGGAACCACCTTAGGTTAACGCCTTTATTATACTTCTTGATCAACTGTTGTTGGTAAGAAGCCATTTTAATCAAGGCATGTTCTCTCTTTTCTCTAGCTAGGTAAAGCTCAGTCCTTAAGACTTTTTCATTCAGACTCTGGTTGATAAGGGTTGTCATTATGGTCAGCAAGACAACCTCCAAAGGAATTATGGCTTTCATCCCGTAAGCTAAGGCAAAGGGCATTGCCCCAATCGACCTTTTGGGCATTGTTCAGTATGCCTAAAGGACATGGGAAAGTTCATCCACCCAAGTACCTTTGTTTTTTTAATCTATTTTTCTTCCCGTCGAGCACCATTTGGTTAGAAGACTCAACCTACCCAATTCTCTAAGTGTAGGCTATCGAACTATAGTGGTGATTGATGGCGTGTCTATTGCAAAAGTCCTAATATATTCCACTAACAAACTGCATCCCATTGTCGGTAATAATCATTCTCGACATGTTAAATTGGGTTACGATGTTTTCATTAAGATTTTATTCTTAAACTCATGTATTTTGGTCTCCTTTCAGTAAAGGTGTGTCAGTTCCTTTTGAAATAAAAGTCATGGCTACCAGAATGCCTTACTTTTTGTTTAAATATATTATGAACATGCCAGTCAATAGAACTCAGTAGGAATTTTGGTGAGTTGGCTTCAATTTTATCATTATCATATTGGGATTCTGATTCTAGCACTATTGAAATGTTCATAACCTAGATAGAAAGTTGACATCCTATCGGGATGGTTGTGAGGCAATTCTAGTAGTTTATCTAAAACTATGAGGACATGCTTGATGGTTAGGGAACTTATTTAATAATCGATTATGATTAGTACATCCCAGGAATGTATTGAAAGTGTTCACTCATGACACTTGAGTCTAAGGGATGTCATGATTAGACTCGGGTTATCTCACACAATTTGCAAATGGTGCATATATTCTTAATCTCGATAATAATGAGGTTTGGACATAGATTCTTATAAAAAATTGTAATTGACATTAAACGACAAAATAAAAGTGTATGAACCATTCATATTATGTTAATAACATATAATAACTGTCGCAACTATGTCTTTAGGGTTATTTTTATACAAAGGATACAAACCTCACTTCGGTAAAAATTTATTTTTACTAAGAAAATTTGTTAAGAGAAGAAATTATATTATAAAAAAATAATTTACTAGTATCTTTATAATTTTTGCATACTTTTTGAGTATATATAAATTATTACTTATATATATATATATATATATATATATATATATATACTAGGGTATGCCCGCGCCTGAAGGCACGCTGCAAAAAAAATTAAAGTACAAAATTGCAAAAAGATAAATTTCATTCCCCAACAAAACAAAATGAATTTTTAAAAAAATTGGCTATAATCAACTTTGTTTATAGGACTATCCACCCTGTTTAATAAATAACAAATAGTCCAACATTCAAATAGTCTAAATTCATGAAATAAACTCTCATATAACATGAAATATATAATATTCATCAATCAAATTCACATTGTACTTCAAATTAACAAAATGTCAATTTAAAAAAAAATGGGCGTAATATCCTTTGTTTATTGGACTATCCACCCTGCTTTAAGGGGTAAAAACCAATTGTACCATAATCAAAAAGTCCAAATTCATCAAACAAATACTTCTACTACTAATGTATACAATAGAACCTATAAAAAGTGTTTCATAGAAATATTAAACAATTTTTAACCAAACAATGAATTGAAAACAAAAAATCTAATAGCAACACAAATTTGTTGTTCATGTTTCTTAACAACTAAAAACATGAAGATCTATCAAGATCTGTAAAAAAGATTAAAATCGAACTATATTAGATATGCCAAGACATTAAATTTAAAACCAATCTCTCTGTCACCCTATTCTTCTCTTTCTCTACTGCAGTTCTTTGGAAATGGATGTCCTAAATAAGATCTGAGAAGACAAATAAGAACAACTGAAAAAGAATGAGGAATAAAAACAATAGTCACAACTGTTAAAAAATACTTCTTACTAATTTTTTAGTATACCTGTTGGCCCTTCCCATAGTCTCTTTGAGACTAAGAAAAAGGAGAGTAGTGAACCATGGTGTTTGGGAAATTTGTGGTGAATCGCCGCTCAACGCCTTTAAAAAGTAAATCTATGGAGAACAACCTCACCTTAAACCTGCAAAACCTGAGATTTTGCCATTGAAGTTACATCACCAATATGCAACATATTTCCACTGTTTGATTAACATTTGAAATAGTAGGAGATAAAATTAATAAAAACACACACTCACAAACAACTCTGGACTCAGAATTTGAACAGGAGAGTAAGCATCCAAGTCCATCCGTTTTCCATGGAAAATACTTTTCATTATTTACGTTTGTGCCCACACAAAATATCATTTCCATGAAAAACTTCAAAATAAGACCAAACCAATCTTATATTTTCAAGCTATTTTTGAACTTTTTTTCTACGAAAAACTAATTTAGAAAAACATCAATACGACATATAAGTCTCAATTGTCATTACAGAAAACATAACTACTATCAATTAAACGGAAAGACAACTAAGGTTGCTACTTATAGCACATGTATCACACCATTTCTTCGACAAAAAATTCAGTTGGTTCGAGATATCCTTTCAACGTGTCATGCCCAAGTTGAGCTCTTTCGTTATCTCCAAACCCGAAGATTCGTCCCTGGTTACTGACTACAATAGTGTGATATAAACCAGTGCTTACTTGAGAGATGTGGTGAGAACTTAGGCTTTTAAGGACTCAAGGCCCGTTGGGCTACTATCTGTTGTTCTCCTTTCCTTCTGTTGTAACCAAAAAAGGACTCAAGGCCTCGTCACTTTGTCAGATACTCCCCTGTCTGGAAAGCCAAGGCTACCAACAGATGAGGACTCCATTGAAAATATGCAAATCCAAATCAGATATCAGTGAAATTGCAGCTCAGTTGTCACCATGGGCCCCTTCAAACTGGTCTCGATTTTATTAGATTCCTATGGGTCCTACAATCTACGTGGCACCAATGTGAATGCATATCACACCCAACCAAACTGCATGTATTGACGTCACAGTCGAAGTTCAAACACACGGAACACACACACTCAGATGGAAAAAACTAAAGGTTATCTGAGCTAGTACTCATGGTTTTAAATATAGGTTTGGGGTTACGCAATGAAATTATTATCGGCGTAACATTTTTGAGAATATCAGACACGTGTCAACTTCTGATTCGTCAAGAAAATAATAGTTTAAATTCATAAGTAAACCTTAAAATGGGAAATAAAAAGGTAAATCAAAAGGAGATAGGCAGAGAGAAAGAGAAGGAACTCAAACAAAAAATTAAAATAGTGTACTAAAATGAGAACTCTGGTTTTCTATTTGAGAAACTCCTTACCAGAAAATGAAAAGATTAAATTCAAATCTACTAACAAAAATTTCAACTAAATATGAGATTGAACTATTATATACCTCCATACACATATGATGGCTAATAGAATATGCAGCTTGCACCTCAAATGTACACCTAAATAAAAGAAGAAGCAAAATCATCAAGCAAATTTGAAGATGCCAATTGATTTTATAAAATAATGGCAATAAAAGTACACGAATATTAATAATATATACCTGAGATTCAAACATGAGTATATACCTAAGCGTTTGATTTCGTTTGATTTTCCCCTAAAATGATTGATTTGAAACAACGCGTATGATTTCGGGTTGAAAAAATGCGTGGGTTTGATTCAAACATGAGTTATACCTGAGCATTTGATGATCTCGAGCTGATTTTTCAATCCATGCTAGCTGACTCTATTGTGGAAAGAAGGAGGCCACTTGCAATAAGGACGACATAAACGCAACGAACCACTTAGAGGCCACGTATAAATATGTCATCAACAGGACTCCAACAAACTTACCATCTGTGTTCCAAGGCAATCATCGGGCACATTGTCTTTCAATTTGCCACTCAGGGGTCTGCTGTGCAATTTTTTGGCCACTTAGGGGCCTGCTGTGCAATTTTTTGGCCACTTAGGGGCCTATTCAATTTGCCATCTTTTTTTG
Source organism: Sambucus nigra (assembly GCA_949130495.1). Lineage (NCBI taxonomy): Eukaryota > Viridiplantae > Streptophyta > Magnoliopsida > Dipsacales > Adoxaceae > Sambucus > Sambucus nigra. The sequence continues at coordinate 418,338,350 of OX422223.1, forward strand.
TCAGCAATAGGACTCCACCAAACTCACCTTCTTTCAATAGGACTCCACCAAAATGAGTGGTTTGTGGCTTCCTTCACAATAGATATCAATCATTGCAGCTTCAAATATTTTGGTCACCATACCCCCGGTTGTATCATGGGCTGCTACAGTTATCTCAAAGAATCATAGTATATAAGACGCTTGCACCAGCCTTGGGCCCTTGACGTCAAGAAGCAGTACCCTTTATTGGCAGTAGGGCGGTACCAATCAATCTGGTGGCAGGAGGAGGCGCCTATCACAATAGAAACAAAGAAAAAAATAAATTCAATAATTTTCTAAGCTTAAAAAATCTAATGGAGTATTTGATAAATGCCAACGATAATATATTATGAGATGGTGGAAAATATATTATGGAATAGTTAAACATGAAGAACAGTTCTACGCACTGCTTCAAAACAAAATGAATAAAAAAAGCAGATCAACAGGTAGCATTTTTCTACTCAAACATTGTGTATATCAGCAACGATGCAATACCATCGGTGTATATCAATAGGCGTATATCCAAACATTGTGTATATCAGCTTGGGGGAAAGAAAAATACCACCGGATCAAAAAAATCATAACACATGTAGCATACCATGTTTATTGAGATATGCAAAGAAATGTTGAGCAATGTGTTCGTATATAGATTAACAACTGACCTCCTGAAATTCAGAAAACTTCCGACATTTTAGCACCATTGTCCACAACATCTCATTTCCACGACCTTACTCCCGTACTCATTGTTGATTGTGTCAACATCATACCCATATCTTCATATAATCACAACTTCATTAATGATTCAACATGGTCATATTTACTCCATAACTGACAATGATAATAAAATAATGAAATAATCACCAAACGTTCAAACATTCACTTTACGTATTTATAACCAACATGATCATATTTATAAGGCCACCATGACAATGAAGCCTACAAACACACACTTTAATAGACTACATGATCCACTACAGATGAGCTATACCATGTGATGAACGACAATAGACAAAATCAACAAAGCAAGGTCTGTTTGATCATCGACATTAATCTAAATCCCCGATAAAAATAATCAATATCATTAGCACAAATGATGATTCAAGTGATCAAAATAGATCAGTCGGCATTGATTCAATACCCAAATACCAAACTAAAATCCATGGGTAACCACAACTATACCACTTGTTGGCAATGGAAGCATTTGCAAGACATCTCATCCTAACATGCATCTGGAGGATTCAAATGTCTTCAAAAGTAAAGGCATGAGGGTTATTTCACTTAAAGCATTGAATTCGAATGTACAATGCTCTTGACAATCACAGTATATAGTGTACACGTGTGTCTTACATTAATATCATACAGTTTTCAGTAATGACATAACCTATGTAACTACCGAGAATTGCAAAATGAAATAAAATTGAATGTAATCCGATTAGAAAGGTATCAAAAACTGACAGAGATTAGATAATCACCATGAAAACTACATAGATACTACATAGATACCTTCATCCCATAAATTCCACCAACTGTTCATGTATTCATAATCACACCTTTATCCTGCTTCTTGGGTCCAAAATTATAAATACATATCTCAGTGCATATATTAATGGGTCGGAAATACGTAAATTCAAAAACTACATAAATCCAGACCCACAAACCATTGAATAAGAAACCGAGGTGGAAATTCAAATATGATTTATAGCTAGAAAAAATTACCTTAAACCCATTGAAACGCAAATTGAAAGCACGTAACTGGAAAAAAAAGAACATCAAGCATTGTGACCAACATAAACCGAAGATAGTACTTTCCAAAACTATAACTCTGATCTATACGGCAGAATAAAAAAGAGTAAATATGGTAATGATGTATACTTATCCAAAATTTCAAAACCCCAACTTTGAATGCAATCCCAAGATATACAAATCTTAAGTTCAAAACCCTTAAACCCCAAAACCAAATACAATTTGAGCAAAAAATTAAATGAAAAACTTGAAATCTCAAATATGGCAACAACTGTAGATTTAAAAGGGCCTAATTATAACTTTTGCATTTTAGATATTAAAACTAACTAACTAAAAGTGATGAAAAGGAATTAAAACAAAGGACCTAAAGAAAAAACAGACATATAAAATCTTTCCCAAATAAACATACTGGAGTTGGCTCCAGCACCGTTTTCGTTGGGTGTATTAGAGTTTCTATTTTATTACCTCTGTGATAGCCATTGATCTCCCCCTCCTTGCATCAGACTTTCACCTTCAAAAAATAAGCATTAGTACAAAAAATCAATGATATAAACCACAAAACGAAAAGGCAAAAAATAATTAAAAAAATGAAATTTAGAGTGAGAGAATGTATACCTAATTTTGCTTCAATCTAGAAAAAAACATAAACACCAAAGCACAATAAAAAAATTAGATCTGCAAAAAGTTATTTTGAACTAAAAAAATATTTTTGTCATAAAATACCTATTTCGTAAAAAATAGTACAAACCCCTAGGAATCATACCATATTTCTATATCTATATAAGAAATGAACCAAACCCCCTAGCATCACATGTTTCTTCCAAAGTAAACCCATCAAATTCATATCCAACTAACAAATAAGAAACCAAAATCGATTTGTTATACCATCGGTAAATCTAATCGATCAAATGGTAAGCCTAAAACATCTTCACAAACCCTCAATCTGAACTCCATAAAATCGAAAATATATATTAGAATAAATAGAAAATGCAAAAAAATAAACCAATAACCTAACAAATCAACTAAGAGAGTCAAGAAAAAATAGGAGAAGAGGATGAACGCACCTCGGTAGTCGTTTAATGGTTCTGTGGTTGTCGAGAATGAGATGGAGCTTGGTGTGTAATTTAGATGAGAGAGAGTGAGTACGAATGGTTTGTTGTAGTTTGTTTTCAGAAATGTACGGAGGGAGTAGGAGAGAGTGTTACGAAAAGGGAAGAGGGATTGAGCGTGGGTGACACAATCCTCACTCCTAAGTGTGGAAATACAATTTTACCCTCATTTTTGAATTTTGAAGAAAAGTAGCAAATAAATTGGAGTGTGCTAAAAGAGGGGGAAACCAAAATTTTGAAGGATAAAAAAGGAAATGCAAAAAAACTCATATTGATGACATCATCTTTTGAGCTTATGACATACTTAAGTTTTATACTTTATTATATAGATATATATATATATATATATATATACACTAGCGTATGCCCGTGCCTGAAGGCACGACGAAATTTTCCAAAATATGTAATCACGAAACGACAATTTTTTAAAGTACGTAATAGCGAAACGCAAAAATTTCTAAGTGTAATTTTCAAACAATGTAAAATAGTCCAATAACATTCAAATACTCTAGATTCATCAAATAAATTCACATATAATACAAAATATACAATATTCATCCATCGAATTCACATTATCTCAAAAAAATAAAGTGTCAAATTTTTTAAAAAATTGGACATAATCTCCTTTGTTTATGAAACTATTCACCCTACTTAACAAATAACAAATAGTCCAACATCCAAATTGTCTAAATTCTTCAAACAAATTCACATATAAAATTAAATATACAATATTCACCAATCAAATTAACTGTGTCTAAAAAAAACAAAGTGTCAATTTTTAAAAAAAAAATGTGCATAGTCTCCTTTGTTTATTGGACTATCCACCCTATTTAAGGGGTAACAACAAATCCAACAAATTAAAAAAAAATCCCAAATTTGGAGATGGGAGCTAAAAGGCAGGGAAAGGAGAATATGTGGGACTTCTTCAAAATATCTGTGCCATGGTGCTTCTGGATTAGGTGTTACTACTGCTGTCTTCCCATCCTTCTTTCCATCTCTGGCCATTATCATATTTGGTCTACAAATAAAAAAAATAACAATATTAGGAAAAAGAAATATTTGAACAGATGTATTCTAAACCACAAATCTCTATAAAATAGAACTCAAAATAAAGATATACATAAACGAAAATCTAAAACACTAAATAAGAGCTGTGAAAATAGTTAAAAAAGTACATTGAATATTAACCGAGCCCATATTTATAGATCAAAACAAAATGGGATATCTTTTATGGCTTGTGCGTGTGAGTGGGGAGGGGGGAGGGGACGAACATGGAGCGCATGTCTGCGTGTGTGTGTGTGTAGGTTTTTGTGCGCGTGTGTGCATGTGTGAGTGGGGAAGGGGGTAGGGGACGCGGCAGGGGGCGCATGTGTGCGTGTATGCATATATGCCAGTGCATATATGCAGTGCGAGTGTGTGTTTGTGTGCGCGTATGTGCGTGTGAGTGGGGAAGCGAGGAGGGGAGGGGGCGGGCAGGAGGCGCGTGTGTGCGTGTGTGAGTGGGGAAGGGGAGAGAGGACGGGACAGGGGGCGTGTGTGTGTGTGTGTTTTCATGTATGAATATGCATATATGTCAGTGCATATATGCAATGCTCGTGTGTGCGTGAGTGGGGAAGGGGACGGGAAGGGGCAGCGTGTGCGTTTGTGTGCGCGTGTGTGAGTAGGGTAGGGGGGAGGGGACGGGCGGGGGTGCATGTGTGCGTGTTTGTGTGAGTGGGGAAGGGGGAGGGGACGGGGATGGGGATGGGGATGGGGCAGGGGGGCATGTGTTCGTGTATGCATATATGCAGTGCGAGTGTGTGCGTGTGTATTTGACCATTGAATTGAAAAATAAATAAACATAGAAATCAGTTTAAAAAAACATAACATTTAGTTTCTTGCAAATCTTGAACATAGAATTGAAAAAATAAACACAAAAAAGATAAGAGAGTTACCAACCTGCTTGGGTTCAGAGTCAAGTCGAGAGAGAGATGAAAACCTTGAAAACTTATTCTTGGTTTATTTGCCCCAAATCGAGAGAGGGGCCCGTGAGGAGCAAGCTATTTTACGGCAGTCTGCAGAGAAGGGAGCGATGCTAGTTTGCGGAGCAGGAGGCAGCACTGCTGCTGCCCCTACTGGTTTGCGGTGCAGGAGTCCTCCAACGAATGTCCACACACCCTTCCCCCCTATTATTGCGCCCCCCTCCCCAGGACCATCACCCCTACCTGCTGCTGCTGTCCTCATGCCCTCCTGTTATTGTTGCCTACAGTGCATACAAATCCAAACAAAGATTTAGATAAGTTATATAAAATCGAGTTATTTCATTCATATTTAATAACATTTTTCTAGTAAACCAAGAAGTTTGAGATTCCATTCAAATCCATACATTTTTCTTAACCTTTTCCTCTTCTCTATGCTTCTGGCTTTGTTGAATTGGTTGCGTCCTAACCAACTATGATGTCTTGATCCCAGCTGACTTGAGCAAACACACCTGAATGTCACAATCAAATACTTCACGTCACTCATTATCGCGGGAGTAATCAAATATTTCATGATCTTTATAACTTCCATAACAAATAAAGTATAAGGTGATGGATGGAGTATGCATCTAGTATACCAATTGGTAAAGAGAAGGAAAAAGAAGATTTCCAAAAACTATAGCTAGAAGATGATGGTTTCAAAAAATATGGAAAATAGTCTGATTTCAGCTTATAACGATAATTATGGATTGTAATAGTGCAAATATTTATATTTCAAGCCATACACAGCAATAGACAACAATAGACATGATGTTTAATGGTGGATACACTGCAATAGACAAAAATAGACATGATGTTTAATGGTGGCTTACCGATATTTTCTTATCATAATCCTATAAAAATATTCATATTGTGCACTTTATGACCATTAAACATACCCATAATGTGGCATACTTTAAACTCACTTATAATAAACAACTTCTTATCAACTATACTTGAATGTTCATGAAAAATTTTAGTACTTGAAAACAGTTAAACAATTTCAGTACTTTAATAAGCTTTAAGAAATGCAAAAAGAATTCAGCTTTGGACACTCAGCTAATGAAACTTCAACTTCAATACTAAATTTCTAAAGAGATATAGTTTGAAATCAAACACTTAGGATGGTGTGTTAGTATGGATTGGAACCAAAAAAAAAAGTTTGGGCTAAGGGTACCTGTTTGGCAGCCTCGTAAGTTGGCTGCTTGATGGGGTTTGGTTACAATTTCAGTACTTGCAGCACGCTTTGCTGGCAGATCAGCTCTATACACCTGAGTGTTGATTGAGGTTAATCAGCTATGTACAATTAAATCAACTAATTCTAGCTGCATATTACCGAAAAACTGTAAAACTCGTATTAATAGAGTGGGAAAGTAAAAAAATTCAAAACATTAGTATTAGAAGTTCCAACACTTTCCAAAGCAATATTCAACGAATACAGTATAACAGTAAATGATTAAGATGAGAGATTGACCCGAAAGATTATATCGAATCGAGAAATAGTATGTAAAAATATACTACTCTCCAACAGTTCAGTAAGTGGAAAATGGAACTCAAATTGGGAAACAACCTAAAAACATAATAGATTAATGTAATTTTGAACCTACACAATAGAAAAAAAATCAGTTTACACAATAGAGTACATACCTTTAGAGTACATACCTTTTTTAGCTCACCAAAATCCTCTTTGTGCTTAACAAAGTACCCTGACTTTACACCTTTGTTTGAATTTACAAAAACAACAATTTTTCTATAGGAAGGGGGTCAATGTAATAAAAAGTCGAGAGACTGATGGAGTATCACCAGTCGAATGTAAATAGAAGTTTGACTTATACATTCGTTGCAAAGCCATGCGACGACTCTCTCTAGATTGTGCGCAATATTTTATCACATCTTCTTCATTCTCAAGTAGTTGAAAAGGCATGTCACGAATTTTTTCCCCTACAAACGCAGTAGTATCAGGTTACATATATGAATGAACAGGTAAAGTCAATACAAACAAATAAAAGCCTTAAAAGAGTGAAGCATTCAAGGCTTAAAAGAATCCACCGGAACATAAAGTCAACAAATACATTTATTTGGTCCCAATACGAACAAAACAATTGTCTGAACGGTGGCAGTGGCAAAGAATGTGTTTTATCTTCTGAAAAATAGACTACAATCTTATATTAAAAAAGTTAAATAGGTAAGAGACAAAGAATGTGATGCATAAATACCCATTATGTTTCCTGTACAAACAACATTGATTCCAATTACTTGGTCTTTTATGCGTCAACCAATGGTCATAGGATGACATTGAGATAATGCATCCACTTGGGATAAATGCACCTATGTAATCATTATTTGAAGCCCTGAACTATAATAAAATTCAGTGTCAACCTGACATAAATATTCACTATAAAGTGTTGAACTATAGCTCCTAAAATTTAAAAGAAATGCAGATAGCAATTATGTAACCATTCTTTGAAGTGTTGAACTATAATAAAATCCAATGTTAACACAACATAGACATTCACTATAAGTGCTGAACTATAGCTCCTAAAAAAATGCACATAGCAGTTAATTAGAAGGAAACATTGATTCAGATAGTCCCCTGAACTCTCAAACACATTGATTCAGTTAAAAAAATAACAAAAATTGAGTTGATATAATATACCCATGTTTTTTCAAATCTTATCAGAAAGACCCCCTTCTCTAAGCTCTAAAACATTGACTCGGTTTAAAAAAATGCACATAGAAGTTATAAAAAGCACATAGTCCCCTAAGCTTTCAAACACAAAGGAAAAATAGGAAGAGAAATATAGTCATGTTTTTTCAGATCTTATCAGAAAAAGCATAAAAAAATATAGAGAGAGATAGGAAATCATATAAAAAAACTCACAAATTTGGTGGTGCCGGTTGATGTGTGAAGTAGGTCGGAGAGTGGGTATAAAGCGGCGCGGAGGGTTTTCAATTGAAGCGACGTAGAGGGAGGTAGCGGTAAAATGAAAAAGAAGGGAGAAAATATAATCAAATCATTACTATTGGAGATTCACGATTTTTTTTCTGTGTGATTCTTTAGTACAGGTAAAAACGCAAAAACCCAATCAGATACACAAACATTAAAAACCCAGTGCTAAATCGAACCCATCTATATAATCACCTAAGATGGAAGAACAGGGAAAAATCACAACACCAAACCTGAGCCATTACCTGCAAAACACACGTATAGATAGAGAGTGTGAGTATATAAAAACACTGAAAAATAACAAATAAACACACATAAACACATAGTAAAAAAAAACATGAGCATATACAAACACTGAAAAACCTTAGCATACCTGCATCTGAAATGAAACACACCTGCATAAAACAAAGAAACCAAAATTTGTAAAAGAGGCTGAAACGAAAAGAGACTGAAAGCTAGGTTTTAAAACCCATTTCAAACCGAGATGACAAAACATCTAAATCGTGGCTTTTTACTCCTTGAATTTGTAAAACCTTAGCATACCTGCATCTAAACCGGAGGCCTCTCAGTTCCCGGGTCTCTATTTTACCCACCAAAAAATGATTTCAATATCACAAAAATATTTAGAGAGATAAAGAAAGATGTATACTCACCTCTTATATATCTGATATTACATCTATCCAACTGCAACTTGAAACCCCCAAGTAGAATGAATGTAACTACAAAAGGAAATTATAAAATCTACCATAACTTTAGATCAAAATGTAACTACAATATCAGAAAATGTAAAAAATATAAAGAGTGGTGGTGAACCGGATCTGGGCAGCGGAGCCCGGCAGTGGAGGGCGAGGGCGAGCAGTGGAGGGCGAGGGCGAAGGCGAGCAGACGATGGAGGCAGCGGAGGGAGAGCATCGGAGGGAGGTAGCGAATGGAGGCAACGAGGGAGGGGCGTTGGGAGGAGAGAGAAGGTAGAGAGTGAATGTGGGTTTTTGAGGGAGGGGTTGTAAGGAATGAGGGCACACATCTGATTGGGGGTGAGTGAGATATGTCGAGAGAGAGAGACGGTGGTGTGTGTGTGTAAAGGCTGAGTGGGTTACCAAAATAGCCTCACTTTTGAATTAAAATGTAAGTTTGGTGAGTAAAAAAGAGGGGGAAATTAATTAATTGAGGGGTAGAGTTGTAAAAAAGAAATAGATCTGATCTTAACCATTAAAATGTGTAAGGAGGTGGCACACATCTTGACCGTTAAAATGTGTACATAATTCAAAAACCGCCCTAACTTATTTTATATATATATATATATATACACAATAATGCTCATGTGCGAACTTTCTTGAAAATTAAAAGTGCTGACTGGACACGTGGCATCTGACGGTGAGCCTCCAAAAGAGTGACAGAGTCCAACTTCCTTTAATCAAGGATATCTGACCAATAAGAGATCTCACCCATCTCCCACACAAGAGCATATATATATATATATATATATATATATATATATATATATATATATATATATATATATATATATATATATATATATATATATATATCTGTGTGTGTGTGTGTGTGTGTGTGTGTGTTGCAATGGGTGGCTTAAGTGTTCATGATCGCATATAGAAAATATTATAGGAGAAGGGAGACATGCGGTCCCATGATTATACAAATATAGGAAGAAAAGTTAAACGTCATTAGATCTTTGGTTTTAGCAGCATATGAAAAGAAAGAAAGAGGCATTAGTTGGCTAGTTGTAGTCTATATTTTTCCATGGATCGGTTTAAATTGAGTGAATTGGTGTTCGGGGGATATATATAATGCAAAGAATCACTACCTCATCAATCTGAAACATGTCAACCACTTTTTTATCCCAGCATTATTGAACCGAAACGTATCATGAGTGGTGAGATCCTTTTTTAAGAACATATTTGTGAATATTTATAAGGAACTTAACAATTCGATAGAGAAAAAAAAATATATTTATTTTATTAAAATCGAAATCACCATTTATATATGATCTCGACCCAAGATTTTGTGAGTGTTTCAAAGCCTCCAACGCTATTATTTATAGTGAGTATTACACAAATTTTGAAGATATTATTGGGGTGAATTTTTGAATAACTTTTGGGTTATTTTAGTAGCATCTGTTTGGATTATTTTAATGGAGTATGAAGGTTTATATATTGGTGGCGTTGTGAGGGTATGACTCTGGATCACTCATGGAAATTTTTCTTGGTGTCTTGAGACATTTTCTAGAAAACTACTTTGAGGGATTTCATCATTAGAGGTGGGGTTTTATATTCAAGAATTTTTTTATGAGTAAACACAATGCATGTTTGTGACAAATTAGTATATATTCATACCTATTTCACATGCTACCTATTTATGTATATAAGTTTTATTTATACATCTAATTAGTGTCACAATCTGCTATTTCATATGAGAAAATGATATAAGTAGTTTAAAATGATTTTGGGGACAAAATTGTTATGATGTTAAAATGTATGATTTCAATAAAAATATTGCTAAGTAATTTTAGAGAAAGTATATGTGAAACCCCAAAATGAAATTTTAGTGTACTTGTGATATATGTAAATGGGTTTGGGTTTGAACAACATGAATAACTATGAAAATACATAAAAATTTAGTTTTAAGTGTTAAACATGAAATATTGGGCACATATTGCAATGGTTACAAAATAGTCCATAAGATTATTTATTCACAAAATAACCCCTCAAATGTGAAAATTATTTTTTTCTCTAAAATTATGAAGTTTAAAATTTGGTACCGCAAGTAACAGTTTTGCCTAAACTATCCAAAATTAATGCGAATTTAAATAAGGTCCTTGAAATATAGTATATTTCACATAAAATAATAAAGGTAAAGTGTTGAAAGGTTGAATGATAAAGACGTTGGTAATACATCTAAAATATATGATATGGACCAAACAGTAAAGCATGTTTAAGTGTATAACAAGTAAGATAAGGTGGCATTTGACTTGGGTAAAATGGGTAAAGTAATATTAACGGACTAAAGGGTACATTTTTTAAAGAATGTTATGGTGATATGATGGGTGCTTTTGATAAAAATGACGGTTAGATCGAAAGTAAATGGGATTAATGTAAAGTGATAGAGATTTTAAAAAGGAGTACCAGGAATTAATTAAGGAGGGATAGAAGCCCTAGGGAAAATACCCAAAATAACTGACCAGTAAATCATGGGCCGTGAGGATTATGGTAGATGGTGAAATCCCATACACATAAAAAGGATTACGGTTCCCTCCAGTATAATAAAGGAATAGCTGAAATTGATTAAAAATTTCAAAAATAGTATATGAAATTATATGGATACAAATGTAATTCCGGGTAACGGTTTAAATGGATAATAAAGAGAATTCAATGTAAATTTCGTAAAGTCCATGGAAAGAGCTAATTAAAAGTTTCTAATAAAGGATAACATACAGGTAAATAAGTGATCAAAAGTGACATAAACCGAAGCTTACACAGAAATGTGTTGTTAAAGGTATACTTTAAGGGTGATAAGGTCAAGAAGTATTAATTATTATTTTCAAACATCGGGCATGTGTGTTTAAATGGTAATTAGGTAAATTGACAATTTTATGAAATAAAAATCGATTTTCAAAGTGGATAATAAGGAATGCATTTTTATTAAATTAATCGGGTTGGGTTAATGACATCAAGTGTTGTTGCGTACATGTTAATCAAACGATTATAAAAGGGGTAATTTAACTGGAACAAGTAAATGTTTTTATATATATAAAAAAAGTCTTAGCATATATGGTTATATATATTGCATGTGTATACTAGTTATCGCTATGTTATAAAAATCGGTATTTTTACCATTCATTTCTATAGTGCATTTTGTTGGGAACCCCATTGAGCATTGGCTCACTCCCTTCATTTATTACGATGGGTTAAGAAAAATTTCATCATTTTAAATCATTTTGCAGGTAAGTGATTCTCACTGTTTATGCTAGTAGCTCTGATTAATTGAACCCTAGGGCATTATCCAATGGGTTCCATACTTGTTATTGTTTTATTTGTATGCCCTGAAAAGGAAATTTCAAGCTCATTTTGTTAATTTAATTAAATATAATGGACTATAAACATTATGTAGGTTTTTTCACATAACTCCACGCTTAAAGCATCCGAACCGGTTCACGTTGACCCACGGGTCACCCTTAAATCCAAATAGGGGCATTACAACGTAGTATTAGAACTTTAAGTTGAAATTCGTTATGGGGGTGACATGTGGTTGTGAAATAAGTTTCTGATCTTCGATCGACAAAATTTTGACTTTGGGCTTCTAAGGTGAGCGGGAACTCCAGTTTATGCACGCGTGCAACCGCGACATTGGAGTTAAGGATTTCAACATCGTTGGAGATTTCTTCATTAACATCAATGAGTGGAGTTTTGTCGTTGTATTATCTCATCGGCATTCTCAATTAGAATGTCAAATGACTTGGTGAATGTTCAACTCGGATGCGTGTAGAAACATCGATATCTTTCAAAAATGGATTGCACACCCACCCATCGAGCAAAAAAGGTGTTATAATTCGTGAAATTAAATTATCAAACTAACGCATTTGAAGAATTTGTGGGCCCATAACCCACAAGTTAGGTGCGTTAGCTTGTCACCCACCTTTGTATAAGGTTAATAAAAATAACTAAGAGTCTCTTGGAACCGAGGTTACGTCTCATCATATGTGATGTTGCAACGTGTTTTCGAACTAGTGCTAGTAGTGTGGGAATGCATAACGATGACTAATATTGGTTAATCTCAAGTATCATTGAATAAATATTCCAATGGGGTTTGGTACCGGTTCCCATTGCCTAAGGGAAATTTTAAATCCTAGTGAGGTGATTCACACAACGTTAAAGGTAAGGAGGACTTTTGTACATTGGTGCAACACATATGTAGTAATTGGAGGTCTATGAGACATAGAGTAGATTAGTCTTAAATAGTTTCTTTCGTGCAACGTCTACATGAGGTAGGATTTGGTCTTAAAAAAATTAGGTAGTGTATTTCTAGTCAACCGAAGTTTTAAAAAAGAATGAATAGTTAGAAAGGCATGGTAAGACAGGTTTTGGGTAAACATTGAGGTGCCTCGTGTTCTAGGAGTTCTATCAGTTGAGAAGAGTTCTCATTGTCGATAAATGATATTGAATAGTAGTGGTAAAATGTCGCCCAAATAATAAAATAATTCATATTGGTCCACTCATTTAAATATGGGGTTCATATTTAAAAGCTATGAGTTAAATATGGGCCCCATATTTCAAAGCTATGAGATAAATATGGACGCATATTTCAAAGCTAAGAATCAAATATAGAGTCCAATTTTAAAAGATACAAATCAACTATATTACTCATTTTTAAAAGTTGTGAGTAAAATATGAGTTTTTTTATATATACCTCAAATTGTAATACTTACTTTAGTAAACAAACAATGGATTGACCTAACTCATATTTGGTCCGTCCATATTTGGTCCGGCCCACATTTAATCCAACTCATATTTGGCCCAATCCACATTTAGCCCAACCCATATTTGACTCGCCCAAATTTGACCCAATCCATAATTTTGCCATGCTAATATTGAGTATATAGACATTTTGCAAGGATACTACAAGCTGTGTCTTTGGGGATATGGTAGTTTTAATGATCATGAATCATTAAAAGACTAAGAATTATATTTTTTCCATGTCTGGAGACTCGAAGACAAGGGGTTGCGCTAAAGGCTAACATTTATGACATTTTCACAGTATCATCAGGTGCAACGCTATTAGGTAGCATAAAGTATTGGGAAAGTTTTGGGAATTTTATGCCGAGCTAAGCATAGGATGTTGAGTAGTGTAATGAATTGGCAAAAAGGAAAATCGTATGCAAGTGTTGTGAGATATCGAATAGTTGGTAGTCAAGGGCAATGGTAGGATTGATTTTGCACTTTAGGAACGGTTCCAAATATGAGTAGTATAAGCACGACAAGTGACGTTGAATCATGTGCAGACCAGCACTCTTTTGACAAATTTCGATGATGGGAATGAGTTGAACCTCCGCGTGTCCTACGTTGGAAGTGGTAACTTAGAAAGCGAGCTGTGAAAGGAGTAAGTGCAGTTCAAGCATCATAATATTTTGAAGTGTGTCGACATCAACTGGAACCATTAGCATACAACTCAAGTACAGGCATGTTGCCTCGAAGTATTGTGAAGTGTATCTTAAGTCAGCGTTGTAGTGATGATATCAATAGTGAGATGTACACGCCACGAGATAGACTTATAGGAAAAAATGTTATTGGACCCCAGTCGCTTGTGTCTTAAGGCACATGGTGATATAGGCGAGCTGAGTCAGTTTATTCTCGAGGTTCAAGTCAAGGTGTAATGTGTTAAAAGTGTATAAGTAATGGCTTTGAAGTCCCCCTTTTTGAATATCTCTAAATTTTTTTTTTTTTTTTTTTATGAAACAGATGCGGAAGGGTAAAGGTGATGGTTCAAATTAAAATTAAAATTAAACCGAGTGAAATTAATTAAAATACAAATTCATTTAAATTTCACTTCAACCAATTAATTAATCCAAGTCCTAGAATTTGTCTAAGTCATATTTTTCATTTAAACAAATTAGTATAAACCATTTTGAACAAATGACTTGAAATAAATAAACATTACCCAAATTTAATTATTCACCAAATTAAATTAATAGTGATTTAAACCAATTTTATCTTCTTTACCTAAGCATGCATTCTAGGTGATATTGCAAGATTAAATAAAACAAGAAATCACTACGCCGCGATGTACGAGGAAAAACCCAAGACGGGAAACAACCTCGGACGGCCCTAGCCACAAATCCACTAGATACAGTTTTACAAATACAAGACAAAAGACTTATATCACACGACTCGATCCCTCTCAAGCCCCGACGCTTTTTCTTGTAGACACCTCTTCCTAGCGGATAACCCCGAAGCTCCACCGCGGTCTCGGAATCCACCGATAGAACTTTATATGGTCACCGTCACCCGAACTAGGAGCTTTTCTCCAAGTGGGTAAATCAACGTAAACAACTTCTTCTTTTTGGGATTTAGAAGCAAACCCAAACACTGTCTTCAATTCGGTGTAGAGATAAACCCGGTGCCAAACTCCAAGCAAGATGTATATATATATATGAACCTGGATAAAATAAAACTATGGGTGAAAACTAAAGTGGTAGATGAATTTTACTTTCAAAATTATCACTCAAAACTTGATCTTTTTCTCTCAAAACACTCTCTAGGAGTTAGAAGGATATGAAAAAGATAACTTTGAAAAAGTTATTCCCGCACATAATAAAGTCTGAGAAAAATTAGTTAAGAAACAAGTGGGGAAGTGGGAGAAAAACTGGTTAAAACTGCCAATAACTGTTCCCGCCTGACATCTCGTTCGAACGAGACTTGTAACGAAGTTCCAGATTGAACTCGTTAGAATTCTCGTTGGATATCTCGTTCGAACATAAGGTTCGTTCGAACGACATTTCAAAGGACTATACTGGGAACTCGTTGGCAAACTCGTTCGAACGACATCTGGTTCGAACGAAA
Organism: Sambucus nigra; assembly: GCA_949130495.1. NCBI lineage: Eukaryota > Viridiplantae > Streptophyta > Magnoliopsida > Dipsacales > Adoxaceae > Sambucus > Sambucus nigra. The sequence continues at coordinate 418,353,741 of OX422223.1, forward strand.
AACTCATTCGAACGACATATCGAACGGACTTCCAAAAAAGTTCATAAATTTCGATTTTAGCCCAGAAACTTTATATACTTTTATTTTAAAGTTTGATAAACTCTTTCTGAAGTTAAAACAACAGATTTAAATAAACCTAACACCCAAATAAAACCGTTCCAAGCTCCTATATATATGTGTAATGCATTCATACCTTGGGAGCATGGAACCACTATTGATGACGTAGAAACGAGGCACTTAAACTCGGCATTTTGATGAAGTTTTATACACTTGTTCGCTACGTCTTCAACAAACACGTCATAGGCTTGAGAGATGATCAATATACTCTATCCTATGACTCAAACGTTTTTGTCCGGAATTGAGCCAAAACTACAAAGGACTCAATTGGAAATTTGCATCCTTACAAATCTCCCCCTTTGGCTATTCCGGGACAAAAACTATACAAAAAATCCTAAAGGGCCGTCAAGCTCTACTAGACTAATAGAAAGACCCACCCAAAATAAAAAATACAATGCTTGACTCAAACAACCCAAGGATCACAATCTTTGCCGTTGAAAGTTGCCGCTATATAAAATAATTCTTCCTGCACAATTAGACAAACACATTACACGCATAGGGAATATCAAAATAGTTGATGCAAGTAAAGTTAACTACTCCTCCCAAACTAATTCTCTCCCTTTATCAAGTATGATCATTACACGCATATGGAATATCAAAATAGTTAATGCAACTAAAGTTAACTACTCCCCCTAAACTAATTCTCTCCCTTTATCAAGTATGATCAACTTAGAAAGACGTCTCCCCCTAAGATAAATCTCCCTTAAACTAAGATACGATAATAATAGAATTAGATACCATTTCTCCCCCTATCATTCTCCCCCTTTTTGTTCAGGAATAAACAAAGGCTTAAAGAACCAAATGTTGACTTATCTCCCCCAAATAAAGCATATACACCCTCTAAATTAATCAAGGGATAAATAGAATGGGAAAGCAAGTTAAAACATGTAATTATACATTTAGTGAAAAGAACATTAATGCATATGGGCAACAAAATTATAACTAATCCAACATATAACAACTTAGACCAACTAGGATGCAATAAAATGATACCAATATGATATATAAATTATTAAGCATAGGACATCAACAACGAATGCTATAAGATGGATACCAAGTATGAATTCAAGCATATATGGATTAGAAATCAAAGCAAAGATTAAACAAAAATGTCAAATATGTATACACTAGATATATCTAATAGACGTAAGTACACATATATAGATATAAACACACAAATGACACACACAAAATATAATAGGAGTCTTTCACACTCGTATGGCAAAAATGTATCATATGGAAACGGAAGTGTTGGGGTGTGAACTAGTAACGATTAAATTTAGATCCAATCACTTAAAACATGTTCACGGAGTTCTCATTGATTGCAAACTTCATCACATTTGAATATATCCTCATGTGACAATATAGATTGAACTCAATGAACAAACATACACAATGCATACAAGCCTAGCATATTGATGATTCTACAAACCAATAGAGTCATGACATGAGATACGCAACTAGGATAAATGAACATTGTGCAAACCGTTGATATACCATCCAATCTCCCTCAATAAGCATTTATATTAATTTTGAATGAATATATCAATCAAAGATAGGCCTTGGCAATTATTTTTCTTTTTAATGCCATATTTTCTATTTTTAGGCCTTTGGACCACGTATTTCTTTTAGGTCAATTCAAAACGGTGGCTTACAATCGCAAAGGATCACTAAGTCCTTTCGGAGCCCTTCCCCGTGCACATTTATATTTATCATATTTTATTTTTCACACAAATCCCACGTGCAACGGATTTTGACATGCACTAGTCCTCATAAGTCACAAATATGTAGATGACAAGATTGGAAGGAGAACACCTCACACACCTCAAATATACATATGAAGTTAAACTTTCAAAAGTACTCGTGCATGTGTGAATAGAGGCATATGAAAATAGAATCCATTTAAACAACACAAAATCCAACTACTCCATGTAAGCATGGTAAAGAACATAATAAGGATTGATAATCTAAACCAAAAGTACTAGCCACATGAGAGCGTTAAAGGAGGGATTCAAACACAAGTATATGCCACTTAAAGTGTGTCAAACCAAAATACACAAAAAAAAAATCTTTTTGAGTTTTTGACACTTTAACCAAAAATAAAATATATACTCAAAAGACAAACAAAAATCATTTGAACTTTTCATTAAGCTTAAATTATTAAGAGATAAAAACCAAATGATAAACAAAAATCTTTTTGTATTTTTTCATTTAATGCAAACAAAATAAAGAAATAAAATACAAAATATAAACAAAAATCATAATACCAGTATGAGATAAGTGATGAGGTAATGACTAGAAAATGATTAAATAAGCATACATTTAGCATGTGAATATAGCATGAAGAACAAATGCTAAAGTATGCAAACACTAACACATTCATCCTTTAGATTTAGCAAGGGAGGAAGCATGTGAAAGTAAATGAGAATCAAAAGCCCTATTTTGCAAGGCAACCAAGTCAGATTTCCTAACTCAAATTAATGAAGAATGACTATCTTGGGGTGTAGGAATTTTAAATACATTAGTTGCTTTACATTGGGATTTTCTAGGAATTCATTTAAGATCAAAACAAAATTTCCTAAGATGATCTTTTCGACCACAATTTGTACAAGTAAAAACATGTCGAAAAGATTTACCTATGGAGTGATCTCTAAAAGCTTTCCTAGTAGATTCTCCTAAAAAGTTGGTTTTGGCTTTATGAGTAGATTCATTACAAGTATTGAAGCCTAAACCACACATGTCATTTTTAATTTGGACAGTTCCTAAGATTTTATCTAATTTTTTCGAACGACATTCCAAATCAAATTTGACATTACTAGAGTCTTTTAATTTATTTTGCAATTCTAAAATGTTAGACTCAAAAAAAATATTTCGCTCTTCAAAAGCAAGAAGCTCCTTTTTCAAGGATTCCATTAAACTCGTAAGGCTATCTCTCTCGCCTTCTATATATTCAAGCTTCTCTAGAAGCGCCCTCTCACGTGTTTTAAGGTCTTCTACCAACATATTATCATCAATGACCTTGACACGCTCTTTTAAACTAGCTTCTAACTTCAAATTAGCTCTTTTCAATTTAATAGATTATTTATAAAGTTCTTGAAAATCATTTTGAAGTTCACTCACATTAACCTCTTCTTCATTTTCACTCTCTTCTCCGGGAATCAAAAACTTTGACCTCGGAAGTGTCATGAGTTTGAGTATCTTCATGAGAAGATTCACTTTCGGTGCTCACATGACTAGCCACAAAAGCCACAAAATTTGGCTTAGTGGGGAAATCGGGTCCCTCCTCCTTATCACTATCACTAAGGGTCGTATTATATGAAATGGGTCGTTTACCCTCTTTCCTTAGTTTAGTGGGGCACTCAGAAGTCCTATGGCCATAACCCTCACAACCAAAACATCTATTAGGCTCGTCCCTATTTAAATTTTCATTAATAGGTTTAGGGATCTTCTCGACTTTGTCATACTTAGGAGTTTCAAATTTCTTAAAATCATTTTTGAATTTATCTTTGTTAAATTTAAGAAATTTTCTAAATTTTCCAGCAAACAAAGCCATGTCTTCTGAGTCACTATCACTCTCGCTCTCTACTACTTATTTGACCTCTTTTCGGGCTTTTAAAGCAACACCCTTTTCAATTTTCTTTTCAGTTTTAGAGGAAAACATGTCTAGTTCATAGGTTTGTAAATCACCTACAAGCTCTTCTAATTTCTTAGAGGCTAAAATTGGTAAAGAATTTAAAACGGTCACTTTTGGAATAAATCTATCGGGAAGGGAACTTAAAATTTTCTTTACAACTCGGTTATCGGGTATTCTCTCTCCCAAGTTAAAAAATGAATTGACAATATCGGAAAGTCTAGCATAAAATTCATCAAAAGTTTCATTTTCGTTCATTTTGATAGTTTCAAATTTAGTGGTGAGGTTTTGGAGTTTCGAAGCTTTACCGATACTTGCACCTTCGTGAGTGAGTTGTAAAATATCCCAAGCTTCTTTAGCGGTCTCACACGTCATAATACGTCGGAATTCATCTGGTGTGACAGCGCTAAACAAGGCATTCAAACCACGAGAATTAAAATTTGAAAGTTTAACTCATTCTCAGTTCATCTATCGGTCGGTTTGGGAACACGTTCATTTTCAATTAAATGAGTTGGTGGAGACCACCCGTTAACTACAAACATCCAAACCCTCTTGTCGATAGATTTAAGTGTTGATTTCATACGCGCTTTCCAATACGCGTAATTAGAACCATCGAAAATAGGAAATTTTGAAAATGGGGAAAATTCCATTTTAGCCCAAAAATATTTAAAAGATCTTTAACGCAATAATTTATCGCTTTGGCTCTGATACCAATTTGAAGTCCCCCTTTTTTAATATCTCTAATAAATATTATTTCCTTTTTATGAAACAGATGCGGAAGCGTAAAGGTGATGGTTCAAATTAAAATTAAAATTAAACCGATTGAAATTAATTAAAACACAAACTCATTTAAATTTCACTTAAACCAATTAATTAATCTAAGTCCTAGAATTTGTCTAAGTCATATTTTTTATTTAAACAAATTAGTATAAACCATTTTGAACAAATGACTTGAAATAAATAAACATTACCCAAATTTAATTATTCACCAAATTAAATTAATAGTGATTTAAACCAATTTTATCTTCTTTACCTAAGCATGCATTCTAGGTGATATTGCAAGATTAAATAAAACAAGAAATCACTACGCCGCGATGTACGAGGAAAAACCCAAGACGGGAAACAACCTCGGACGGCCCTAGCCACAAATCCACTAGATACAGTTTTACAAATACAAGACAAAAGACTTATATCACACGACTCGATCCCTCTCAAGCCCCGACGCTTTTTCTTGTAGACACCTCTTCCTAGCGGATAACCCCGAAGCTCCACCGCGGTCTCGGAATCCACCGATAGAACTTTATATGGTCACCGTCACCCGAACTAGGAGCCTTTCTCCAAGTGGGTAAATCAACGTAAACAACTTCTTCTTTTTGGGATTTAGAAGCAAACCCAAACACTGTCTTCAATTCGGTGTAGAGATAAACCCGGTGCCAAACTCCAAGCAAGATGTATATATATATATGAACCTGGATAAAATAAAACTATGGGTGAAAACTAAAGTGGTAGATGAATTTTACTTTCAAAATTATCACTCAAAACTTGATCTTTTTCTCTCAAAACACTCTCTAGGAGTTAGAAGGATATGAAAAAGATAACTTTGAAAAAGTTATTCCCGCACATAATAAAGTCTGAGAAAAATTAGTTAAGAAACAAGTGGGGAAGTGGGAGAAAAACTGGTTAAAACTGCCAATAACTGTTCCCGCCTGACATCTCGTTCGAACGAGACTTGTAACGAAGTTCCAGATTGAACTCGTTAGAATTCTCGTTGGATATCTCGTTCGAACATAAGGTTCGTTCGAACGACATTTCAAAGGACTATACTGGGAACTCGTTGGCAAACTCGTTCGAACGACATCTGGTTCGAACGAAAAACTCATTCGAACGACATATCGAACGGACTTCCAAAAAAGTTCATAAATTTCGATTTTAGCCCAGAAACTTTATATACTTTTATTTTAAAGTTTGATAAACTCTTTCTGAAGTTAAAACAACAGATTTAAATAAACCTAACACCCAAATAAAACCGTTCCAAGCTCCTATATATATGTGTAATGCATTCATACCTTGGGAGCATGGAACCACTATTGATGACGTAGAAACGAGGCACTTAAACTCGGCATTTTGATGAAGTTTTATACACTTGTTCGCTACGTCTTCAACAAACACGTCATAGACTTGAGAGATGATCAATATACTCTATCCTATGACTCAAACGTTTTTGTCCGGAATTGAGCCAAAACTACAAAGGACTCAATTGGAAATTTGTATCCTTACAAATCTCCCCCTTTGGCTATTCCGGGACAAAAACTATACAAAAAATCCTAAAGGGCCGTCAAGCTCTACTAGACTAATAGAAAGACCCACCCAAAATAAAAAATACAATGCTTGACTCAAATAACCCAAGGATCACAATCTTTGCCGTTGAAAGTTGCCGCTATATAAAATAATTCTTCCTGCACAATTAGACAAACACATTACACGCATAGGGAATATCAAAATAGTTGATGCAAGTAAAGTTAACTACTCCTCCCAAACTAATTCTCTCCCTTTATCAAGTATGATCATTACACGCATATGGAATATCAAAATAGTTAATGCAACTAAAGTTAACTACTCCCCCTAAACTAATTCTCTCCCTTTATCAAGTATGATCAACTTAGAAAGACGTCTCCCCCTAAGATAAATCTCCCTTAAACTAAGATACGATAATAATAGAATTAGATACCATTTCTCCCCCTATCATTCTCCCCCTTTTTGTTCAGGAATAAACAAAGGCTTAAAGAACCAAATGTTGACTTATCTCCCCCAAATAAAGCATATACACCCTCTAAATTAATCAAGGGATAAATAGAATGGGAAAGCAAGCTAAAACATGTAATTATACATTTAGTGAAAAGAACATTAATGCATATGGGCAACAAAATTATAACTAATCCAACATATAACAACTTAGACCAACTAGGATGCAATAAAATGATACCAATATGATATATAAATTATTAAGCATAGGACATCAACAACGAATGCTATAAGATGGATACCAAGTATGAATTCAAGCATATATGGATTAGAAATCAAAGCAAAGATTAAACAAAAATGTCAAATATGTATACACTAGATATATCTAATAGACGTAAGTACACATATATAGATATAAACACACAAATGACACACACAAAATATAATAGGAGTCTTTCACACTCGTATGGCAAAAATGTATCATATGGAAACGGAAGTGTTGGGGTGTGAACTAGTAACGATTAAATTTAGATCCAATCACTTAAAACATGTTCACGGAGTTCTCATTGATTGCAAACTTCATCACATTTGAATATATCCTCATGTGACAATATAGATTGAACTCAATGAACAAACATACACAATGCATACAAGCCTAGCATATTGATGATTCTACAAACCAATAGAGTCATGACATGAGATACGCAACTAGGATAAATGAACATTGTGCAAACCGTTGATATACCATCCAATCTCCCTCAATAAGCATTTATATTAATTTTGAATGAATATATCAATCAAAGATAGGCCTTGGCAATTATTTTTCTTTTTAATGCCATATTTTCTATTTTTAGGCCTTTGGACCACGTATTTCTTTTAGGTCAATTCAAAACGGTGGCTTACAATCGCAAAGGATCACTAAGTCCTTTCGGAGCCCTTCCCCGTGCACATTTATATTTATCATATTTTATTTTTCACACAAATCCCACGTGCAACGGATTTTGACATGCACTAGTCCTCATAAGTCACAAATATGTAGATGACAAGATTGGAAGGAGAACACCTCACACACCTCAAATATACATATGAAGTTAAACTTTCAAAAGTACTCGTCCATGTGTGAATAGAGGCATATGAAAATAGAATCCATTTAAACAACACAAAATCCAACTACTCCATGTAAGCATGGTAAAGAACATAATAAGGATTGATAATCTAAACCAAAAGTACTAGCCACATGAGAGCGTTAAAGGAGGGATTCAAACACAAGTATATGCCACTTAAAGTGTGTCAAACCAAAATACACAAAAAAAAAATCTTTTTGAGTTTTTGACACTTTAACCAAAAATAAAATATATACTCAAAAGACAAACAAAAATCATTTGAACATTTCATTAAGCTTAAATTATTAAGAGATAAAAACCAAATGATAAACAAAAATCTTTTTGTATTTTTTCATTTAATGCAAACAAAATAAAGAAATAAAATACAAAATATAAACAAAAATCATAATACCAGTATGAGATAAGTGATGAGGTAATGACTAGAAAATGATTAAATAAGCATACATTTAGCATGTGAATATAGCATGAAGAACAAATGCTAAAGTATGCAAACACTAACACATTCATCCTTTAGATTTAGCAAGGGAGGAAGCATGTGAAAGTAAATGAGAATCAAAAGCCCTATTTTGCAAGGCAACCAAGTCAGATTTCCTAACTTAAATTAATGAAGAATGACTATCTTGGGGTGTAGGAATTTTAAATACATTAGTTGCTTTACATTGGGATTTTCTAGGAATTCATTTAAGATCAAAACAAAATTTCCTAAGATGATCTTTTCGACCACAATTTGTACAAGTAAAAACATGTCGAAAAGATTTACCTATGGAGTGATCTCTAAAAGCTTTCCTAGTAGATTCTCCTAAAAAGTTGGTTTTGGCTTTATGAGTAGATTCATTACAAGTATTGAAGCCTAAACCACACATGTCATTTTTAATTTGGACAGTTCCTAAGATTTTATCTAATTTTTTCGAACGACATTCCAAATCAAATTTGACATTACTAGAGTCTTTTAATTTATTTTGCAATTCTAAAATGTTAGACTCAAAAAAAATATTTCGCTCTTCAAAAGCAAGAAGCTCCTTTTTCAAGGATTCCATTAAACTCGTAAGGCTATCTCTCTCGCCTTCTATATATTCAAGCTTCTCTAGAAGCGCCCTCTCACGTGTTTTAAGGTCTTCTACCAACATATTATCATCAATGACCTTGACACGCTCTTTTAAACTAGCTTCTAACTTCAAATTAGCTCTTTTCAATTTAATAGATTATTTATAAAGTTCTTGAAAATCATTTTGAAGTTCACTCACATTAACCTCTTCTTCATTTTCACTCTCTTCTCCGGGAATCAAAAACTTTGACCTCGGAAGTGTCATGAGTTTGAGTATCTTCATGAGAAGATTCACTTTCGGTGCTCACATGACTAGCCACAAAAGCCACAAAATTTGGCTTAGTGGGGAAATCGGGTCCCTCCTCCTTATCACTATCACTAAGGGTCGTATTATATGAAATGGGTCGTTTACCCTCTTTCCTTAGTTTAGTGGGGCACTCAGAAGTCCTATGGCCATAACCCTCACAACCAAAACATCTATTAGGCTCGTCCCTATTTAAATTTTCATTAATAGGTTTAGGGATCTTCTCGACTTTGTCATACTTAGGAGTTTCAAATTTCTTAAAATCATTTTTGAATTTATCTTTGTTAAATTTAAGAAATTTTCTAAATTTTCCAGCAAACAAAGCCATGTCTTCTGAGTCACTATCACTCTCGCTCTCTACTACTTATTTGACCTCTTTTCGGGCTTTTAAAGCAACACCCTTTTCAATTTTCTTTTCAGTTTTAGAGGAAAACATGTCTAGTTCATAGGTTTGTAAATCACCTACAAGCTCTTCTAATTTCTTAGAGGCTAAAATTGGTAAAGAATTTAAAACGGTCACTTTTGGAATAAATCTATCGGGAAGGGAACTTAAAATTTTCTTTACAACTCGGTTATCGGGTATTCTCTCTCCCAAGTTAAAAAATGAATTGACAATATCGGAAAGTCTAGCATAAAATTCATCAAAAGTTTCATTTTCGTTCATTTTGATAGTTTCAAATTTAGTGGTGAGGTTTTGGAGTTTCGAAGCTTTACCGATACTTGCACCTTCGTGAGTGAGTTGTAAAATATCCCAAGCTTCTTTAGCGGTCTCACACGTCATAATACGTCGGAATTCATCTGGTGTGACAGCGCTAAACAAGGCATTCAAACCACGAGAATTAAAATTTGAAAGTTTAACTCATTCTCAGTTCATCTATCGGTCGGTTTGGGAACACGTTCATTTTCAATTAAATGAGTTGGTGGAGACCACCCGTTAACTACAAACATCCAAACCCTCTCGTCGATAGATTTAAGTGTTGATTTCATACGCGCTTTCCAATACGCGTAATTAGAACCATCGAAAATAGGAAATTTTGAAAATGGGGAAAATTCCATTTTAGCCCAAAAATATTTAAAAGATCTTTAACGCAATAATTTATCGCTTTGGCTCTGATACCAATTTGAAGTCCCCCTTTTTTAATATCTCTAATAAATATTATTTCCTTTTTATGAAACAGATGCGGAAGCGTAAAGGTGATGGTTCAAATTAAAATTAAAATTAAACCGATTGAAATTAATTAAAACACAAACTCATTTAAATTTCACTTAAACCAATTAATTAATCTAAGTCCTAGAATTTGTCTAAGTCATATTTTTTATTTAAACAAATTAGTATAAACCATTTTGAACAAATGACTTGAAATAAATAAACATTACCCAAATTTAATTATTCACCAAATTAAATTAATAGTGATTTAAACCAATTTTATCTTCTTTACCTAAGCATGCATTCTAGGTGATATTGCAAGATTAAATAAAACAAGAAATCACTACGCCGCGATGTACGAGGAAAAACCCAAGACGGGAAACAACCTCGGACGGCCCTAGCCACAAATCCACTAGATACAGTTTTACAAATACAAGACAAAAGACTTATATCACACGACTCGATCCCTCTCAAGCCCCGACGCTTCTTCTTGTAGACACCTCTTCCTAGCGTATAACCCCGGAGCTCCACCGCGGTCTCAGAATCCACCGATAGGACTTTATATGGTCACCGTCACTCGAACTAGGAGCCTTTCTCCAAGTGGGTAATTCAACGTAAATAACTTCTTCTTTGTGGGATTTAAAAGCAAACCCAAACACTCTCTTCAATTCGGTGTAGAGATAAACTCGGTGCCAAACTCCAAGCAAGATGTATATATATATATATATATATATATATATATATATATATATATATATATATATGAGCTTGGATAAAATAAAACTATGGGTGAAACCTAGAGTGGTAGATGAATTTTACTTTCAAAATTTGAACTTTTTCTCTTTATAATTTTGCTCTCAAAACACTCTCTAGGAGTTAGAAGGATATGAAAAAGATAACTTTGAAAAAGTTATTCATGCACATAATAATGTCTCAGAAAAATCAGTTAAGAAACAAGTGGGGAAGTGGGAGAAAAACTGGTTAAAACTGCCAATAACTGTTCCCGCCTGACATCTCGTTCGAACAATATTTCGTTCGAATGAAATCTCGTTCGAACGATATTTCGTTCGAACGAAATCTCGTTCGAACGAGACTTCTAACGAAGTTCCAGATTGAACTCGTTAGAATTCTCGTTGGATATCTCGTTCGAACGACGTATCAAACGACATTTCAAAGGCCTATACTGGGAACTCGTTGGCAAACTCGTTCGAACGACATCTGGTTCGAACGAAAAACTCATTCGAACGACATATCGAACGAACTTCCAGAAAGTTCATAAATTTCGATTTTAGCCCAGAAACTTTATATACTTTTATTTTAAAGTTTGATAAACTCTTTCTAAAGTTGAAACAACAGTTTTAAATAAACCTAACACCCAAATAAAACTGTTCCAAGCTCCTATATATATATGTAATGCATTCATACCTTAGGAGCATGGAACCACTATTGATGACGTAGAAACGAGGCACTTAAACTCGGTATTTTGATGAAGTTTTATACACTTGGCTGCTACGTCTTCAACAAACACGTCATAGGCTTGAGAGATGATCAATATACTCTATCCTATGACTCAAACGTTTTTGTCCGGAATTGAGCGAAAACTACAAAGGACTCAATTGAAAATTTGTGTCCTTACAGGCTTCATGCTTAGTAGCTAAGAAAGGCGATGGACATTTTGAGGATTGTTTGGTGTTTATCAGGATTAGACAAAAAAGATTGGGTGTTGCAACCTAAGGAGGGAAGTCTATCATTTTGATCCTTTTAATAGTAATGTATTCAAATTTGTTTTTATTGAGTTGACTGCTTTGTTATACAACTCATCGTGGGTTGATACCCTAAGCTAGGGTATGTGTTCAGATAGGGAGTACATCGATCCTTAGTAGGAAAACTCGTAGTATCTCTAGTGACATGTGACATTGTGATCGCAATGAGGATGATGAAATTTTTTTATTTACATGCGGAAATATCTTAAGTTTTTGAAAAGGAATGTCGATGTTTGGCCATATTCCGCATGTGTTTCTTTTAATTCTAATGGTTAAACATTGTTACTCAATGTCTAACTGGTATGACGTGGTTTGGATTTAGTGTGGTGCAGTTTAGGCCTAGCATGGATGATGAACTATGGTAACTAAGGGCGCATTTTATATGATTATTCAATTAGGTTGGATGAGAATCCTAGTTTATATGTGCCTGCTATCATAGGTAAGTGAAATTATTCGTATGTGCATGTTTAGAATCGTTTTAGGCCTAGTGGTCCAATGTATGTGGCCGTTAAAGCGCAGGATACGACTAAGGTCATGGGTACATGGTTTCATATTTCAAAAGTTGAAATGGACTCATTGTATTAGATGTTGAAATTTATTTGGTTAAGTGACCCAAGGGGATTTCGGATCTGACATTGTTATGTGGTACCGTATTTTACACAAGTTGACATGGCCCGCAAGTGCTTGATTATAGGTTACAAAGCGTAAGATAGGATTAGATATGTATGGAGTTTATAATTGGAGTAAAATGATTTTATAAACAACTCGGTGTTTTCCAAGGTTTTAGGCAATGTCAAAAGGTGACGTATGACCTAATGTGAGATTAGAATTAAATCATGTGTTGATGAGTGACATACGTGATCTATAGTAATGATTGATATGGTCAAGGTACGTGCCCAGTTGTGATTTCAATATTGGATCTTTGGTTGTACCGCAAAGGAGAAGAAAGAAGGAGGCATTAGTTGTCTAGTTGTAACCTATATTTTTGCCATGGATTCATTTAAATTTAGTTAATTGGTGTTTAGGGTATATATATATATATATATACAGTCATGCTCTTGTGCGGACTAGTCCGCATTTTAAGAATGCGGACCGGACATGTGTCACCTGGCGGTGAGCCTAGAAAAGAGAGAGAGTGTGCCTATAATTTAGGCGATAGTTTCTAGGCGCACCTTTAGGCGACACATGTCTGGTCCGCATTCTTAAAATGCGGACTAGTCCGCACAGGAGCATTATATATATATATATATATATATATATATATATATATATATATATATAGTGCAAACCATCACTACCTCATCAATCCAAAATGTGCTACCCAGTTTTTGATCCCACCATTGTTCAACTGAAACATGCCCTTAGTGGTGAGACCTTTTTGTTTAAATGTATATATACGGACATTTAGCAGGTACCTGACCATTCGATAGAGAGAGAAAAATATATCGTCTATGAAAACTGAAAGCACCATTTATGCATGACCTCGGCCCAATATTCTGTGAGTGTTTCAGAACCTCAACCAATATTATTTATAGTGAGCATTACATAAGATTTTAAATGTATAGTTGGGGAGAATTTTTGAAGAACTTTTGGATTATCTTAGTAGCATCTCTTTAGAGTATTTAAATTGAGTATGAAGGTGTATATATTGGTGGCGTTGTGAGGGTATCTCTCTCGAGCACTCATGGAAATTTTTCTTGGAGTTTTGGAGCACATTTTCTACAAAATTACTTTGGAGGATTTCTTCACTAGAGTTGGGGTTTTATATTCAAGAAAATTTTATGAGTAAGATTAATGCACGGTTATGACAAATTATTATATATTTACACCTATTTCACATGCTACCTATTTATGTATATAAGTTTTATTTATACATGTAGTTTGTGTGACAAATTGTTATTTCATATGAGAAAATGATATAACTAGTTTTTATGATGTTAAAATGTATGATTTTACTAAAACTATTGCTAAGTATTTTTAGAGAGTTTATGTGAAAACCCGAAGTAATATTTTAGTCTATATATGATATATGTAATTGGGTGTGAGTTTGAACACCATAAATGAGTATGAAAATACATAAAAAGTGAGTTTAAAATCTTAAACTGGAAATATTGAGTAAATCTTGAAATAATTAAAAAAATGATCCCTAAGTTTATTTATTCACAAAATAACCCCTAAAAATATGGAAATTACGTCTTTGGCTCGAAAATCATGAAGCTTAAAAATTGGTACCATATGTCAGACATTTGCGTAAATTACCCTAAAAATATTACAAATTTAAGTAAGCTCCTTGAAACATATTATATTTCACATAGAATAATAAAGTTAAAGTGTTAAAAGGTGAAAAGGTAAAGATATTTGTAATACATCTAAAATATGTGATAAGGACCTAACTTTAAAGGGTGTTCAAGTGTATAAATTTTTTGGAAAGGTGTTATTTACCTTGGGAAAAATGATTGAAGTAATATTAAGGGACTAAAAATTATATTTTTCAAGAACGTTACGACGATAAGCTGGGTGGTTTTGATAAAAACAATACTTGGACCACAAGTAAATGATATTAATGTAAAGTTTAAGAGTTTTCACAAAGTATCGCCAGAAAATAATTAAGGAGGGCCCGAAGCCCTAGGGTGAAAGACCCAAAGCAACTGGCCAGTATATCATGGGACGAGGCATTTATGGAGGACGGTGAAAGATCGCAAACGTAAATGGGATTATAGTTCACTCTAAGATAATAAATGAATAACTAGAACTTATTAAAAATTTTGGAAATGGTATATGAAATTAAATGGATAGAGATGTAATTTCGGTACGTAAATTCAATAAAGTCCGTGGAAATAGTTAATTGGAAGTTTCAAATAAAGGATAACGTACGGGTAAATAAGTGGCGAAAAGGTTCATAAACCTAAGCTTACATGAAAATGTGTTCTTAACGGTGTAGTTTGAGGGTGATAAGGTTAAGAAGTATGAATAATTATCTTCAGTCACTGGGCGTGTGTGTCCAAATGGTCATTAGGTAAATTGGTGATTTTTTTGAAATAAAAATCGGTTTTCAAAGTGGATAATTGGGAATGCATTTTTATCAAATTAATCGGGTTGGGTTAATGGCATTAAGATTTTTTTTGCAAATGTTAATAAAACGGTTATAAAGGGGTTAATGCAATTTAATCAGAACAAGTAAATGTTTTTTATATCAAAAAACGCGTAGCTTATATGGTTAAATACAGTGCATGCGCCTATTATTAATCTCTATGTTATAGAATTCATTCCTTCTATCGTTCGTTTCTATATTGCATTTTGTTAGGAAGTCCACCAGGCATTAGCTCACTCCCTTCCTTTATTACGACATGTTAAGCAAAATTCCATCTTTTGATAACATTTTTCAAGTAAGTGATTCTTAATGTTTATGCTAGTATCTCTAATTACTTGAACCCTAGGGCATTGTGCAATGGGTTACACATTTGTTATTATTTTGTTTGTATGCCCTGAAATCAAATTTTCATGATCACTCGATTTAAATTAATTAAATAAAGTGGATTGCAAATACTATCTAGGTTTTTTCACATCACTCCACACTTGACGCATCTGGACCGATTCAAGTTGATCCACGGGTGATCCTGAAATCCGGGTAGGAATGTTAAAGTGGGAAATTATATCAAGTACCATAATTAACTTTGTAAGACCTCATTATATCAGAGTGATTCATGGGATAATTAAATTAGAGTGCATTCATGGTTTTTTAATGGGCTCATTCACGATTAAATAAACAAAGGAAATAATTATGGTAAATATAATTGGGATTTTTGAGTATTTATTTAAAGATAATTTAATTACTTATCTTTAGTCCCTGGTGTAGTCCATATACCTAAGTAGTTGAGCCCATACACACAAAAAAGAAAGTTTGTCCCAAGACCACCTTTTGTAATTGAATATAAACGTGCGGGAAAGGGGTTTTAATCATTTTGGTTTGAGAGGGGTTAGAGAAAATACTATTCATGTGTTTATGAAGAGGGATAGAGAGAGGCGACCATAGCTTAATCATAAGTAAGGAGTTTTCTTCTTGTAGGGAGGTATTGAGGGTAATATTTGAATTAGAGGAAGCTTCCCCAATTAATAGAAGAGACTCAAGAGAAGGAAGAAGAATGAAGATGGTAAGGCAGCTCAACCAGGCAACTTAGTGAAGTAACTCAATAAGGCAGCTCAGCGAGGAAACTTTCCGAAAGAGCCCCTTTTTATCTTTCGTTCTTACTTAGTCAAATTGTATCTTTTAAAAACATTGATTATAATGCTGTAACGATTGTAATATTGAGTATCGCAAGAGACCAGGCATGGGAGATCTTACATTCTCTATTGAATGACCTCATCGTGGAAACTTCAGAGGGACTTGGTTTGGAGGATTGAGAAGAGAGGCAGCGTTACGGATTTTCTTGACCATCATAGACACACCTGGTAAAACACTGAGAGATATTTCATCATGGAAGCTTATGTAGAGTAACCTTGAGTTCCACCGTGTATTGAGATTTGAGCCAAACAGTCCCCTTCCAAATGTCACATCCTCTTTAAGTGATGTCCCCAGCTAGATAAACACTGTCCAATCGAAACTCGAATAAACCACTGTGGTATTGGGGTTGTCAAATAGTTTGGTGAGCCACCTCTGTGGTGATAGTCCTCTGACTCATAGTGGTTAGGCAAGAGTCATATCATGGCATTTATTGACCATAACGTAGGGTGTGGTGACCCATCATGAATTTAATGCTTGTGAAGTAAAGTGTGAAAAGTAGGTCTTTCACGTACAGGTGGGTTGTGATGTCATAGAAACGTTGTGGGGATATTTATGGGCCTCAACCATTTCTAAGAAAGAGAGTTATTTCTAGAGAGTTTATTACTAGAGAGAGAAAGATATTTAAAGAGAAGTTATTGCAAACCAGAGAGAGTTTACTCACCCACCATTGTCATTTATTGTGAAGCTTTTGATAGTTAACTAGAGATATATCAGAGTTTATTGGTGTGTTGGCTCCATGCCAAGGTGTATCTAGGGTACTTACTTCTCTCTCCCTTTGAATGAGTTGTTTCTGAATTTTTTTTATTATTATTTGAGTTATGCACTGGGGACTTATGAGTTTAATCTGAGTGTTGATTAGATTCAATATTGTGTGTTCACTTGTCTTTATTAAAGAGTTCTTGGGTTATCGTTTATTACAATACCTATAGGGGTTCCTCCTCTACTGGTATTACTATATTCCCAGGATTCAACGAGGCTACCCTCTTACATTTGGTGACTCTACTAGAGTGGTATTACTTTAAAAGTACGGAGAAAGATAACGTTAATCATACCATTGACTTTGATGCTATCCAGCGTAACAAGGAATAAACGGCGAGGGAGCTTAAGGCTTCCAGGGATGGGGTTCCTCGGGTAGAGGTTCCACAAGTTCAAATGGTAATAAGAATCCCAGTGGTGATACAAGATTCTACTAGTGCCGTGATGGGAAAATCACAAATGGACCTTCTCATGGGAAAAATCTTTGAGTTCTTGCAGACTCCTGTAGTTGCAATGGCTTTTGGAGAGGGATTTGGCCCCAGATCCTTTGTAACACCAATAGTGGCTCTAATATCCCTATTGAGAGCAATTCCAATGGGACCAACCCCCATGAACACTATACCCACCCCTATCCCAACAAAGGGTACCCCAAGTATGGCAAGTATTCCACATGTGGTCCCTCATCCCATTTCTCCAACGGTTGAGAAAACTCTTGCATATACCTTTGAAGAAATAAGGATAGAGATGCAGAAAGAAATGCTAACGATGATAGCAGCTTCCTAGCAGTCATCCAGCGAGGTAGCATCGGTGTACGATGATTTTAGTACTCCCTATCCAGAGGAGTATAATGAGGAACCTTACCCGAAGGAATACATTCCTCATATCTTTGAGAAGTACATGGAAAAGGGAGGAACTCGAAGGAGTATATCAAGTGGTTCATTGAGCATTTGGGGGCTCATTGCAATAATAAGAAGTTATTATTGGGGGAGTTTTCTAAATACCTTATCGATAAGTCATATACATGGTACACTCACTTGGCACCGAAGAGTGTCTCAACATGGGAGGAAATGCACGTTCTGTTTGTCCATAAGTAATTTTCGCAGAAGACGAATTCACATTGACACAGTTAGGCAGGCAGAAGCCATGGGAGGAAGTGGTGGCATACGTCTGAAGGTTCAAAGAAAGATCCTTCGACGTGAGGGAGGAGGCTATGGAGTCCAAACTACTTTAGATCTGTCATGTCATTAATGAAATATGTGAAGGAACTTTTGTGACCTTTTTGAAGGCAGCATTGAATATATTGTTAGTCGTATAGCTAAACTCGGCCGTGGTGACTGTGATATTCCTGCAGCTAATACAAATCGTTGGTGGATATGGCCAGCCCCCACGAGTGGAGCAGGACGATGGAGGAAAGGGGACCAAATTGTAAAATTAGGACAATAAATGGATGTTCGGTAGAAATAGAGAGGATCCACCACCATTGCCTTATATTTTTGAAGAGGTCGCCAGTTGTTACAATGCTATAGTGCAAGGAGGGACAGTTTATGAACCCAAGGATACTCTAGCAATGGAGTCAGATGCAGAGATAAGAGTTAATCCTAAATATTTCCAGATCCATCAAAATATTGGTCATCTAATGGAAACCTATTTCACACTGAGGAAGATTATAAGTAAACATATGAAGGCAGGGACTTTAAAGATCCCTCAAAAGAACTTCAATAATAACCCACTTCCAACACATACAACTAACTTGGTATTTGCTATGATGAAAAAGATGAATGGGAAGTGAGGGAAATGGTGGTGGAGTAGGAAGAGTTTGAAAAGGAATTAAAAGACTACACGAGAGGAATGGATAACTTGGTGATACCCTACAATGAAGATAGTACCATAGATGTGGAGGATGTGTATTATCTTAATAACAAAGAAGGAGCCCAAGGGCTAGAATACTATGTTGTATCACAGTAACCCAAAGTCTCATGGTTCTTTGATCGGGTGGGGATGACAATGGAAAACATACTAGAGATAACGTAAGTGATTCTGGACATTACACGAAAGAATATAGCCCCCTCGCTGAGATGGACCGGACTCATAGACGGATTGGTAAGGAAGTTCTTGTCCTAAATGACTTTCACTAACATAGATAGAGTTGTACGATTCCCACACAACAGGCCCTTATATGTGATGACTAGTATCAACAGTGTAAGTTTTACGAGGGATCTAATGGATGGGGGAGAATACATAAACATCATGCCCATCAACTCATTCCAGGCATCCAATATCTCTGAAGAAATGTTGATACCAATGCCTTTGGTTATCTATAATTATGACAACTAGTCCTTTAAGTCTATTGGGTATATGAACGTAGAAATTTTTATTGAGAATCTCACTTCAGATATAAAGTTTCATTTGATTGAGAGTACTACTTCTTACCACATTTTGATAGGAAGGGTATGGATGGAAATTTACGGCTTAGTCCCTTCGACATATCACCAATATGATACGAAAAATGTGAATTGGAATGAGATTGTTATTTGTGCAATGAAAAAGTCCTTTGCAACCGAAGAGGCTTACTTAGTGGATGCATCGTTTTACACAGAAATGGAAAAGGACGTAAGAGTCCTTGTGAGAAGAATGGATGGAGTCAGAGTTCCCTCTATCAGAGAAAGGATAGGGCCTGTGAATGGTTAAAGCAGCGAAGGAGTAGGAAGGAGATAAGAAGATAAGGAGGTCAATCATGTTAATCCCAAACGTTAGAATATCTATAAATAACTAAAAGATAGGTTGAGGCCTAGGATGGAGCATATGGAGCATGTGGCCCAACGATAGATCCTACTGAGTAGGTTTTTAGGAAATAGGTTGGCAAAAGCTTAGAGAGAAATGAAATGAAAGGCAGCCGTAATGGCCAATGAGCAGTGTAAGAAAGTAATAATGGAGGATAAGAAGGGGATCTATCGCCTTTGAATATGTGAGGGGGCAATTGAAGGAGCTTTTCTAGAGGCCAACGAAGAGACTGACTTGGTGTATGAGTGTTTTTTGGTAGACCAATAAGGGCAGTGCATGGTTATAGACAACTCAAACATACAACAGTTTGTAAAAGAAGTAAGAGAAGAACTATAGTACATGATGGATCTCCTGAACCCACAAGTGCTAGAGATGGAGCAGTTGGATCTAACCGAATAAGGAGGAAATCTAAGGCCCATCTTTATTTCGAAGGATCTGAATGAAGAGAAAATAAGGGCCTTTATTAAGATGATTCAGGAATATAGAGGCGTCTTTACGTGGAAGTACACGAGATAAAGGGGTTAGATGAAGAAGTAAATTACCATAAGTTGAATGTTATGCCTTCAGCCATAATGGTGAAGCAAGCTATAAGAACTTATAAGGATGAGCTGGATTTAAAAATTAAAGAGGACGTTCAATAATTTTTAATAGCAGGATTCATCAAACCAAATATCACTCACTCTGGTTGTCAAGAATTATGCTAGTGGGAAAAAAGGATAAAAATAAGATAAAGATCAGTGTGGACCTTAGGGACTTGAACAAATCCTTCCCAGAGGATGAGTTCCCTATGATTTCCATTGATAGCTTGATCGATACAACTACTGGGCATAAAATGTACAGCTTCATGGATGGGTATGTGGGATACAACCATATCAAGATGGATCCAACATATGGAGAGAAAGCAGCATTCAGAACCCCGTTAGTCAATTTTATGTAGAAAGTAATGCTTTCGGGGTTAAAGAATGTTGAAGCAACATATTATATAACGATGATGGCCATTTTCCATGACTTCTTTCATAAATTTTTGGAATTTTATGTGGATTATCTGGTCATCAAGTCTAAGAAGGAGGAATCCTATATGGATGATTTGAGCAAGGTGTTTATTCGATGCAGGAAGTATAAGATGAAAATGAATATGCTAAAGTGTTCCTTTGAAGTTACGAGTAAGAAGTTTTTGGGCTTCGTGGTGGATCGAAAGCTGGTGCAGATGGACCAGGATAAACAAAGAGCAATCCTATAAATTATATGTCCAAGAATAACGAAGGAGCTTAAGAGTTTCCTCAGTAAAGTCTCTTACCTCAGGAGATTTGTGCTAGGGCTGGCCTAGATAACTAGTCCACTTATGGAGATACTATAAAAAGGTACAAAGTTCAAGTGGGAGGAAGATCACCAAGAATCTCTCACCAAGCTAAAGAAGCTGCTCACTTCCCCACATATAATGATTCCTCTAAAGGCATAGATATCGTTGCAGCTCTACCTTACGACTACCACCAGGTCTGTCAGAGATCTCTTGGCATAGGAAGTTGATGGGAAGGAATGACCAGTCTACTATCTAGAAGGATCATACATGAACTAAAAAAAGGGTATAGAAGTATAGAGAGTCATTTTTTATCCTTGGTATTTGTAGCACAAAAATTTAGACATTACATAATATCTTTCATTTTTCATATTGTCACAAGATGTGATCCCATTAAGATTTTATTAGCATGAATTATTTTAATTGGAAGAGCTACTGGGTGGTTCCTCATCCTTTTGGAATATGACTTAAAGTGTAGTCCCTCGTGCGATCAAGAGTCGGGTATATGTAGATTTATTGGCAATCTTTCCATCTATAATATTGAAGCCACTCTATGAGAGCATTCTTGGAGATGATTTGTAGGCCAACCTTTTAGATGCAATCTTTGAAGAATGGACTATGCAATTTGATGGTAATTTAGTAGAAAAGAAGGGGAGCGCGTGGTTTATTCTCTCAAAAGGGAAATAAGAAATTTGCCTTTCCTCT
Organism: Sambucus nigra; assembly: GCA_949130495.1. Lineage (NCBI taxonomy): Eukaryota > Viridiplantae > Streptophyta > Magnoliopsida > Dipsacales > Adoxaceae > Sambucus > Sambucus nigra. The sequence continues at coordinate 418,375,435 of OX422223.1, forward strand.
AAGTTAAATTTCCCTTGCTACAATAATGAAGCAGAGTATGAGGAGTTAGTGTTGGGGTTACTAGAACCCTTAGAAGGGGCATCCATTCACTGTGCATTAAAGGTGATTTGAACTTGGTGGTTAAGCAAGTGAATGGGGAATATGCGTTGAAGGATCTCATCCTAGTGCCCTATAGAACAATCATCTAATGGCTGATCAACCAGTTCCATGAGGTCAAGATAAGTATACATCTTAAAATAATGAATAAGCATGTTGATGCTTATGTGACCATTGCTCAAAAAGTGAACATGAAGGGCGACACAACAATAATATGATACAATGAAGAATAGCTCCCTCGGTGGTCCTAACGATCTTGTTGATGGAAGACGATTCAGATTGGAGAGGCGAGATCAGGAAGAAATTATAGTTCGGGGAAGGAAAGATGAAACTCATAGAACTAGCACAGTATTTTGCAAGCTAAGGAAGTCTTTACTTCAGGAATGTGGGAGGATGGCTATCAAGGAGCCTTGGGACAGAGGAAACAGAGTGAAAGTTAAAGAAGACACGTGACGAACACTGCAAAATAAGTGGGATCCCTTTGTACATAAGAATCCATAGAGAGGGATACTTTTGGCCAACGATGAAGCGGGACGCAGCAGAGTTAGAACGAAGGTGCGATAAATGTCTACTTTTCTTTCAAGCAGCTGAATGTCACTTCATTGAAACTTAGGTAGATTGGAGGAAGCCTTACATTAATTCAATCAAGGATAGAGTTATTCTTATGGAAAAAATTAACATGATGGGACTCAAGCGAAGGGCCCCATGATTCTACGTTCAAGATCTATCGCAGAGGATACTTTAACAGGACGTTGAGATGCATCACAAAGGAGAAGGAAACAGTAGACTTGAAATAAGCTCACGAACCCACTCACATCGGAGGGTAAAAGTTATATGACCAACTAATGACCTTGGGTTATTATTAGCCAACTATGAAGAAAGATTTTATTGAGTTTGTTCAGAAATGAAAGGCGTCCCAGCTCATGGAAACATAACCATGCTCCCTCGGTGGACTTTCACTCTTTGGATATTCCTTACCCATTCCACACTTGGACGTTTGACCTGGTAGGGGCCATACATCCATTTTCGAGAGGAAAGATCTGGATATTAGTGGCAACGGAGTTCTTTACAGAGTGGGATGAGGCAAAACCACTAAAGAGAGAAAGAGTAGGTGTAGTCGACAACTTCATTAGGGAGTACATAATTTGTAAATTTGAAATCCCAAAGGTTATCCTCTCTGATAATGGGACCTCATTTATCAACAAAGAAGTGATGCTTCTCATATACAAGTATTGCATCATCCTTCATACCACAATGGTGACATATCCCAAAGGCAATATGCAAATCTAAATGATTAACAAGACCTTTGTCAATATCTTAGCCAACATGATGGAGGATTTCCCAGATTCGTGGGATGATAAGATTCCATCAGTTCTCTGAGCCTATCAAACGATAAAAAGAAAACCCACAAAATACGTGTTGTTATTTCTTGTTCTTAGAGCCAAAGCAATTATGTCTGTGGAGTTGGAAGCTCCCTTGGATCTATATACCTTATGAAGAAACATGCTTTCTTATAGTAGACACGTACAATCGAAAGCAATGATTGAACAGGGATAATGCGATGCAACACTTCCAAATGTACACGAAGCAACTCTCTAGGGCAAATGATAACATAGTGAGGAAAAGAAAGTTTGTATAAGGGTATCTGGTTTTGAAGTCAGTGGTGAAGCACATTCGAGGGCTTTCATTGCCTAAATTTACTATGAATTGGGAGGGACCTTTCATTGTGAAGGAGGCTCACGATTCTTGTTACTGCTTAATCTCTAAGATGAAAGAGGATAAACATTTCATGATCAGTAACAAGTGGTTAAAGGTCTATCATGTTTAAGAGAGTAAGCTCAGTTAGAGATTTATTTTGTGTTAAAGTTATGTTGTAATTCATTATGAATTATTTCTTTTTGTTGTGATTCTTCTCAAAGAAAGAGTTTTCTTGTAAATTGTAAGAGTTTAATCTTTGAAATAAATAGAAGAGTTGTAACAAAGCATGGCATGGTAACAATACTATTTTTTCATTCATATACTCAGAAGGATTGCAAAATGGGGAACTATTGCCCAAGAATTACATATGAGGAAATGAAAGAAATTTACAACACAACAAAAAAAGGAACTTTATCTTAGAATAAACCATAAGTTAGGAGAGGAGAAGAATTCCCCAGGCAAGCTAGAAGAAGCCTCCAATTGTGTTCTCTGAGTAGTAATAAAGCCTTTAAGTCTGATCTAGACTTAGGACTATTCAATCAATTTGGATTCAGGTTTTTTCTTGGCCTTCAGTAGAGCTTCTTCAACGGCCTTAACATCCTCACCAGCTGCTCCCAACAGAGGGGATAACTCTAACAGCCTAGCCTCCTTAGCCCGTTAGGCCTTCACATATTTCACATAAAGCTCCCTATAGCTCTCCAACTATTTTCTCTTTAAAATCTTTAAGTGTCTAATCAACTAGTTTAGTTGGAAGAAATCCTTTCATATCTCCCTCAAGTTACCCAGGTACTGATTAATGAGGGTCCTAGTAAGACTTGACGTTTGAGTATTAATAACCTCAGTAATAGCGAATGCCATACCCTGGAGCCTATAGCTCATCACCAACATGTTTGAACGAAGATAGTCGATAATGAAGTTTTGAGGGTGATGAGTGGCAATCTGTTCAATGATAGAACGATTAATCGCGAATACTTGGGGAGACTGACGAAGGAGAAGAAAGAAGAACTTATAAGGGGCCATGTTAGTTAGAGGAACCTCATAATTGGACTCACTATCAGATTCCAGATCTGTAGTGGTAGCAAGATCATTGTGACTGGTTTCCTCCAAAGAGACTAGCCCTTAATCAGTAGAGGCGATAAGTGAGGGACCACATTGCATTAGCTCTTAAGCTGGAGTAATCTCCCTTACAACATGAAACATGATAAAGAGGAATGAATTTGAGAAAAATCTTAACAAGTGGTTTTCATTATTAAGTCACCATTATAGGTGGAGAGTGAGAAAAATCTTAAAAAGTTATTTTTATTGTTAAGTCACCGTTATAGGTGGAGTTTGAGAAAAATCTTAACAAGTAGGTTCATTGTTAAGTCATAATTAAAGGGGGAGTTTGAGAAAAAAACATTAACAAGTGTGTTTTCATTGTTAAGTCACCATTATAGGTGGAATTTACAAAAAAACCTTAACAAGTCTACTTTCATTGTTAAGTTACCTCGAAGGTGAGAATTTGAGAATAAACTTAACAAGGTGCTTTCATTGTTAAGGAAGCTATACTTTATACTTAATTTTAACAGGTATAATGATAGGCCTTATGCCAATGAGGGAAAAGGCAGTAGTTACCTCAGCAGCAACTACATGAGTAACAGTTGTAGGAGTGATTTCAACATACCTCTTTGTTCAGTTGAGCCTTTAGTAAGAGGAACCTCAGCCCTTGGCGATGCACCTTCCTCCAAAAAGGCACAAGTGCCAGGATTGTGCAAGGTCCCATTGAAGTCGTTTAAGCTCCATCTGTATTAACCACCACAACTGCCGAAGGAACTCTTGGGAGAGAAGATGAATTAACAAAAACCTAAGGAATCTGTGGGGTCCCAGAACGAGAGGGAGGAGTCAAATCAGGAGAAGTTGCAAATAATATCAAAGTGTTAGACACAAGAAACACCACATAAAAGAGGGAAAATTCATAAGAAATGAGCTTACCTCAGTGATGGTGGAAAAAGGGTAAACACATTAGCAGGCCTCATCAAACGGAACTGTATAAGTGATCCAGTAAGAGATGTGGCTAGGTAAGAAGCAGCTACATCCTGAAAGGCAAGAAAATACTAAGGATACAAGATAACCAAGTGGAAAAAATAGCTAAAAGAGAAAAATCTATTACCTTTGGAGGACTGAAAGATACTCGAACAATATACAAAGGAACCACAGGAAGGGGAGATGTCCCAAAAGAAGCCAAATGAGTCGCCTTTGGCTAATGGGAAGCTCCATCGAATTCCACAGAGGCAGCGACAGTCTGCTCTGCACTTTGGGAGTTAGAACGATGAGAATAGGTAAGCCCAATCATGGGAGAATGAGGAGGAGATGCAACAATCTCAGAAATATCGAAACGTTATCCCACGAAAGGGCTCACGGGTGGAGAAGACCTATCTATTTCACCCTCCTATAAAAAAAATAAAGTTGTTTTGTAACAACCCCCATTTTCTCACGTAAAGGATAGCAAGGCACGATACACCGAAGATGAGGCTTATCAATAATTTATACCATTCTTAGCACTGAAGAAATACAAATTTTCTTTATTTTATATCAAAATACATAATGAATAATACATCTGAATAAAACTGATTTAACACACAAATAATAAAAGCTTAATCATCATACAATGTCCATAATGTAAAGTCAAGTTCAGCTGATATAAATAAACCATTGGGCTTATTCCCGTACAAATCCCAGTATGAAATAAAATGACAAAAAGATGAATTACAACCTATACTAGAATCAATGGAGCAAAATCCACTACGTCCAATGCACCTAAAAGTCTGATCCATCGTCAGTCTTGATATCCTTGTCATTGGGGGAAAAACATTTATAATTTAGGTCAAAAACCGAGGTGTGCAAGGACTCTTAACCAGTATATATGCAATTTTTTACTAACTCATACTTTATGTCTCCCCATCGACTCTCATATTTAATGAGTACCTCACCTTTCATCTAGAAGCAGTCCTACTCGTATCCTCAATTAAAATGCCAATTGTAACTTCCATTATTTAATTAGTGTGTAAAGAATAATCCATTCAGTTATGCAATAACTAAAAGTTAGTACTCATGTCTAACACCCTAATCCTCGAATAGATTTCATAATATTAATTTCACACTTTACATAAACCAAGTGCATATTCTTACATCAAAATATACCGTAATCCTTTATCTATCTCTGTAGATCATTTAATGATTAAATTTGTGTTCCTTGTCATCTGCTCATTAGACTATAAGTTTCCTTCTCTTAGATTACCAAATTATTATTCACATTAATAATTGGCTATTCCATTACTCGTTCTCTTTAATGTTTGTCTACTTTCTTAGACTACCCAATTATTATTCTTATTAATAATGGTATGACACACTATTCATTAGGACTCATCCTCGTCCTTAATTATCCACATCATTTTATTAACCCAACTTTATTATCATTAAGCACTGTCTACATCTTTAAACTAAAAGGGCACATTCTCATATAAGGTATACCATAATGTGTAAACATATATATATATATATATATATATATATATATATATATATATATATATATATATATATATATATATATATATATATATATATATATATATATATGAGACACACAAAGTCATCTATCGTTGGTATCTCGTTTGTGCTCTATCAGCCAGTCCGTAGGAATCCCTTATCCTAAGCGGACATCACAAACACACACAAATTGGGGGAGGTCCCTATACAGGACACCTGTACACGGACCATACCCAGCTGTGACATAAGAAGGATCAGCGCCAACACTTACCTCTCTTAGGTGTCACCTCCACATAGTACCTTTATGACCTACAAATCGCAAGTCCACCTGTGCCGACGTGTGGTACCCGATCCAAACGCGCGAACCCCCGAGCCGATAGGACAGTCCACGAACATTGGTATGTCCACAAAAATATATATAAAAACATATTATCCCCCAATATGTATTAGTAGTTACTCTATAACTGCTTTAATCTAAGGAAATCTCAATCCATATAAATTACAACCTTCTTGGCTTAACTATAACATTTTAGTCAATTATTCCATAACTCATTTTAAACCCTTATCTTACGACTACTTCCCGATTAAATATTAAGTCTCCTAAAATTCTTTTTGGACTTAAATCACATTTACTTCATCATTTATTTCTCTTTAAATGCATTGGCATTATTATTTCCAAACTAAATTTTCCAAAACATTATACGTATAGTTATTACCAAACTAAACTTTCCAACATGATTATAGATATAGCTATCCCCAACTACCCTTACCCATAGATTTAATAATCTTAGCATGTTGTCCCCTTGACTCAAACTTTAATCATTCCAGATTATTAATAATTATTATCTTCTTGACCCCTTTTCAATAAGGTTTATATGTACATATATAAGGAGTCAACTATCGTGAAAAGGGTTATATGTACATATATATATAAGGGGTAGCTTTAAGATTTACGACACAAAATCCCACTATTCACTTTAACACCCCTTGTTTAGCCTAATATTCGATGATTTATTATATTATTCTATAATAAATTTAAACTGTCTACCCCGTACCTAAATCCCGTAGCACTCAGCCTAAAAACATTCGAGTCACACCTCCGATCCCTTAATTAAATTTATTCCAGCTCAATTAAATTTATCTAAATGGTGTAACTTATCCAAAATACATGGACTCTCTCAATTAGTACGCAATTCAACCCTTTTAAATTTATTTCACCAAAATTCCATTATTTAAATTAGCAATCAATCTAAATCAAATACATCTCAAAACCTAATTCTCAAGGCTTTAATTATTTTATCAAGGATTGTCCCAATAAACTCTCCAAGCGAACGACGAACGGATAAAATCATAAAGGGGACACTGAAGAATTTCTCCCAACAGAGAACACCTCGGCGAAAGGCAGCATGAACAAAAAAACTCATTGTCGTTCAAACGATGCCTGACGTCGTTCGAACGACATTCAGCGTCCTGGTCATTTGAACGAACTTTTTACCATTTAACCCCTCATCTTCCTCACAACATTACCTTCTTCTGCCATTAAAGATTTTCCATCCAACCTCATAATTCACCCCAGTCCCTATTTCATAACATTCCACTGATTTGCACGAGTTCCAAAAATTTCCAATCCTCAATTATATATATATATATATATCATCCACCAATTTAAACAGATTCGAAATCAGTTTTACATTTTCCACTATTGACGATTTATAACAATCAGATCTAGACCCAAAAATCGGATTACACAAATTTTATACAACTTTCTTCCCAAATATGGGTTTTCCAACATCAATTTCACAAGATAATTTCTGGGTTTTCAACACAGTTTATATTCATACAACCATGATTCATATTGTCTAAAGATCTTTAATTGTGCAGTCTCAAAACATAATTCTACGATAAATCTAAGCATGGAAATAACATTTATATAAGAATAGCACAAATTGAATAAGAATGGCAAGAGAATCCTTTCCTGAGATTCTATAGAGAAGCCTCTGTTCCTCCTCCTAGGGTGTTCTTCCTCCTCTTAGGCCATTGTTCCTCTATGTCTTGAAGTGGGGCTTCTAGGGTTAGGTTATGATTAGTAGTGGGGAGTTATTTCTCTTCCTCCTAATCTTATATTCTACCCCATTCCATAATTGGAGTTTAGACCCCAACTTTGGACCCCCAAATGAGCCCAAATACATATTTTAATTAGCCCGATAACTACCTAACTCATATATATACCCCGGGACCTTTCCTAAGGGTCTAAAATGCCCAAACGAGCCCGTAATACCTCTCAAAGTGTGTTCCAAAATATTTTCATCCCAAAAATATATTTAATTGTGACGCGACACACCCCAATACCTTTTAAAAGAAATAAATCCCATTTGATTTATTTCCAAATCATTAAAGTCAAATTCTAAAATTTATAAATAATACTGAGTATAATTACTCACAACCCAGATTAACTAATTTCACCGAATTGATTTAATCCTTATTAAATTTTATATTATTCCAAAAATAAATGGGGTATTACATGTTTGCACAAGTGTTAGAGAATATACATAATTAAGTTAGAAATAGATAAGTGTTGGAAAACATACCCCCTGTTCTGGAGAAGAGTGGGACAAAATGACCATGGGCAAAGAAGGCGAAGAGGGTACTGTAAAAGCTCCTTCAGTGGGACCACGCTCAAATTCAGGGTTGTAATCAAGGGTAATGGGCTCAAGAGGAGATGGAGGAGGAGAAATCCCAGTAACAGAGGCAGTAGGTGGTTTTTTCAATTTGTAGGCACGTTTCTTCTGGGATTTTATACCCAGTGTCTTCTTCCTTGTACCAGAGCCGCCATCAATAGAGGGGAGTCTAGAAATTTTTCTCCTTGATGTGGCCCCCTTAGTGGGATCTACCAGTATGGTGGGAAATGCTACAGGGGGAACGTGAGGAGTGTGTCATTAGAACTCGCGTTGAACCTGTTCACGCTCTGCTTGGATTTTTTCTCATATCTCCCCACTTAAGTCTGTAGATATGGTAGGGAGAATAGAAGAAATTGGAAAGGCACCCACAGGGACTTGGTTCTTAGACTTAGATTTGTATTTTAATTAAGTCTCTCTTTTTGTTGTCCTTGATTTTTTGGAGGTGGGTTGAGAAGGGCCCTTGCGAGAAGCACCCGTGGGAACATTACCTTCCATGGGGGATCCTTTAGCAGGGTCAGTCGTGTTTAGAGTTGAAACCATTTTGACTTTGGGGGCAACTGTAACAACCAAAGGGCAGTAGGGCGGTAGCTCACTGGGGGATCATTGGGAGTGTTGCTCATAGGGAACTCAAGCCCAAGGATATAATTGCATTTGAGTCCCAACTCTGAGGGTGGGAAAGTGAGAATAAGTGGATAGACTAGGGGACTTTGAATGAATTCCCCTATCCTATCCAGCTATATCAGTCAGTGTTTTGTGGCAAAAAGATAAGTTGCATCACCCTTCCTTGTTATCTTGGGGATGGTGATTCCGCCAGCAATCATTGAACAAATAGAGGAGGCAGTTGATGAAGTATAAAAAGATTAGGACTTAAAGAAAGTATCCCTAAAATGGGATTCTTGAAAAATAGGATGAGGAACCCCTTGATCAAAGACAAATTGACGATAACAATGATTGGGGTTTTAGTGTTCTGAGGTGTATCCCCACTTAGTGTAAGAAGGAAGATAAATTGGGGTTAACAGGAACACAATGCCTAAGGAAGGATCTTCGTTGATGAGCTTTTTTAAAATGACTTGAACTGTTATATCTGTATGGGTAAAGAAGGATTAAGTCTAGGTAAAAGATTCTTCGCCGTAGGAATGCATGATGAAGAAACTAGGCTTGTCAATAATGGGAAGAAAGTCCTTTCGGCTCTGCTTCTTAAGAAACCGAAATAACCGATCGGGCTTTAGGTCTTCTCAAACTAGATAGGGTTTTTCATTCGCTGCTATCTCGAGGAAACGGCTATAAAGAAAACCTGTCAAGATGATGGCGTTGGAAAAATTGGACTAGTTATATCGGCCAAGGGATCGTTCCATATCCAAATAGGTCTTGTTCAACCAGGTATAGAGGGACCCTAAATCCATGGATATAAGAGGGAGCTTGAAGCCCTGGCTAAGTAAACGAAGATATTTGTGAGATCTCGATGAGGCTGCTCATTAGGTTTGCCAGTCATCATGAAATGAGAAATAATAACAAGTATATAAGTTAGTAAGGAGAAACAATAACAAGTATATAAGTTGGAAATTCTAAAGGGGTACCTTTGCTTTGTCCAAAACCATAAGAACCGTCTTTTTTAGAAGTAAAGAAATAACTAATGAGAGGGGAGAATGTAGCTTTTTTGGAAGACCCCGTGCAACTTCTACATATATTATCCAACTTTGCTCGGGCAGCATTCTCTTCGGTGTCTAAAGCCTCATCAGGTAAGTCGAGGTACCCATGGGCTCAAGCTCACGCAACTCACAAACGTCCTCTAAGGTCACAATAAACTCCCCCCACATATCCATGAAGGTGTGGGTTGTAACGTTCCAACGAGATACAAGTACTTGGAGCATAGCGTTGTGTTTGGAAAGAGTAAACTCATCAAACCACCTAGCCCGATGGAGCCCTACCTTTGTGAGGGCGTTAACATAAGTTATCTGCATGTAGGTGTTTCAGGCAGTAAAGTTGGTTGGGGAGCCTCCTAGACCTTCAAAATCTATCTGGGAATAAGGGAAGTCACCTCGATTAAGATAAAAATGCAAAGTTCCCTTTGGGGGGAAGAAACCCTAAACGTCAACATTGTCATCTTCATCACCAAGTGTCAAGGAATAACACTTAGCATTAAAAATGATGATTTTGCACATAGCTGAGTATTTTTCACCCTTGGCAAAGATGGGAGAGCGACGATATAAGTGGACTGCTCTTGAGGGGCTTCCATCAGGGCGGTGGCATCCAAAGATGTACTAGGAGTAACAGTGGTGGAAGGCGGAGTAGTGGTGGTGGAAGAAACTACAACAGCATGGATGTCAGATAAAGAAGCCATTAGAGTTTGAGGTGGGGTAATGATGGCAAGAAGAAAGAGTAGGCTGGGAATAATGGAGCAACATGAGGTGAAGAGGGCAAAGAGAAGAAGAATAACATATAGGTTTGAGCAAAAATGGGGGAGAAAATTCTTTTCTCTCTCTAAAGCTCTAGAGATGATGATAGAAAATGAAAGGATGAAAAAAAGGGTAAGTGTTTGAGGTAATGAAAGTTTGGAATGCAAATAGACGATTAAGTTTTCCCACTAAAGCATGTATATTACCACCCATATGATTACAAAGGGACACGTGGCACTTCGAGGAGTTCCCTGACAGTTGAAAAGACAATCACACGTCATTAATGAGGCGACGCTTTGGAAATAGAGGGTTGCTTTCAAAAGAAGTAATAATTTTTGGCGCCAAAATTTTTGAAATACATTTAAATCCAAAATTACCAAGAAAGGAAAGTCCTCAAGCTGTAAAATCGAATGATGATACAATAGATTAGAGATTCCAAGAATAGGAGGTTGCTAATAATATAGTTCAAATAATTCACAATGTCCCCTCCCCATAAGTCTGAGCGAAGATAACTTTGACTCGCGTACATCGAGGATAATTTTTTTCTTTTTGAATAAGTTAAAATCTTAACAGTCATAGTTCAGATATATCAGGTAGAATTTTACATGTTCGAGAAGATAAAATGGAGAGAATTCATGTCCTAACGAAAATGTCCCCTCACTACACACTCAATGGTGGAACAAAATGAAGTAAATTGGGGAGAAATTCTATTTTTTTTATAACTTTGAACGACGACAGATAGAATCGACATGTACTTTAGGAGAATTCCAACAAGCAATGAAGCAGACAAAATGACTTGGATATAACAACGGAAAAGTTACAATGTCCCCTCGCCATATACCCAAAATTTGCAGAGCTTTGGATCAGGTACATCGGAGAGAATTTTAACTTTTTTCTAAGAAGAAATAGTGGACATAGTTGTAATGAAGGTGGATAAGGAAGAATTTAAGATAAAAACATAAGGCGTTCCATCGGATTGAGAAGTTTTCGTGCAGACACTTCTTACGCTCACAACAAATCTCTACACGAAGGGTAAATGTAGGGGGCTTGAGTGTAATCTCTGAATTAGAGAAAGCTTCCTAATTAATAGAAGAGACTCAAGAGAAGGAAGTAACATGAAGACAATTAGGAAGCTCACTGGATCATCTCAGCGAGGCATCTCAATGAGGAATCGCAGTAATGCATCTGAGTGAGGAAACTTGTCGAGAGATCTTTTCTTTATCTTTCGTTCTTAATTAGTCAAATTATTTCTTTTAAATACATTTATTATAATTATGTAACGATTGTAATATTGAGTGTGAGGTCAAATAGTACTTGCGAGAGACCAGGCCTGGCGTGGACTGGGAGAGCTTACATGATCTATCAAATGACCTCACTGTGGGAACTTCAGTTGGACTTGGTTGGGAGGATTAAGAAGTGAGGCAACGTTAATGCTTGTCTTTACCATCTTATATACACATAGTAAAACATTGGGAGATCTTTTATCGTGGAAGCTTGTGTAGAGTAACCTTGAGTTTCATCATCAATTGATCTTTGATCCAAATAGTACCCTACCAAATGTCATATCTACTTTAGGTGAAGTCACCAGCCAACTAAACACTATCCAATCCAAACTCAAGTAAACCACTGTGGTATCAGGGCCGTCAGAGAGTTTGGTGAGCCACTCTTGGGTGACAGTCCTCTGACGCGCAATGATTAGGAAAAAGGCATGTCCTGACATTTTTTGATAATTGATAAGCACCCAAAACTGTACAATTTATACCCCCAAATAGATGTACTTTTGTTGCTAATTCTCGACAATTTGGGTCTTATGCGCTTAATTGTTCAATATGCAGGTCTAATTGCAGTTGCGGTGTCAAAAGCTATATTTTCAGGCAATTTGCAGTTAAAATGGAGCTAAATTACCAACCCCGTAACCTCACCTGAGCCTTAACTTACCCTAAACCTACCCCAAACCATGTGTGTGTTTTTCTTGTCCCTTTTTATTATTTTTTAGATTTTTAGTTTGAGTCATTTTTATTTTTAGGATTTACTTTAGATTTTATTTAGAATTTCTAGGATTTATTTTTTCAATTTCTTTTTATTTAGTGTAATTTTATTTTGATTTTGATTTTATTATTTTTTAGTTTTAGTTTTTATTTTATTTTATCTTATTTTATTAGGATTAGAAATTTTTAGGATTTCATTTATTTCTTAGTTTTATTAGATTTTATTTTTTTAGGATTTTATTTTTAGTTTAACAGAATTTTTTTTTTAATTGAATCTTTATTTTATTTTTAGAGTAGGAATTTATTTATTTTTAGATTTTTAGTTTTTTTGTTTTAATAGTTTTATTTTTAGTTAGTGTCATTTTTAGGTGTCTAAAGTTTACACACACAAATATCATGCACCCACACACACCTAATCACTCCCTCACCCACACTCATCCACCTTACACCTCACCCCACCTTAACACCCCAATGTCATCTTCTTCCCCCAACACCCTCTCTCTCCTCCATCATCCATTAAACACCATTAAACCCACCACTCTCTCCTCTCCACCATTACCACAAAACACACACACCCTAAAACCTCCACTTATCCTCACTCACACCTTTATCACAAATCCTATACATTTATCCTACACCACAAACCAATTCCTCATCCTCACCCATATTCCCTACACCTCACACACACCCTATCACATCCAACTTCATCTTCCTCAAACCCCCCAACAACCCATTTCTCTCTCCTCTCTCCTAATCCACCATTATCATCCAATCTCTAAAACTAAAACACCATAACTCCACCACCATCTATCATCCCACATCCATCCAATTCACCTACCACCACTCCTCTGCCCCGGCGGCACAAACCTCTCCAACCCTTCCCCGACGAACTGACAGAAGCCACTGGTAGTGACCCCTCTCCCACGGCGAGCGCCCCTGCCCTTACCACCCCTCGCCGGCCAGTCAACATCCCGAGACCCACCTTAACACACCTAACCTCCGCTGGCGTTCCCTCAATCCAACCTCCGGCCAGTTCCAAACCAGTGTCAATCCCACGCAACCCGTCGGCGGTGCCCTCAACCTCCATCCCCGATCCTCTCACGTCCTGCAACCAGTTGCCTTCACACCATGGCAACCTCAGCCCGGTTTTTACTCAACCCAAACCTAATCTACCTTATACTCGAAAAACCTGGCAGCCCCCAACGTCGACCTCGCCAGCACTCACCTCCATCTCTGACGGCGAGAACCCATCGGACCCGGCGACGCCACCTCGAAGATCCTCGGCGCAGGCTGCCGCCACCTGCCGCCTTACACATGCCTTGTTATGTATTACATAAGCTATTTAGAAAAAAATATTCTCTCGCTTGATTCCTAGACTTTAAAAAGATGGATGATTGAAAATTCACATCAATGATTGAGATGAAAGAAACTGCACGAAATGTTAAAAATCAGGTTTAAAATCAAAATTTTTCAAAAGAGGTACGATTTTGATAAAATTTCCCACCCCCAAACAAAAAGGCACATCGTCCTCGATGTTAGATAAAATGATTTTTGAAATGAGAGCATAAGGTAGGAAAGAGATTACCATAATGAACCGCTCATGAAGTGGAAAGATGTAGCCAAGAATAAACCAGAATAAGTGATAAGAGAAAAAGATGTGTAGAAGTCTACAGGCATGGTAAAATATAGGGTGATGTCAAACACCACCCCCAAACAGGATAAGACTCATACAAGAAACGCGGGCTGCCTCCCGGTAGCGCTAAGTTTAATGTCTTCAGCTAGACCAATCTGATCTCACCCTAAGGATAAGATCTATGATGGCGCGGGGTGGCAGAAAAATTGGGGTGATGAGAATCACCCCCAAACAAGATTGAAGCGTCAATCTTGTTGGAAACAGGCTAAAGTGGTCAATGCACTTGTATGGCAAAGAGCATCACACAATGCAAAGCATCGGTGGACCATGGGCGGGTGGGTATTAGGGTAAAGGTGAGGGTGAATAGGTGTCGGTCACGAGCCTTATTGAGCCGAAAGGTGAGGGCGACAAGGACCCTATAAGCATGGTGCTCTAGTTGGTGAGGTAGGTGTAATACCCCGTACTTTTATTGATATTTATTTACAGGATTAATTAAATTAAATGTGAATTAATTGAGAATTAATTTGGATAAAATACTAACGAGATGTGAGTTGGTATTTGATCATAATGTGAATATATGGTAGTATATGAATATTGAAAATATTAAAATTGTCGCGAGACTGAAATCCGGCAATTTGGGAAATTTTGTTGGGACGCGCGTGACAGTCGCGTCAGGAATGTAATTATTTAAATTAAAAAGTGAATTTTATTTTTATCAACCGTATGGTCATTTTGAGTGCGCCAATGAGTCCGAAAGGGTCGAAATAGTCAGAAAACATTAGCCGGGGGTTTAGTTTGGGTCCCGGGGCATTTTTGGGCCATACTGGCAACTTAAAAGGGTATTTTGGTAATTTTGGAATTTTGGGATTTATAACCAACGAATTTTGGGAATTAAAAATAGGGTTTTTAGTAACCCACTAAGCCATTACCAGTACTTAACTAATTAGAGGGCTGCGGGAGTTATAGGAGAAGTTAGAAGAAGTTCCAAAGAGGAAACCCTAGCCACCATCACCATCTTTGGAAGAAATTTGTAGAGAGAGGGAGGAGAATCAACATTAAATTCTTCAACATCAAATCAGAACATCTAAGGCAAGTGGTTTAATTACATTAATTTCAAGCGAATGTTTCCTCCATGCTTAGAAATTTATATAATCGCATTATTTTGGGAGATTTATAAAAACCCATGAAATTTGAGTTAGAAAGTCAGGTTTTGATATAGGGCTTGTATGTAGAATTGTTATTGGGTGATTATACTAAAAGAAATATGACTTTTATGATGCAAAAACGGATTTATTTATGGGAATTGATGACTTTAAATTTCTAGGGTTCATACTCATATGGTTTTGGGAAAATTGGGGATTGATGATAATTTCATGTTGTTTAGGAAGATTTGACCCCTAAATATGTTGAGATACGACCTAAGTATGTTTAGGAATGATTAGGAACATTAAAACACTGCTGGGATAATTTTTGGATGAGTTTTGAGAAGAGAAAGTTTGAGGAAAAACGATTTAGAAATTCTGGGCTCGAAACTGGCATCTCGTTAGAAGACCTGCCCAGGTCGTTCGAACGAGCTCGTTCGAATAAGATTCTAATGAGGTGAAAGTTTGCCTTCTAACGACTTGGATGTTCGTTATATGCCCCCTTTCGTTCGAACGAACTCTCGTTTGAACGACCTCGTTCGAACGAGACTTCTAACGAGTTGACAGATTGGCCTTTTTGGCCTGATTTGATTTCTAGTGTCCCGTAACCTTGTTTAATTGTAGAGATAACATTCCCTTGATGACTAATTGATATAGTTGGGATATTCGGGATATATTGAGGAGTAAAATATAGAAGAATGATTTGAACCAAATGGTATTTGTGGATTAGGACACGTGCGACTAATCACGATGCGAGGATAATTATTGACTTAAATGCATATAAACCGGGGGCATACAATTTGTGTGACATTAATAGTTGGTATAAGAATGAGAAGTATACCACTAATAAAATATGGTAATTACTAAGATGTGTGCATGCTTCGTATGTATTATTTTATGTGTATGACATACCTGCCATACTTGCTATCACGGGAGGTTTACGTTCGTTTAGGACCATCTAATCTTTGTGTGCCTACGGGGGGGATATAGATTGGTACCTCGAGGACATAAGTCAGAGAAGGACTTATTGCGAAGTTAATAAGTCTGCTGATCATGGGAGCGTAGGTATGTGCGTGACCCATGTGATGTGACTGTGTTCGCCTCCATTATTTGTGATTGTTATTATCTGACAACGATTCCTGAGAGATTCAGAATGCGTGATCCTTATGTACGTGATGTACCAGGATGGATAGCAGAGTATGTGTACACCGCAGCTTAGTCTCGGGTGCTTTTATTGTATATTCATGACGTGAATAATATACGCTTAAATAATGAGAACTTTCATGTTGGTATTTTGAGTATAATTATGGTAACACTTTGAGAAAGTAAAAAGGGATAACCTGTAGTGAATTGTATTGCTAATAATTGGGAATCCGAGTTTAAGTAAAGCCTCTATTTAATTGATAACATTAGAATGTATAATGGCAATCGAGTAGAAAGGGGTAGAACTTATGACGGTTTAGTTAGATATGAATGTCACTTAGATGGGTACGGTACGTTAGGAGTGCACAATTAGTCGAGAGGTGAGTATTTCATGTGAGTGCACGTCCTAACATGTATTTTGCATTCATTGTTTTAATGTTATTAAAGCACTTGCTGTTTTTAAAATACTCTCCACTTTCGGGCTCTGACCCGTTTGCTTTCAAATCTATTTTTGTAAAAACCTTTTAGGTGCCCAGCCACAAGGACACCATGCATAGTATTTCCATTCAGGTGACGAGCTGTAGCTATTGTGGAAGTTACAGGGACTTGCTAGTAGACGCTTCCTTTGGTTTTAACTCCATATTCAGTTCCATCATTTGTAGGGCATGTCGCCCATTTCTATTAGAGACATTTCATATTTCAGTTATTCAGATTGTTGGCATGTAATTAATTCAGGATATACTGTTTTATTTATTTCAGTGGTGGGATTGTTGTGAGGAGTTTTCCTCTGGACTTATTATTATTTGTTGGTTACTTTATTGAGACTTTATGGTGTATGGTTATGATATTCTTTCATAATTCTTTTATTGTATGTTAATCAGACTTAATTTAAAATTTGACATCTTACTTTTTAAATACTAGGTGGTTAGTAATGATTAAAATGTTTTTGACAGTGATGCTGTTAACTGGACCAACTTGACATTTTGTATTAATTTAATAAAGGAGTAGCTACCCGATATTTAATTAGTCGGGGTGTCACAGGTGGTATCAGAGCATCAGGTTCTAGTGTCCTTTAGGATCTGTGCGGCGTATTATGCTTCCAGCGTAACTTTCTTTGATATAGAGCCCTATGTTTAGGATTGTTGATTCCTTTAGTACAATTTCGTTCTCCTGCTATGATGTATATGATAGCGAATCGTATTGCGATCGGGTGTATTCGTGTGCCGAATAATGTAGTACGTCAGGTGAAGACAGTTGGGTGAACAGCAGGAGGCAAATATATATTGAGGTTAATTGATTTATTTAAAGAAGGATGACCATAGTCGAAGTCACCGACATTATGGCACGGAAGTCCTGGATGATATAGAAGGCAAAGGCGCGACTTGAGACTTCCGGGTACAACTATAGTAGGAATGGGGTCAAATTAGACACATCCAACAAGGTTGGAATGGGAGAGAAAGAGTTAGGTGTAACATTGAAGAGAACCAGCAGTAACAATACTCGAAAGGCGAAGACGGCATGTGCTAGCCAAACGAATGCAATGTATCCAAAGGCTTGGACATATGTCAGGATATGACCAATTGAGAGTGAAAATTTGGAGAAATTTTTCCTTGACCCGTAAGAGTGGAGATTCAATGGTGAGAAACAAGCAACCCACTTAAAAGTGGAATGTGATGTCGAGAGGGTGCACACGTATGGTTTGACCATAAGTTCCTTCATCAGATGTTCAGGTTGAAAGGCGAATGTTATTCTGAACTCACATAAGAGGGCCAAACAGGGGTCAACTTGTGAGGAGAAATTTACTATTGTAGCGAACCTTACATCGGGTGGAGAAGGTGGTATGGAGGAGAGGATGTTAAAGGGAGAATCTACATACAAGAAGAATTGTTAGCTCTTATGGGGAATTCTGCTTGGATGATAAATATAGATAGTAATAATATCGCATGGTGTAAATTTGGAGGTAAATGTTCCCTTGGGTAGGGAGATACAAAAATCGAAGAATTTTTATAGAATAAGACTAGGAAAATGGTGTTGGAGAAACACCACAAGGAGGAAGACCCAACGGAGAAGCCGTTAAAATAATTCGATAGCGAAATTACTACCGAGCGATGGTAATTTTAGTAAGAGAGGTGGAAAACTAGTAGTGTGATCCTTAGGTACATCAAGCTAAGGGAACGATGGAGATAGTCTTCAGAGCTGAGACTACCAACGTCTGAGGAAAGGACCACTTTAACATGGTCAGGGTGACCGGAAATAAGTGAAGTATGTGTAGAGGTACTTTGTGGGAGTGAAAACCCGTACATTATAAATGTTTCCCGATGCAAGTGTAGGGATAAAGGTATTATGCCTGGCAAGGGCGACAATTATTGAAATATTTGGTGTGGTACGAACAGGTGTTAAGACCAGAAACCATTAGAGCAGCCAGGACGATTATCAGGATGGAAGTAGGAGTTATATCCTCAGATGATGTTGCATGTTGGTTGTGATATAAACAGGTTACTACAATGGTTATTGTTGTTATTGTCACTTTTGCTTGAGAGTTGAGTTTAGTGAGTATCGGCAATTTTGTTTATGTAAACATTTTTCGCTGATAGTGTGGGGTTCCTTGTATTATTATCCGTATAGGATGAATGGGTATATTGATAGCAGTACATGATTGATTGATTGAAATTACTCGTTTTAGTGCTGTATTATATAAGTATGATATTATCCAAATTGTTTTATATATATGATTATACCGATAGTGTGCTGTTATTGCAAGTTTATTAGGATTACTACATCGGGGTAACATGTTTTGTTTTGGCGAGGCCCCATCTGTTAGAGGGCCGGGCTCGTAATTGTACTTTTGTGCATATATGTATATATATATATATATATATGTTGGATTTCAAAGTATAATGGTCTCGGATATTTAGTCCCAGTATGCGTAGAGATTTCATTATTATGAGTCGTATGTAATTGATTTACTAGTCAACAAAGAGTTAGTTGGTTTTTATAATTAACGATAGAGAGGTCGTAACAAAAAGAGTGCATTGTTTTATCACCCGTTAGAGATTTGGAAGTTTATACTCATAGTTGTGTGTCTGGGGACGGGAATTTGAGGGTCTCAAATATCTCGCATGTTGTATATGAAATGTGATTTCCATCACTGTAAAGAGAAAAGTGTCTTTTAGAAGGAGTTCTTTGTTTATGTATAATTACGAACTGAGATGAAACTTTGTTGTTAAAAGACGAGAGTGTAGGGGTACATATTATGGACATGGCTTAACGGATTCCGATGACCAACAATGTTAGGTAGTAGTGTATCGGGGGGTTCCTTGTTTGGATTTCGCTTTGCGAGACACCCCACGCATGAAACTTAGCGTAAGGTTGGTAGTAAGGATATGTGTGGCCCTTCGTTCATGATTTGGATAACTCTATCGTTATGGGAGTACGTAGTTATAACGGGAAGTTACAAGGAGTAAATTATGATGTACGGCCATCAGAGCCAGTTGTTAGTAAATTACGATATAAGTACTAATAATGTTGGTTTTGTCACGGCGTGTTGAAGGACGCATTGAGGATAAGGAGGATTTAGGATTTCTAATTCAGAAGCGATTGAGAACGCCCAAGTGGTATAGCACCGTTGTATTTACAGTGACAATAAAGAGTTTGGGATTTGTATGAAGCGTATATAATGTTTAAAAAAAACCGTATGGTTGGGTTATAAGGGGCGTAGACATCTTGATTTGCTAAAGTGTAAATCAAAGGAAGAGGGAACATAGACGGGTGAGATTATTACTTATGAGATTAAATGTCATAAGAAAAGGTGTAAGTGAATATCATATGTAGTAAGTGTAGCACGTTCAAACTTGAAAAAAAAAGGCAGTAGAAAGCCATTTAATAAAGGGATATCTCTTGAGAAGGCGAATAAATTATTATGAGAAATTTGGAGTAGAGTTCCGATCAATCGAATGTTGAGGGTGACTCAAGAGTAAATAGAATGAGGATGTCAATCAGGTATAAAGTCCAGATATGCACAAAGTGGTGAAAAGTGTAAAGGTCAAAACTTTTGGTATTCGTCGGGAGAATAAGATCATTAAGTATCATTTAACGGGGAAAATTTTATGTGAATATCGACATTGAAAGATGTATATTAAGTAGTAGAACAGTTGGGGTTAGATGATCAACCAAATAATTTTGTATCAAGACGACAATTCCAATAATGGGAGGGTCAAGTTGGAGAATTTTCTTGAGAGGTAGCCAACTTATTCATAAGTAATGAGTTCCTTAGATTATGTGGGACATGTTGTCCAGAAGGAGAGAAATTGTTATATACTTGGGGTGATTTACACTATTAGATAGTGAACAAGCCGGTACATGGTTCGATACAGTACTATTCAGGACTAAGAGGAGATCCCCGAAATCCACCTTTAATGTGGGGTAACAAGAAGAAGAGGAAATACGTTTCACTTGGACTAGGCTGTATCACCTATGGCCCGAGGTGTATGCGCAAGGTGATTGATGACTGGTGGGATGTATAAAAGAATGTTGAATTCATTTCGATATTTTTATTTCCAAATCGAGAAACTAGTAAGCAAGGTACATTGTGGTAATGGGAAGAAAATATTATCTAATAGTAGAGCTGGGTGAAACCACCCGTATCTATTTTATTGGGGACAAGGTGCCGAAAATTGTTTTGTGAAACACCACCCGAATGTATTTTTACCTTGTGTAATTCACAACGCAGGGAATAGAGATTCAAGGAATGGACAAGAAGTAGTCAGCTGTGTTATTAATTTCTTCTAGGTGGGAGTTTGGTGTGTTGCTAAACGCGAAAAGTAATGCGTAGAGAGGCACGGGCTAACAATAATATTGAAATGATGCGGCTAACGATGTATAGGCCATTTTTCTTCGATTGTTGTTTAATAAGAGCGCAACGTGAGGTACATTTATTGAAGTCTATTCTGATAAGGTATCAAGTTTGTTAAACAAGCTTGTTGTGAACAAGGGCTTTAGTGATTGGGATTGTCTTTATATTTTGTTTGGAACACTGGAGGGTACCAAATTTTTCCAGGTATGCCTTATTTTTTCCGAATTTCGGGACGAAATTCTGTTATTAGGGGGGAAGTATGTAATACACCGTACTTTTATTGATATTTATTTACGGGATTAATTAAATTAAATGTGAATTAATTGAGAATTAATCCGGATAAAATACTAACGAGATGTGAGTTGGTATTTGATCATAATGTGAATATATGGTAGTATATGAATATTGAAAATATTAAAATTGTCGCGAGACTGAAATCCGGCAATTTGGGAAATTTTGTTGGGACGCGCGTGACAGTCGCGTCAGGAATGTAATTATTTAAATTAAAAAGTGAATTTTATTTTTATCAACTGTATGGTCATTTTGAGTGCGCCAATGAGTCCGGAAGGGTCGAAATAGTCAGAAAACACTAGCCGGGGGTTTAGTTTGGGTCCCCGGGCATTTTTGGGCCATACCGACAACTTAAAAGGGTATTGTGGTAATTTTGGAATTTTGGGATTTATAACCAACGAATTTTGGGAATTAAAAATAGGGTGTTTAGTAACCCACTAAGCCATTACCAGTACTTAACTAATTAGAGGGCTGCGGGAGTTATAGGAGAAGTTAGAAGAAGTTCCAAAGAGGAAACCCTAGCCACCATCACCATCTTTGGAAGAAATTTGTAGAGAGAGGGAGGAGAATCAACATTCAATTCGTCAACATCAAATCAGAACATCTAAGGCAAGTGGTTTAATTACGTTAATTTCAAGCGAATGTTTCCTCCATGCTTAGAAATTTATATAATCGCATTGTTTTGGGAGATTTATAAAAACCCATGAAATTTGAGTTAGAAAGTCAGGTTTTGATATAGGGCTTGTATGTAGAATTGTTATTGGGTGATTATACAAAAAGAAATATGACTTTTATGATGCAAAAACGGATTTATTTATGGGAATTGATGACTTTAAATTTCTAGGGTTCATACTCATATGGTTTTGGGAAAATTGGGGATTGATGATAATTTCATGTTGTTTAGGAAGATTTGACCCCTAAATATGTTGAGATACGACCTAAGTATGTTTAGGAATGATTAGGAACATTAAAACACTGTTGGGATAATTTTTACATTGAGTTTTGAGAAGAGAAAGTTTGAGGGAAAACGATTTAGAAATTCTGGGCTCGAAACTGGCATCTCGTTAGAAGACCTGCCCAGGTTGTTCGAACGAGCTCGTTCGAATAAGCTTCTAATGAGGTGAAAGTTTGCCTTCTAACGAGTTGGATGTTCGTTATATTCACCCTTTCATTCGAACGAACTCTCGTTCGAACGAGACTTCTAACGAGTTGACAGATTGGCCTTTTTGGCCTGATTTGATTTCTAGTGTCCCGTAACCTTGTTTAATTGTAGAGATAACATTCCCTTGATGACTAATTGATATAGTTGGGATATTCGGGATATATTGAGGAGTAAAATATAGAAGAATGATTTGGACCAAATGGTATTTGTGGATTAGGACGCGTGCGACTAATCACGATGCGGGGATAATTAATGACTTAAATGCATATAAACCGGGGGCATACAATTTGTGTGACATTAATAGTTAGTATAAGAATGAGAAGTATACCACTAATAAAATATGGTAATTACTAAGATGTGTGCATGCTTCGTATGTATGACTTTATGTGTATGACATACGTACGATACTTGCTATCACGGGAGGTTTGCGTTCGTTTAGGACCATCTAATCTTTGTGTGCCTACGGGGGGGATATAGATTGGTACCTCGAGGACATAGGTCAGAGAAGGACTTATTGTGAAGTTAATAAGTCTGCTGATCATGGGAGCGTAGGTATGTGCGTGACCCGTGTGATGTGACTGTGTTCGCCTCCATTGTTTGTGATAGTTGTTATCTGACAACGATTCCTGAGAGATTCAGAATGCGTGATCCTTATGTACGTGATGTACCGGGATGGATAGCAGAGTATGTGTACACCGCAGCTTAGTCTCGGGTGCTTTTATTGTATATTCATGACGTGAATAATATACGCTTAAATAATGAGAACTTTCATGTTGGTATTGTGAGTATAATTATGGTAACGCTTTGAGAAAGTAAAAAGGGATAACCTGTAGTGAATTGTATTGCTAATAATTGGGAATCCGAGTTTAAGTAAAGCCTCTATTTAATTGATAACATTAGAATGTATAATGGCAATCGAGTAGAAAGGGGTAGAACTTATGACGGTTTAGTTAGATATGAATGTCACTTAGATGGGTACGGTACGTTAGGAGTGCACAATTAGTCGAGAGGTGAGTATTTCATGTGAGTGCACGTCCTAACATGTATTTTGCATTCATTGTTTTAATGTTATTAAAGCACTTGCTGTTTTTAAAATACTCTCCACTTTCGGGCTCCGACCCGTTTGCTTTCAAATCTATTTTTGTAAAAACCTTTTAGGTGCCCAGTCACAAGGACACCATGCATAGTATTTCCATTCAGGTGACGAGCTGTAGCTATTGTGGAAGTTACAGGGACTTGCTAGTAGACGCTTCCTTTGGTTTTAACTCCATATTCAGTTCCATCATTTGTAGGGCATGTCGCCCATTTCTATTAGAGACATTTCATATTTCAGTTATTCAGATTGTTGGCATGTAATTAATTCAGGATATACTGTTTTATTTATTTCAGTGGTGGGATTGTTGTGAGGAGTTTTCCTCCGGACTTATTATTATTTATTGGTTACTTTATTGAGACTTTATGGTGTATGGTCATGATATTCTTTCATAATTCCTTTATTGTATGTTAATCAGACTTAATTTAAAATTTGACATCTTACTTTTTAAATACTAGGTGGTTAGTAATGATTAAAATGTTTTTGACAGTGATGATGTTAACTGGACCAACTTGACATTTTGTATTAATTTAATAAAGGAGTAGCTACCCGGTATTTAATTAGTCGGGGTGTCACAGGTGGTATCAGAGCATCAGGTTCTAGTGTCCTTTAGGATCTGTGCGGCCTATTATGCTTCCAGCGTAACTTTCTTTGATATAGAGCCCTATGTTTAGGATTGTTGATTCCTTTAGTACAATTTCGTTCTCATGCTATGATGTATATGATAGCGAATCGTATTGCGATCGGGTGTATTCGAGTGCCGAACAATGTAGTACGTCAGGCGAAGACAGTTGGGTGAACAGCAGGAGGCAAATATATATTGAGGTTAATTGATTTATTTAAAGAAGGATGACCGTAGTTGAAGTCACCGATATTATGGCACGGAAGTCCTGGATGATATAGAAGGCAAAGGCGCGACTTGAGAGTTCCGGGTACAGCTATAGTAGGAATGGGGTCAAATTAGACACATCCAACAAGGTTGGAATGGGAGAGAAAGAGTTAGGTGTAACATTGAAGATAACCAGCAGTAACAATACTCGAAAGGCGAAGACGGCATGTGCTAGCCAAACGAACGCAATGTATCCAAAGGCTTGGACATATGTCAGGATATGACCAATTGAGAGTGAAAATTTGGAGAAATTTTTCCTTGACTCGTAAGAGCGGAGATTCAATGGTGAGAAACAAGCAACCCACTTAAAAGTGGAATGTGATGTCGAGAGGGTGTACACGTATGGTTTGACCATAAGTTCCTTCATCAGATGTTCAGGTTGAAAGGCGAATGTTATTCTGAACTCACATAAGAGGGCCAAACAGGGGTCAACTTGTGAGGAGAAATTTACTGTTGTAGCGAACCTTACACCGGGTGGAGAAGGTGGTATGGAGGAAAGGATGTTAAAGGGAGATTCTACCGCGGGAAAATGGTGAGCACTCGTAGCCGGAGCTAACCTAGGATAAATTGCTTCCTCGGGAATACAAGGGTGAAGATCGATAGGTGTAGACTCGGGCATTGTTTTGGATTCGACGGGAATGTGAATGGGAAGGTGAACCGCAATGGTGGGTGCATGTGGACATGGTGGGATTTGATCAGGTTCACTATCGAAAGGTAAGTCAACCCAATTGTCGACTTGGGACCCGGACCATGGGATGGTCTCAACTTCAAGATTCTCGGGGTGAGAGGGTTGGTCACACTCCAAATTCTTGTCACAAGAGGACACATCATCATCACACTTGGTTGTAATGATGGGTGGAGCCATGGAAATATCCAACTCTCTCGCACACTCCAATTCATTTAACCTTTGTTCAAGCCTTTGGAGAGCTTGAGTTTGAATGGCTTGCTCTTTCTCAAGTATGAACTTTTGCAAGAGGGTTTCGAGAGCGGATGTGGATGAAGGTGTTGGTGGAATGATGGGTGGTGGTGGTGGTTGAGGTGGACACAACTAGCTATAATCGGGACTATATGGAGAATACTCATATGAAGTGTGTGGCGTGGGGCCAAGTTCATCATACACGAAAGGACCGCTTTCTTGATGGAAAAATGGTTGATACTCATGGGGTGCGTAGTGAGGGAACTGATCACGAATGGGTGCAGAAGGTTGCCATGACGATTGTTGGAACATGTGAGGATCCACAACATCGGGTTGGAATTTGTATTGCGTGGAAGGGTGATCAGGCCTCCACGAATAATTTGGTACTCACACAACTCGGGATTAGATATAGCGGGGTAGTAGGCCGAGGTGGGTTCCGAAACAGTGTCATATGGATACACATATTCAATGGTGGGTGCATATGGATATGACAAGTACGGACACACATGGGACATGTGATCGGCATAATAACAATGGGTGCACAACAAAGGATGAGACACATCGACACTTGACACCGAGGGTGATGGAATAGGTGATGCGTGCATAGATGGGTCAAGAGTACCAACGGTACTCGTGAGAGAGGTGAAACGACTAAGAATATCATAAAGAGACGGCTCGGGATCACTCTCACACGTGTCACGTGTCAATGGAAAATGACCACAGTAGTCCCGTAAAGGACGTTCTTCGGCCATGAGGGGAAAAATATTTTTTTGGAATTTTTTTTTTCAAAAGGAAAGAAAATATTTTTTAATTTTTCTAAAAATGAGAAATAAAATGTTTTTGGATTTTTTTTGGAAGAAAAGGTGGGGAAAATATGGACTCTAAGAATTAATGAACTAACTAAAATCGACTACCGAAAAATGGAATTGGACACACACACAAGTCAAGAAAAATTCCTAACTAGCACATAGCCAATTTTTATCTTTAAATTTAGTGAAAGGGTTGTCAAATTTTAATTAAGTCCGCGGGCGATAAAAATCACGGAATTATGAGTGATCACCTTTGCAAAAATATTCTCCTAGTGGGCTACCTAGTTGATTGATTTTAATTTTAGTGATGGCTAGGGTAGCACACAATGATAAGCGAGTGAGTCGGGTGATGAAATCCCTTCTCGTGAGTGACCGGGTGTAGGTCTTAGTTAATTAATTCATCACACCATTCGAAAATAAATGCGAGAATAAAATCAAATAAGAGAACATAAAGCACACACAATAATTGACTCGCTAACAGAAGAGGCGCGAGGGTTTAAGAAATGTACCTCCCACGATTTTTAGGCCGTGGGGTGCCGAAAAATGTTGAGTCGACCGGGGGGAGATTACGCCTATCTCAGTCGTCACCGGGAGTCCTACCGACCTAAGGTAGAGAGGCTTCTAAATCCTCGCCTTTGGACGCCCTCTCTCTACCTTGTCCGGTTTCCCTATTACGCTTGTCTTTGATTATTACAAATTTAAATGGAAAATAAATGGTGTCTCTAAGCACCGCAATACAAGCCAAATAATAATGTCCTAGTACAATCCTTCTAATAAAATGCAAAAATGGAACTAAAATGATAAAGTGAAAAAAAAAACAAATGAACTACAAGTTGAATCCACTCCAAGTGCTTCACGCTCCCAAGAATGGCAATGGCGCCATTTGATAACGTAGCTTTTGCGTATGTCATTGTTGAAAGCCAAGTTAGTCAAAATCCTCAATTACGTACAAATATATAACAATCTAAAGTGTAGAGGTAAGTAAGGGTATCAATCCACTTCCTAGGGAGTAAGCTAGAGACAAATTCAATTGTAATTCACTTTTTATTTTCTTTTTGTGTTTTTTCACTTTTCTACTTTTTTTTAGCTTTTTCAAATATTAAAACAATTGGATGAGGTGATGATTTAAACTAACTAAACTAAAGTGTGAGATGAAAACAACTAACTAGAAAGTGACTAAAATGAAAAATAAAGTTTAATACTAAAATAAGAGATAAAGTGAGGCAAATAATTGTGAGAACAATCAAGGAGTGGGATTACACCATAAATTTTATCTATTCTAATTAATTAATTTAATTATTTGAATTCTCCCAAATTAATATCAAAATTACAAACCAACTCTCATTGAAAGTGTAATTATAATAGTAATCTTTTAGAAAATTAAGTTTAACACCCCACAACTCTAGAAAAATAGATCTACACTCCTTTTAATTAATCACCCGCTAGGATCGATCGATTAAAATTTATGTAAATCTTACAAAATAACTTTAGAGTTGAAATTCAAGTTATAATACCCCACTTAAGAAACCCCTATCTCTAGTTCGAATCTAAAATGGGTATTATAACTAGAATCTCGATTTTCTCTCGAAAATCATTTACCCTCTCTCGAGGCATAAATTTAAGGGTGAGGGATCAAAATTAACATTCAAAGGGACTTTTCAAGTAATTAAACTAAAAAGAATAAAATAACATCAAATTAGGGTTTTACCCCCACCCCCTGAAAGGTGATTTAGCCTAACATGATATGAAATATGACAAATTAATAATCAAAGGCATAAAATAAATGAGATGATAAAAGAACAATCAAACTACAATCTCTTGATGCTTAATTGATCTTCAATCCATGAGTTGAAATTCATAATCCATCAACTTGAGTGATCCAAACAATATTACATAAAAATTTCACTCAAATTAATCCTCACACATTTATCACTCAATAATCTCAAAAAAAGAAAAATAAAAACTATTTACAAAATGAAATTTATCCTAATTTAATTCTAAACTAAAATTTCTCTCTCTACAATTCTCTCTACCAAGCTTAATTCTAAATGGGGTCTTCGTCTTCATTTATAGTAGGCACATGGAGCATGGGGGTATAGTTGGAAGAATTAAGATGCAAGAGCATGGGGAGTGTGCATATGGGAGTAAATTGGGTAATGGAAGTGCACATGTGCATGGCAAATGTGTGAGGTAAGGAAGGTATATGGATGAGGGAATTGGGGGATAAAAATCTGATACGATTTATGGGTATTTTTGGAAATGACTTAAAGTTAGGTAGTTGGGGGTATTTTGGGAATTGGAGGTTAAAGGGTTAAGTGGGTTTTAAGCATGTGGTGTAATTGTTTGGCTTGGTTTGGTCTTCGGAAAATGGCAGGTCACGTTTTTTTTTTTGCTTTTGTGGGAAATGGATGAAATGGGTCTTTGGGTTTTTGAATTGGGTTTTAAAAGAACAGGTTTGAACATGGGTTGTGGGTCAGAAGTAGGGAGCGGGTTGAGGTCGGCGATGGGTCGGATCAGGGGGCACCGGCGGCTGGTGGACAGCGCCGGTGGGTTTGCTGGCAGAGGGTTGACGACGGGGGGGGGGGGTCGGATTGCAAGTGGTCCGGCGGCAGTAAGGGTTCCGCGCAGGAGGTCGGCGGTGGGGCTACTGTGGGTGATCGCAGGTGCTGAAGTTGAGGGGAGCGGGTGGGACAACACGTAGTGGGATCAGGCAGAGGCTTGCCGACTTCGGATTTCGCTGCTGGCAGGAACACGAGTCAGCGGGTATGGGGGGGTTGGTTACCGGCGGTATAAGGGTGGTAGCAGGCTGGGTTTATATCGATTTTGGGTAGGTGGGTAAATGTAGGTATAGGTGAGGTTGGTTATGGAGGTTTGGTGAGAGGAGAGAGAAAGAGGTGGGGGTTTGTTAGAGAAGATGAGTTTGTGAGGATAGGGTGTAGGTGGGTGTATGGGGTTAGTGTGTGGGTGAGTTGGGTTATGGGTTATGTGTGTGTGTGTGTCAAATTGTGACCCTTAAAATAATATTAACTAAAATAAAATTAATAAAATAAACTAAAAACCTAAAAAATAAAATTATATTCTAAAATAAATTGAAGACTCAAATCAATATTGAAATTAAAAAGAAATAAAAATAAAAAAATAAAAAATAAAATCTAATAAAACTTAAAATTAAAATCCTAAAAAGAAAATGCAAACTCTAATAAAACTAAAAATACATGAAATCTTATAAATTATAATCCTAATAAAATAAAATAAAACTAAAAACTAATCAAATAAAAATTAAAATTAAATTATACTAAATAAAAAAAATATGAAAATTAGAAAATAAATCCTAGAAATTCTAAATAAATTTAAAATAAATCCTAAAAATAAAAATTACTAAAAACTAAAAACCTAAAACATAATAAAAGGGCACAAACTAAACACACACATGGTTTGGGGTAGGTTTGGCTACGGGAGAGGGAATTAGCTCCATTTTGTACACAATTGCCTTGATTTAAGCGTTTGAACTCTGCAATTGACAATTTGACCTACAAAATAAACATTTAAGCGCATAAGACCCAAATTGTCGAGAATTAGCAACAAAAGTACGTCTATTCGGGGTATAAATTGTACAGTTTTGGGTGCTTATCACACCACCTCTAAATAGAGCGTTGCTAGTCCTCGAGCAATAAGATAGAGAGAAAGAGAAAGATAAGAAACCAAAAGTGTACCACTTTCGCGGGCACTTGCGATTACACTTAGCATGTGCAACAATCCTTTAAACCTGTAGGTTACCCTATAGGACGAGTTGTGTCTCGTGAGGGTTTGCAGAGAATATACCCACAAAATTCTTATTTGCAAAAATTTATTAAAAGGCAGTCAATCTCTTATTAGACATAGAATAATCACACAATCCATCACATGAGAAATAATTTGAGAAATACAATCTAGAATCATAAAAAGTTTAGCAAAATAAATATACAAGGCACATCCTTCCTAGAACTCAGCGTGTGTAGTGTGAATCAGTCAAAACAGGTCGAGTAACACAACAATAATTCCTAGATTGCCTTCTCAGAATCAACGCTTCAACTTTAAATCTCACGAAATATAACTCTCACAAACGAATTCACGAGATTAGGGTAAGTGTATCGCTCTTGTGTGTGAGGAGGTGAGTAAATGTAAGCAAGTTCAAACGTCTCACACACGCATAAGAAAGAACAAACGATTAGAAAGAAAATTGATCTCATGAAAGAATGCTAATCACTATAGTGAGAACGTCGAGTTATTCACCACGTTGACTTTTATTTGCCCGAACACCTAGGGAGAAATATGGATGATTGGGTAAGGGGAAAATGAAATGGGAAGGATGGTATGAGGTGTGGTATGATGGATGTGTGATGTATGGATGTGGTATGTAGGATATAATAGTTGGATGGTGGATATGCAATGTGAGAGAGTGTATAGCACTTTTAGGGACAAATGTCTTTATTACTAACTACAAACTCTTTTTCTTTTTTTTTTTCTCTTTTTTTTTTATTTTTCTTTTCTTTCTTTTTTTTTTCTTTTCTTTTTTTTTTATTTTCCCTATTTTTGCTATTTTTTTCCTCTTTTTGTTTTTTTCTCTCTTTTCAAACCAACAATGAAGACATTTAATTTGAAATCACACTCTTTTTCTCAAAATGATGATGGATGATATATGAATGGAATGGGGAATGTGTATGGATGAAAATATAGTATTCGGGACAAATATCGAGACACGTGTTTATTACAACTCGAAAGAGATGTCATTCTCAGTCATGAAGCCAAAATTTTATGAAAGATAATGAGATCATGCAACGAATTAAATGCGGACCCAAAAGAAGTTGAATCAACTTGTGACTCGGAGATTGCGTAAAACACTGTGAAAGGGTGAAAGGCACAAGTCTCACAAGCTAAAGTCTCTACTAGTGATCCTTAAGGTTCTCTTTCGAATTGTAGTACTCCTCAACTCTAAACCGTAGTGACGTGATATGTGCGCAAATTTTGTTGGGTCTAGAAATTCATGCTGCAACATGCCTTGTTATGTATCACATAAGCTATTTAAAAAAAATATTCTCTCTCTTGATTCTTAGACTTTAAAAAGATGGATGATTGAAAATTCACATCAATGATTGAGATGAAAGAAACTGCACGAAATATTAAAAATCAGGTTTAAAAATTAAAAAATTTCAAAAGACGTACGATTTTAATAAAATTCACCACCCCCAAATAAAATCCTAAAATGGAAAATAAAGTCTTTTTGCGTTGTGGTATCGGGGTTGTCAGACAGTTTGGTGAGCCACTCTTGGGTGACAGTCCTCTGACGCGCAATGATTCGGAAAAATGCATGTCCTGACATTTTATGATCATGACGTAGGGTGTGGTGACCCATCAGGTATTTAATGCGTGTGACATAAAGTGTGATAAGGAGGTCTTTCACGTACAGGTGGACTACGAAGTCTTAGAAAGGGTGTGGGGCTATTTATGGGCCTCAACCACTTCTAATAAAGAAAGTTCTTTCTAAAGAGTTTATTGGTAGAGAGAGAAAGATATTTCAAGATAAGGTATTGCAAATTTGAGAAAGTTTAATAACCTGCCATTGTCATTTATTGTGAAGTTTTTAATAGCTAACTAGAGATATATCAGAGTTTGTTAGTATGTTGGTTGCCTGCCAAGGTGTATCTAGGGTGCTTACTTCTCTATCCCTGTGCATGAGTTATTTTTGAGTTTCCTTTATTATTATTTGAGTTATACACGAGATACTTGTGAGTTCAATTTGAGTATTGAGTATATACAATATTGCGTGTTCACTTATCTTTGTTAAAGAGTTCTTGGGTTATCATTTATTAGCATACCTATAAGGATTACGCCTCCACTGGTATTACTATACTAATAGGCTTCAAGGGGAGTATCATATTACACATATCAAAAGGTGACAATCATTTACCTAATTTTAAGGAAGATTATACACTTGAAGAACCTAGCATACATAAGGTTTAATAAAGGTTTTTTCGATACCTTGGAGGGCATCAAGAATTTCATCATCATCTACCTTGGTCACCTCATACGAATCATAAAAATATTTGCAAAGGTATTGTTTCTTAAAACCCTAGGTTTAATCTTTAAACTTTGGGATGCACTTGTGATTTGATTCAACAAATCAAGTATGAGATATTCACTGATCAGATCTCCTTTTGCTTTTATCTTCAAGATGTGGTCATTTATCAATACTGTCAGAAAAGTCTCAGATATTCCGACCAGGTCGGATAGTTTGGATAATTCACCCATCATTACTAACACCCTTTTTTGTAAAACTTACCAAAATTGTTTCATCGTTTTTAGTAAACTCATAAGCAATTGTTTTTAGAAGTACAATTCAAAAATCTAACGAAAAAAGCATGAACTGATTGAGTGAAAATACACGGAATGACTACTTTTTAGATCAAGATCGATTATACATCCTATTACAATTCGTGTATATGTGTGCGCGATATGGTGAAGACTGCGACAAGATTATTACATGTTGTTTTTAGGATAACTCCAATGAAAATGATAAAGTGAAATATATTATAAGCTCACACTGTCCTTTAAAAATCTAAAAACCTAGAAAAAGGGAAATATATCACACGATGTTTTTCTTACATCCTCTATCATCGGATACACAAATGACACAAAAATCAAAAAAATAAAAATTATTTTGGTTTTTATGATTTTCATAAAAAAAAAATCATTTTGTTTTTTGTCAAAAAAATTCAAACATAAAAATCTTATTGTATTTTTTTGTAAATTATTACTATAAACTATTATACACTTTATGAAAGATAACACATAATGAAGTAGATGAAATAAATCCTAACCTAGAGTATATATGGAGGACTCACTTTTACGGGTGAGATGGATGAGAGTTGACACCCTCATCCACCACTCTAGATACCTTCTTATTCTTTATATTCCTTTTATTCTTCCTAGCTTGAGTATTAGGAATGAAATTTCTCATACTTTTGAATTTCCTTATAAGAACTTGGATTGTTTGAACCGTGCACTCAACACCTTCTTAGAGATTATAGAAATCTTCATTCAAACGTGGAGGAAACATACCCAATTTGCATAAGCTGGTGGCAATAGTCTCTAAGGTGACCCTTTTCACTTGAAATGGGTGCAAGAGTATGGTTATGGATGATCCACCTTCTTTAACATAAGATAAATTCTTGGAGGAGGTGTGGAGATGTGTTTTTTTAACCTTTGACAAACATAATCTTTGTCTTTTCCTTGACTCATTTACTTCATCACAATCGAGACTCATTTTGTTCTTCGGGAGCTGAGATGATGCAAGGAGAATCTTCTCTAAATTCTAGAAATGTACTTCGATTTGAACTTTAATATTTTTGGAATCTAGAAAATATGTCTTAAGCTTCTCGTATTGTGCCTCTCTTAGCTCATGTGCATGTGGTGACTCAAGGAGAGCTATCTTCAAGGTACCAACCATTTCATGTAGGATCTCAATCTAATTTCCCTTTCTTTTAACTTATCAATGAGAGTAGATTCTCTATCCTTTACACCAATAAGTTGTGCTTCAATCTCCCCCAATGAACTTAGCTCACTCTAACATAAACCAAGCATCTCAATAGGCTTATCATTCACTTTCTCCATGCCTTGAATCAACTTAATAAGTTCATCAAACTTAACTTATAGTTGCTCTTTTGTTTAATCGACAAAACTCCATTATTCTAATGTTTAGTTTCCATCGGTTTCAGGCTCTACCTCGCATTTCTGAACCTTCTATAAATAAACGGAGTTTTAAGGACTAACCATATCATTTACATGATTGAACACACTAAAGTTGTGTTTAACAGGAAACTCATTACTTGAATTGGTCTCACTATCTTTAATGGTGACATTCATAGCATTCTTTATAATACCCCATATTTTTATGCATATTATTTCATTAATTAAACTATGGAAATTAATATGTGTGCTTGTTGTGACTAGAGATATCACCATTTATACTGTTATGTGTTATTTAAGTTGGATTGGGATTTGGACTTAAAATATGTTGATTAATCAATTGAATCAATTGATATTTGGAATCGTGTCTACAAAATTGTAAAAAACTAGTTGTTAGTTATCTATTTTAGATTTATTTGGTAACTGGCATGTGGGATGCATAGAATGTTTGTTTATAGTTTAAAACGATGATTTAAAGGTATATTGGGTTAGTATAAGGCTCGGGCATGGTTTTAAGTCATTTAGAGTTATTTTGAGGCTCCTTTAGGTGAGGCCCATTGGGGGCCCAAACCTAATTCCGGGACTAAAGGGTTGAAATAGGTCATTAGGGTTCTTATTTTATCACAAACACAATGGAGAAGCACTAGAGGGCTCAGGAGAGAAAGCACCAAGAGTATAGGAAGGTTTGGGGTAATTTGGGATTAATTTCTCAATAAATCCAAAAGGCAAGTTCTATATAATATGATTATGATTGCATGTGTGTTAGATTATATCTATTTCATTGGATTATAAACCCTAAACATGTTTTAAATCTGATTTATATGAGTTAATTGATTAATTTCATAATTAACCTAATCATGTTGGTAAGTAGGTTGAATCCCATTTTGTTTTCATTGATTTCCTCATTATATGACTTGAAATTGTTAGAGAATTATTTGAATATGTTTTCTATTATAAATTAGTGAAAACAAAACATATGATTAAATGTGTAAATCCTTTGATATTGTTAGTTAAATGATGAAAGATACAAATCTATGGTTCTTAGATTTTGAATTCGGTTTTTTTGTTGAATCTTAGTGTAGATTTGAAATTTGAAGATGGAAATAGTTCCAATTGGGTGGATGATGTGTTTTTATCACTTGAATATTGTTTCTGTGCTTGGGTGAAGTTTTTAGGTTCATTAATGGAGGTTTGGGAAAGAAAAATGGGTGTTAAAGTGATGAATCGCTTAATTCCGGAATTCTTGGAAGAATTGAGTCGACTGGTGGTAACAAGTATGGTTAATTGAGGGTTTTTGCATATTGGTTGGGAATTTTGGGTTTAGGCCTAGGGCTATGGTTTTTTGGCCTATAGTTTTTATGTACTCATATAATAGAGATATATTCGTATGATTTTCATTGTTGGAAATTGATTTTGGGTATTTTAATATTTTGGAAAACCTTTGATTTAAAGGCATTAAATAGAAGATTTTTCATTCGAGGGTAGACCCAAGGGTGGAATGGGTTTGTTGATTAGAAACTGGTAAGTTAGAGTATTGGACTTGTTAACCTGTATTGATTTGGGTTGTTGTGATGTACGGGTGCCTTTAATATCCTTTGGGTGAGAAAGGGTTTAGTTTATAACTTTCCCGAGTGCGGTAGTTATTACGTTCTGTGGTTTCATTTAAATTATGTGTGCGATTATACCTAGGCACAATGCCTTGGGAGAATAGACTAGGGCTAATAAAGATTGAATATAGTTGATGTATGATTGTTGATGCATGATTGTTAATGTATGATAGGGTGAGTCTATACATATAATTAGGAACCCGAGAGGTAGGATTAATGAGTTATGGGATGAATATAAAGTTATGGATGTGATATACCTTTCTCTGATTGCGATGTTAGTATAACTCGGTAGCGTAGGGTCAGTATATGTATGTGGATTCCCTTAACCCATTTGTGAGGGTTCTGTACGTGTATGTTTTATCCTGTTAGTGAGGGTGGAAATTACTTGTGTGTTTTATGCGCAAGGCATACCATGTGTGAGTTATCGTTAGTAGGCATACTAGGAGGATTCCATGAAGGGGCACGTGTGATGCAGACTGTGTTGGTACCCCGATGAGTAGACATGATCTTCCTGGGTCATATTTTATCCCTGGGTCACACGTCTAGGTACCTGTGACTGAGATGGTCTTCGGGGATGTTTCTTTCATAAGTCTTGAATATGGTAGGTGTAATACCCCGTAATTTTCAATGACTTTTAAAATGGGTTATATTTTAAATAAATGGATTAATTGGATTTTATTATTAATTAATTCATTTGGGTTTTATCCGGACTGTGAATATGAAAATGGATGGTTCTGAATATTACTTAAAGATATTTAGGTAATATATGAATGTGATGTCATTGATATGACTGTATGATATAAATTCGGTTATTTATATTATTAGTCAGACGCGGTATGGGACGTGTCGGGACTAGTTTATTAAATTAAAAAGGAAATTTATTTTTCTATCGATCTTATAGTCATTTAGACTGCGTCGTTGCGTCCGGAAGGTTCGAAATAGTCAGAAAAGTCTATTTGGATGTCAATTTTGAGTCTCGGGTCATTTGGGAATGAATAGACGACCCGAAAGGGCATTTCGGTCATTTTTCTAGGGGGGATGAATAGTGATTCGGATTTGGCACTATTATAAGAGTTGGTAGATTAAGTTTATGGGAGTTATTCATCTCCTCTTCACAAATAAGAGCAGCCATCTTCCTAGAGAGAGTGTGAGAGTGCTTGGGAAAGGAAAAGTCACTTGGGAAGGAGAAGAACAAGAACCAAGGTTCACCACCACCAACCACCACCGGAGTTTGACCGGAGAAGGGACAACCAACTGAGTTATACTACACCAAAGGATCATACCTACAAGAAAGGCAAGTGTTTAATAATGGCAATTTCAGTTTGTATATTGTCCATGTTAGAATAATATGAAAAGAGAAGATTATTATTGTTTGGAAGAAATAATGGAGTATTAAATGGATTTATGGAAAACTGAAATGATATAGGAATTTCACTCATGTGTTAGGATGATAATAATCCACGAATTAGTCATGAATCTGTTGAAGAAATGATGGAAACCATTGATATGTTCTTGAAGATGTTGTGATGATAAATTTCTGGAAATATGGAGATAAACATGCTTTTTAATCCAATCCTTTGATGATTCTAGGATGTTTAGAGTATTGGAAATCGTTCATATGTTGATATATCATGAAGTAAAGTTTATAAGTCATTTGGGATGTTTAGATGAAGGTTTAAATGATCAAAAGTTATTAAACCCGTAGTTGCAGAAAATGCAGGAAATCAGGCCTGGACCTGAGGGATCGATCGATCGATCCCTGCCTTCGATCGATCGACCTCCCCAGTTTATGTAAAGTTGTTTCTTTTTAAATGATGATTCTTATCCCAAACCTTTTGTGGATCTTTGGTGATTATTATTTGGAGATTATGGGACCTAGAAAATATCAGTAAACCCTTGATAAGATGTGAATTAAATTTGATGGGGATTCGAGTGATTTAAATGATGGAAATTATATTGAATGGAATTTCGGTTACTAGATTCATTTGTTAAATTCTAAATGGAGATGTATGAGGATTAAAGATAGGACCAGTAGGGGTGATTTAATATAACACCTGGGTATCCTTAAGTTTACAAGAGAGTTTAATCCTAAGTGAAAGAATATGTGTTTATAAGAGATTTGAAACTATCGGTTTTAACCGTAATTAAAAAGGAGAACTAAACTCGTAGTAGTTCGGGAGAAATAATGTTATGGACCAGTAGGATATTAGTGACTTCTTACTGAATATATGTTGAGGAAAATCTTATTTGAATCTTGTACATTGAGAGAGGGTAGCCTTAGGGTATGAGGTTATCCCAATCACGTATTTAAAGTTGACAAACCTCCTCGCTCGACAAAGTTAAGTAGTAGTGTAATGGAGGGGTTCCTTGTTTGGATTTCGCTTTGCGAGACGCTCCGCGCATGAACCTTAACGACGTCGGGAGTGGAGTGATGTTAGGATACGAGAATAATCATATTATAAGAGCGTAGTGGTATGGCTCCTAGATAGAAATGGGAGTTTGGAACACATTTGGTTGAAAGAGGTTATGAGTTTATCCCGATCGCATAGTTTAAGTTTTCGGACCTCCTCGATCGACAAAGTTAAGTAGTAGTGTATTGGAGGGGTTCCTTGTTTGGATTTCGCTTTGCGAGACGTTCCGCGCATGAACCTTAACGACGTCGGTTGTGGAGAGATGTTATAGGATGCGAGGATAATTAATTTATGAAGTAAAGATATGATATTTTAAAAAAGATATAATGCTACGTATGTGAAATATCTTAGGGTAGTGATAATTACCTTATTGATATTATATTATAGGTATGATAATACCTATTTAATTGATTGATGATTATGTGTATGACATACCTAGCTTACTTGCTATCTGTGGGAGGTTTACGCGTGAGGGAAGTCATATCCTGATGAATCCATGGGATCTTTGATTTGTCGCTCGAGAACATAGGTCTATGAAAGACTTATCGGGGAGTTGATAAGTCCACTGACTGTGGGTACGTAGGTATGTGCGTGACCCATGGATACGAGAACTATGTTCGCCTCCAATTTGTTTGTTGTTTGTGGTTCGTGGAATCTTACCGAACCTGTAGTCCCCTATTCAGCGACATGCGATGATGGGACATGATAGCAGAGTAATGCATTGCACCACAGCTGTGACTCGGGGTGCTGTATTATATATGAATATATATATAATGGATTAAATGGTTACATAATTATATATTGTGTTTAAATCTATCTACGGTGATAATTGTAGATAACAGTGAATAGAGGAAGATAATGGAATTAAGTTAATGAATGTTGATTCTTATAGAATTGAAAAGCTTAACTCATGTTAATGAGAAATGATTCATATTAATGAGTAATGATTCATGTTAATGAGAAACGATTCATACTAACGAGAAATGATTCATGTTAATGAGAAACTAATCATATAAGGGAGATATAGAAATGAATAATAATGTGACGTATGGTATGGGACATATGGGGATTATGATTTGGGAATGGAATTATAATATGGAGACTAGAAAAGATGAACCATTAACTAGGAGGTTAATAGGAAACGTTAAGTGTGCACTCTAGTTGAGAGGTGAGAATAGCAAGTGAGAGTTGGATCTAACATGTACATAATAAATGCTTTATTGCACTTGTTAAATACTTGCTGTTTTAAAAATACTCTACACATTCGGGCTCTGACCCGTTTCCTTGCATATTTTCTCTTCTATTGTATCTCTATATCAGGTGTCCAGCAACAGGGACGCCAACCATAGTTGATTATGACAAGCTATGGAGCTATGGAAATATTGTTTAGACGCTTATCATCTTTTGATTCACAGTATTCTTAGTTAGGGCATGTCGCCCAAAGGATTCAGTTATCTTTTCTATTGAGGTCAAATTCTATTGTATTCGGGACTTTTTAATACATTTAACATTGTTGGGATTATTGTAAAGGATTTATATTATTTGGGAATGTTTATTCCAGTTGCACTTAAATTCTTTTGAGTTATTTGTTTAGTGATCTGTGTTGTAGAAAAAAATGTGTTGTGTTATTCTTAAATTGGAAAAGGATTTTGTTAAATTTAAATTTGGAAAGTTTTTAACACCAGCTTAATTGGGTATTGGGTGAGTTGTAAATGTTTTCGACAGTGATGCTAAGAATGAGCCAACTGTATATTCTGTTTTAATTTCGTATGGGACTGGCCACCCGGTATTTAATTATGCGGGGTGTTACAGGTGGTATCAGAGCATCAGGTTCTAGTGTCCTTTAGGATCTGTACGGCTTACTGTGTTTTTAGCTTAGCGTTCTTTGATGTGGAGCCCTATGTTTAGGATTGTTGATCTCTTTGGTAAGATTCCGTATATTTCAGTGAATCTTATTTTCGTTCGGGAGTGATCGAACAAAGAAGTATGGCAGATGAGGGCCATTGGATGGATAGTAGAGATCGTACTTAGGAGGTTATGAAGTATGTTCGAGTATCATGACCGTAGTCGAGGTCACCCCTATTATGGAAAAAAAAATTGATGAAGAGTCATCAGTAGAAGTTCTTGAAATGCGTGAATTGTGTATGTTCCCTAATGAAGGAAATATTGAAAGACTTGGGTATATAGTGGAGTGTGATTTAACTAGAACTGAAAATTTTGGGTAAAATTTTTCTTGACTCATCGAGGAAAGTTATAATATTGGGATTCAACAACCATCACCCGCAATTGAGGGTATGTTTTCCTATCTAAGGAAGTATGAAGCGTATTGATTTTTGTAGTGATTGTTATTGTGAGGGAAAAAGGGTTGTTAAACTTAGCCTATGGCATCGTTATTTACGTAGACTCACTGAGGGGTGTGGGACACCTATATATATATTACATGTTATCACGTGGGTTTGATTTGTATCATGGGATTACTTACCTAGAGCATGTCCGAGTGTAATTTGACTATCGGCGTGCATTGACTTGTGGTATATGAGAGCTTATGTCTGCATCTTGTCTTCTATAAGAGAGTAGATGCGTAGACCCTATTTGAAATCGTTAAAACAAAATTTTTGTTCAAAATCGATAAACCTGACATTATTTTTTTAAACCAAAATTTTTTATATATATTATTGACTAAGGACCTTAGGAGTTTCGAGGACCGACTACTTTAGGAAGTAGTGTATCGGGGTGGTTCCTTGTTTGGATTTCGCTTGCGAGACACCCCACGCACGAAACTAATAACCGTTGGGAGTCGAAATAAGTTAGGTCTTTAGTATATGAGTTTATAACCTTTGCGGCAAATATTATAATGAAAGTGGTACGACAGGGTGTATGGGCGCCCTGGAAGATTGGATTGTAGTAATTTTCAAATTGTGAAAAGGTAAGTAGTTGGAACTTCAGGATTTATTTGTTCAATGTGTGAGGCTCAGTTTTTCCCAAAGTTTGTCATGAGGACGGTATAGGGAAGATTAGGAAAAGTCTAAATTTGATTCAGTTGAGACTATATGGTGAGGCTTGGCGTATAACATCGATAGGGATTTTGTTAATGTACTGTATGGGCGGTACATCTTGGGTTTGTTGCAATGTGAGATTTATACTCGGAGTTGACCTTACCTGTATGACTTATATTCCTGAATTTCGGGATGAAATTCTGTTATAAGGGGGGAAGTATGTAATACCCCGTAATTTTAAATGACTTTTAAAATGGGTTATATTTTAAATAAATGGATTAATTGGATTTTATTATTAATTAATTCATTTGGGTTTTATCCGGACTGTGAATATGAATATGGATGGTTTTGAATATTACTTAAAGATATTTAGGTAATATATGAATGTGATGTCATTGATATGACTGTATGATATAAATTCGGTTATTTATATTTTTAGTCAGACGCGGTATGGGACGTGTCGGGACTAGTTTATTAAATTAAAAAGGAAATTTATTTTTCTATCGATCTTATAGTCATTTCGACTGCGTCGTTGCGTCCAGAAGGTTCGAAATAGTCAGAAAAGTCTATTTGGATGTCAATTTTGAGTCTCGGGGCATTTGGGAATGAATAGACGACCCGAAAGGGCATTTTGGTCATTTTTCTAGGGGGGATGAATAGTGATTCGGATTTGGCACTATTATAAGAGTTGGTAGATTAAGTGTATGGGAGTTATTCATCTCCTCTTCACAAATAAGAGCAGCCATCTTCCTAGAGAGAGTGTGAGAGTGCTTGGGAATGGAAAAGTCACTTGGGAAGGAGAAGAACAAGAACCAATGTTCACCACCACCAACCACCACCGGAGTTTGACCGGAGAAGGGACAACCAACTGAGTTGTACTACACCAAAGGATCAGACCTACAATAAAGGCAAGTGTTTAATAATGGCAATTTCAGTTTGTATATTGTCCATGTTAGAATAATATGAAAAGAGAAGATTATTATTGTTTGGAAGAAATAATGGAGTATTAAATGGATTTCTGGAAAACTGAAATGATATAGGAATTTAACTCATGTGTTAGGATGATAATAATCCACGAATTAGTCATGAATCTGTTGAAGAAATGATGGAAACCATTGATATGTTCTTGAAGATGTTATGATGATAAATTTCTGGAAATAAGGAGATAAACATGCTTTTTAATCCAATCCTTTGATGATTCTAGGATGTTTAGAGTATTGGAAATCGTTCATATATGTTGATATATCATGAAGTAAAGTTTATAAGTCATTTGGGATGTTTAGATGAAGGTTTAAATGATCAAAAGTTATTAAACCCGTAGTTGCAGAAAATGCAGGAAATCGGGCCTGGACCTGAGGGATCGATCGATCGACCCCTGCCTTCGATCGATCGACCTCCCCAGTTTATGTAAAGTTGTTTCTTTTTAAATGATGATTCTTATCCCAAACCTTTTGTGGATCTTTGGTGATTATTATTTGGAGATTATGGGACCTAGAAAATATCAGTAAACCCTTGATAAGATGTGAATTAAATTTGATGTGGATTCGAGTGATTTAAATGATGGAAATTATATTGAATGGAATTTCGGTTACTAGATTCATTTGTTAAATTCTAAATGGAGATGTATGAGGATTAAAGATAGGACCAGTAGGGGTGATTTAATATAACACCTGGGTATCCTTAAGTTTACAAGAGAGTTTAATCCTAAGTGAAAGAATATGTGTTTATAAGAGATTTGAAACTATCGGTTTTAACCGTAATTAAAAAGGAGAACTAAACTCGTAGTAGTTCGGGAGAAATAATGTTATGGACCAGTAGGATATTAGTGACTTCTTACTGAATATATGTTGAGGAAAATCTTATTTG
The DNA here is from genome assembly GCA_949130495.1 of Sambucus nigra. Taxonomy (NCBI): domain Eukaryota; kingdom Viridiplantae; phylum Streptophyta; class Magnoliopsida; order Dipsacales; family Adoxaceae; genus Sambucus; species Sambucus nigra. The sequence continues at coordinate 418,418,354 of OX422223.1, forward strand.
AATCTTGTACATTGAGAGAGGGTAGCCTTAGGGTATGAGGTTATCCCAATCACGTATTTAAAGTTGACAAACCTCCTCGCTCGACAAAGTTAAGTAGTAGTGTAATGGAGGGGTTCCTTGTTTGGATTTCGCTTTGCGAGACGCTCCGCGCATGAACCTTAATGACTTCGGGAGTGGATTGATGTTAGGATACGAGAATAATTATATTATAAGAGCGTAGTGGTATGGCTCCTAGATAGAAATGGGAGTTTGGAACACATTTGGTTGAAAGAGGTTATGAGGTTATCCCGATGGCATAGTTTAAGTTTTCGGACCTACTCGATCGACAAAGTTAAGTAGTAGTGTATTGGAGGGGTTCCTTGTTTGGATTTCGCTTTGCGAGACGTTCCGCGCATGAACCTTAACGACGTCGGTAGTGGAGAGCTGTTATAGGATGCGAGGATAATTAATTTATGAAGTAAAGATATGATATTTTAAAAGATATATAATGCTACGTATGGGAAATATCTTAGGGTAGTGATAATTACCTTATTGATATTATATTATAGGTATGATAATACCTATTTAATTGATTGATGATTATGTGTATGACATACCTAGCTTACTTGCTATCTGTGGGAGGTTTACGCGTGAGGGCAGTCATATCCTGATGAATCCATGGGATCTTTGATTTGTCGCTCGAGAACATAGGTCTATGAAAGACTTATCGGGGAGTTGATAAGTCCACTGACTGTGGGTACGTAGGTATGTGCGTGACCCATGGATACGAGAACTATGTTCGCCTCCAATTTGTTTGTTGTTTGTGGTTCGTGGAATCTTACCGAACCTGTAGTCCCCTATTCAGCGACATGCGATGATGGGACATGATAGCAGAGTAATGCATTGCACCACAGCTGTGACTCGGGGTGCTGTATTATATATGAATATATATATAATGGATTAAATGGTTACATAATTATATATTGTGTTTAAATCTATCTATGGTGATAATTGTAGATAACGGTGAATAGAGGAAGATAATGGAATTAAGTTAATGAATGTTTATTCTTATAGAATTGAAAAGATTAACTCATGTTAATGAGAAACGATTCATATTAATGAGTAATGATTCATGTTAATGAGAAACGATTCATACTAACGAGAAATGATTCATGTTAATGAGAAACTAATCATATAAAGGAGATATAGAAATGAATAATAATGTGACGTATGGTATGGGACATACGGGGATTATGATATGGGAATGGAATTATAATATGGAGACTAGAAAAGACGAACCATTAACTAGGAGGTTAATAGGAAACGTTAAGTGTGCATTCTAGTTGAGAGGTGAGAATAGCAAGTGAGAGTTGGATCTAACATGTACATAATAAATGCTTTATTGCACTTGTTAAATACTTGCTGTTTTAAAAATAATCTACACATTCGGGCTCTGACCCGTTTCCTTGCATATTTTCTCTTCTATTGTATCTCTATATCAGGTGTCCAGCAACAGGGACGCCAGCCATAGTTGATTATGACGAGCTATGGAGCTATGGAAATATTGTTTAGACGCTTATCATCTTTTGATTCACAGTATTCTTAGTTAGGGCATGTCGCCCAAAGGATTCAGTTATCTTTTCTATTGAGGTCAAATTCTATTGTATTCGGGACTTTTTAATACATTTAACATTGTTGGGATTATTGTAAAGGATTTATATTATTTGGGAATGTTTATTCCAGTTGCACTTAAATTCTTTTGAGTTATTTGTTTAGTGATCTGTGTTGTAGAAAAAAATGTGTTGTGTTATTCTTAAATTGGAAAAGGATTTTGTTAAATTTAAATTTGGAAAGTTTTTAATACCAGCTTAATTGGGTATTGGGTGAGTTGTAAATGTTTTCGACAGTGATGCTAAGAATGAGCCAACTGTATATTCTGTTTTAATTTGGTATGGGACTGGCCACTCGGTATTTAATTATGCGGGGTGTTACAGTAGGCTTTATGATTGATGGGTAGAAGTCGTGATTTATCCCTTGCCTTAATGAGGTCTTAGGTTTGGGATAACCTAAGACTATACTAGTACGTGCAAGAGATCCCTAAAGGCAATAAGAGTAGGCTTTAATTATTTGTGGGCACGAGAAATCACTACAAAAAAAATTGCTTTTTACTACGATGCTCCAACCGTCTCAAAAAGTCCTCTAGCCGTCTAAAAATCCTTTTGTGGCGCCATTTGAGACGGCAAAGGAGCGTAGTATTAGACCCCCATTTTAAAAGCTTTTGGAGACGGCATAAGCAGTCTCAAAAAGTTCTTTTGAGACGGGAAATACGCCGTCTCAAAAGGTCATTGCTTACAGGACCCTTTTGAGACGACCAAAGATCTGTCTTTTAAAGTTTTTTTAGAGACACCAACATACGTCCCCAAAGAGTTTTTTGAGATGATAACTTAGCCGTCTCAAAAAGTCCCCGTTTATGGAACCCTTTTGAGACGGCAAAGAAGCCGTCTTTAATAATTTTTGCGCCAAAATTGAAATTTCATCCATTCCATAATACGCTCAATATACTTTTAAACAAAAACTATTAAAAATAATATATGCCATATTTGACATCTCATTTCAACAAATATAACACTACTTTCCATTCAACTAAAATTAGAGTTCATATAAAGATAAAATAGACAATTTCAACACTGTGCCCACCAAACTAAATATCTCTACAAAATTTCACTTGTCTCATTAGAAAAAAATACATAAAATCCCGTCTATTCCTAAAATAAAATAATGTAAGCAAAGTAAACTCGCAATCTTGAACCATACAACCTCCATCAAAATGACTTCAATGACTTGCCTTGTCCACAAAAAATTTCAACTTGCAATAAAATTTATATAGTGTTAGTTACCTTAAACAAGGAAATAATCTTTTTTAATAGTACCTATAGATGAAAATCTTTAAATACCTTATCAAAAATGTAAATCTTCATATTATTAACTTTTAAACACTTTATATTTCTAAAAAAAATTCGACAGAGTCTCATTTGTTTATTTATGAAAACCAACCTTTTTAAACATAAAAATTGACTCAAAAATGACAGAAATAGCCGCAACATTATAAAAAACTAAGGGTGGAATACCCACAATATATATCTTACCTAACACGCCATCACATACATATAAAAAAATAGAATAAAGATGTGTTATTACCTAGTTGGTCTCATCTAACAAACTTCCATGGAATTGATTATAAGTTATAACAATGAACCAATCACTACTATCCTATTTCTATGGAAGAGAAAAAGAAGTTCTAAATGGTTATGAATAGGGATGTCAAATTGCCTGAGCTCGACTCATGAATGAGAAATTGTTGCTCATTCAAGACCGTTACCTAAAATATTTAATAAACAAACGAAGTTTCGTAATATTTCAAAGTTTGTTATTTTATTGGTTTCATCTCGATAAGCTCATAAACACTCTAAATTGATACAAAAACTCATTCTAATAGTGTTTCACTTTGTTATGAACCCGTTTGAGATAGAAGCTTTGATCACATTGTAAATCTCAATAAATTTTATGAACTGAACCATAAATCTCAAATTGCCAAATGTTCAACAAAAGGACGGTTCGGGCTTTACCTAATTATAGACCATACGAAAATTATTCCATCATTTGAGCTAGATATAAGAAGAGAATCATCAGAAGAGAATTACAAATAGGTTAATAATACATGATGAGCATGCCAAATCTTGAGCAGTCTCCCATTTGTTACCTATAAAATTAACACAATCGAATGGCGTTCTAAGATATGTCAGTGTCATATTTAACAACAATGAAATTGAAACCAACGTATTTGCTTACGCTCCACCCCCACCCACCCACCCCTGCAAAACACACAAAAAAAAATGAAAAAAGATAAGAAAGAGATGGAAGGACTTGAGGAAGTCTTTATTACCTCCCAAATGTAAATATTTCCAAAAGGAGCACCTCCAGCGAGATATATACCATCACTGTCGATATTGGGAGAAATAACTTCTTTTTTTACATATTTTCATCTTTATCCAAAGAAGCAGACAAAAAGCTGAAGATAAAGCCATTAAGATCATCATCAAGAACAGAATCAGGATCTGAAACCTCGTAGTTGGTCCTAAGATCCTTCACCATGCGGTAAGCATGGAGTACATAACTGCGTATTTGGTTTCCCCAACTAATGTTGATAAGAGACTTCATGTGTTGCGCATTCATCTGAGCCTGAAGAGCTGTCTCAAACTGGTCTAACCGAGATTGAAGCATAGCCATTGCAGAAGCCTTGTTTTGATGCTGTGACCTTTCATTTTGACAAGAAGTAGTGATTCCAGTAGGGATATGAGTTATCCTGATAGCACTCTCGATTGCGTTAACATGCTGGCCACCTGCTCCTCCAGCTCGCATTCGCTCAATTCGGAGATCAGATTCATTAATTTGGAAATGCGTAGATCCATCCCCCAGGATTGGGATTATAGCAACGGCTGCAAATGAAGTATGGCAGCGTTTATCGCTATCGAGCGATAAGATTCGTACCAAACAGTGCACTCCTACTTCTACTTTCGCATATTCGAATGCATATTATCCATCAAGTTTAATCTTTGCTCGCTTGATCCCTGCAATTTCACCATCCATTTCATCCATTACAATGACTCCAAATCCACGGTTCTGAGCCCACATCTTATACATCTTCATAACCATTGCAGCCCAGTCCATGCTCTCGGTTCCACCGACTCCATCTTCAAACCGGTTTCTCTTCTTCTGCTTCAAATCGAAAAAACCTCAAAAGGTTTATCGATGCCTCATTACAATCGTAAACACATTAGTATATAGAATCTGTAAAACTAAAAGTATATAACTGCCACATTTTAAAAGTATACCTGCCACAATCAATGAACAATAATCAACATAAGCAATCGATTCCATTATCGTATGAGATCAACAATAATCAACATGAAAAATGAAAAATAGATCGAAGAGTATATACCTGGCCTATTATCTCTACAGCTGCTGCTGCTGCATCTTCGTTGTTCACTGCGTTCGTACAGCTGTTGTTGCTGCTGCTTTGTTGTTCACTCTTGCCTTGACTGCAACATAAGTACCAAACAAGTTGTGAGTTAGAAGTAGCAAACCAAATGTTTGTGTAGTTGCCTACCAGAAATGTATGTATTGTAGAAATAACATATGTAGAATCAAGTTAATAAACAAAGTCCATATATTAGATTCAAGTTAGTAAAAAAATTCCATATACTCTTTAGGATCAAACTGATGCAAGTCCCTAATGCTATTTGGATATGGTGTTTTTTTACTTAAAGTAATTGCAGGTTGAGTCTTTTGAGCCTGAAAAAAAAGAGTATGAACACCACCTCAAATATTAGACTATGTCAAAGTCCAATTTCAGAATGTAACAACTTCAAAACCTTATCCCAAACCTAAAAACCAGCGTGTAACATAATGTGACAACTTTAAACATGTTTGAGTTTCATGTTTTCAGTGTGTGATATAATGTTTGAGTGTGTAACATAAAGTTTGATCACTATGATCAAACTTCAAACATACAATTCAGCGTGTGATATAATGTATGTCCAGTTAAATAATTGTTTGAATGTGTTCAATGTGTGACATAAAGTTCCATAGATCGTGAATGGAGTTGTTACATTACTCAATTCAGTGTGTGACATAAAGTTACAAAGAACTCATAGTAATGTAACAACTCATAAAGTTACATACAATTTATAGCTGAATTGAGTTACATAGATCATGAATTGAGTTGTTACACTTAAAAACGTGTTTGAGTTACATGTTTTCAGTGTGTAATATAATGATCAAACTTCAAACATGTATGTAACAACTTCCATCTATGTAACTCAATTCACGATCAAACTTCAAACATCAAACTGGAATTTTTTTTCTTGGCCATACTCACTTCTTTGGTTTATATACACTGTTAATATTGCCTTTGAGATGTGACCTCAACCAACATTGATTTTTGAATGGCCTGAATATTATTCAGTGGTTAGAGCACTACCAAGCATAACCAAGTCTAGTGAGACATTGATTTGAACATAGTTCACTATATTGAACATGATTCAATGGTTTGAATGTAATTCAAAAGGTAAAATTCAACCTAATATGAGCATTACCAATCCTAATCAAGTCGAGTCGGACATTGAGAAACATAACACTGATTGAATGAAAAAAGACATTTGGACCAAGAACACTGAAGCAACCTACTTAGACTCAAAATCCCTTGAACACATGAACTTTCACAGTCCAGATAAAAATAGCGATTCAATCAAAACCATTACTCTTAGTCTACTACCATGCACAAGAAACAACCAAAAACAAGAATGGATTACAACGAATCCATTTGAGTCACCACAACGGATCCATTTGAGTCACCACAACGGATCCATTACACGATTGAAAGTATATTGAATTCATTTATACGAGAGTCGAAATCTAAGCCAGTTGGACCAACAGCATTAGTCCAAGCAGCTAATATGTTTACTCCCAGAGCTATTAATTCTGGATTCAATATCTCAAGAGTCATCCCGTTTGGTCTTCCCCCTAAAAATGAAGCTACCACGGGTGCTGGTTTAATTCCAATTATCGTGCCCAGGAAATTAATGCTTGCAGTTGCTAGTGGAGAAGATGTAATGTATGATTTAATTGAATCCCCTTTGTCAGAACCAACCGCACACTCCAGAAGAAGATGAGCATCCCCCACTAGGAGGGAATATGATTATGAAGCTAGACATGCCCAAAGCATATGATAGAGTTATGGCATATGCTCTTTTAAGAAACCTTCAAAGTTATAGGAAGGAAACCCGTAACTTCTTTTCCTTATTTGATATACATGGGTAGTGTTTTTTATTACAGGGAGTAGCAGGGGCCATTTGACAATCATATAAGACTATATTTGGTTGCATTTCATCAATTAGGATGACACATAATCCAGTGAAGCATGATGGGTTCAAGTAGATCGAAGTGGATATACACTTTATTAAAGAAAACTTGTATAAAGGATTAATTTGTACTCTCTGCTTGCAAAGAACATAAGAAAACATGAACCTTCGATGATATTCTTACCCTTTGAATCATCCTATAGCCAGGATGGTATACGATACAAACAAAAAATCCAAAAAAAGACACTGAAGGAAACAGATACTGGATAAGGACCCCCAATCCCATTATAAACTTCATTTTCTCCACTGCAAATTGAACATCCACGGGCATTGATAGTTCCACCAGTGCGTTTCAAAGTGTGATGTTGTGCGTAACATTGCGCACCTAAAAGTGAAGGTACCTTAAGGCCATGCATATGATAAGAGAACTAAATAGGATAATAACCTATCTTGTACTTGGCATTCAATAGGGATGGGATATAAGGTAATAAGTTTTTTCATATGTGCTTCTTACCCAATATCAAGTTGATCTCACCTAAAAGGTAAGACTATTTGAACCCGTTGAGATGGGATAATTGATCCCTAAAGGTGCACCAAACGAAAACCAAGTACGCACATACTATGTAAGAAAGATGGAAACATTCTAAAAAATCCACCAAGGCACCGCTTTACCGCTGGACTCGATAGAGATACACAAACTTAAAAAGATTTTACATACAGAAAAAAATTGAACATGGAAGCATTAAAAACACATATAACATGTGAATCCACAATGAAGCTTCTAAATAAAGAATTAAGATGCGGACTAAAAACATATTACGGAGATTAGTAATCCACAATGAAGCTTTTATTCATGTACATTCATCAAGACATTTGAAGACATGTTAAGACATCTGAAGTTTTTTTTTTCATTCTTCTAGAGTATTGAGGTAAGGGGATTCCTTATCTCCAAGCCTTTTCATCCTAGATGCTGAATTTTTATCTAGAGGGTTGAATAGTTTGATGTATACTAATAAAGTTCAAAGTTTCTCTTTGCCTAATAGTGTGCTTTTAGTATCTCATTTGAGTTATGCACACGACACGATGTTCTCATATTTTTTGGAGGGGCTAAAAAGTCGTTGAAAAATCTGATTCAATTTTTATGCCTTTATCAATGTGAATCGGGGAAATGATCAATAGAGGAAATAATGGTTTCTTTATTTCCTCTTATTCTTCTACTAGAAGTATTGATACTCCTCTGTTGCTACTTTTAAACATAAAAAATTTCCTATTTGGGCTGCCTTATATACACTGGTAGAAAAGTTTCTACTTTGTTTAAAGAAAGATATCAAATAAGGAAAAGAAGTTAAAAAAAAATAGGTATAAGAAAGATATCAAATAAGGAAAAGAAGTTAAAAAAAGCACAAGAGTTTAATTGATAAATTTTTGGTGACAAATTTTTGGTTAGTGCATTTCTCTACAAATTGATAAATTGCCAATCACACCATTATTGTTCTCATTAATCATTGCAATTTATATCACTCCGAAGACCTATGATTCACACTCTCATAAATACCAACATATAAAATTTGGTTCAAAGTATGTGAAAATCATGCTCACAAAGTGTAAATGCATAGATATAGATATTTATGCATTGGCGATTATATATTAGAGTTAATATTACATATTTATACATTAGTAAAGTGTGGTTGAATCATTAGTTGGTAAATGCCTTTTTTGGCCACCTTATCCCTAGGGGACAAATAGGCCACTCTTAACAGTTAAAGTACACATGCTAATCCACGTATCCCAACTTACTCCCACTGACACAAGCACCTGTACAAGGGCATAAGTTGCATGTTTCCCCTTGATCAAATGGAATAAGTACATCACGACCCCATGATATGATCCTTTGACCCAATGACATTAGTCGTCCCAAGTATATGTCAAACGACCCTCTTGACATAGAGATGTATGTGCCACATGTATCTATTGACAATAATGATGTGTACACTTGGGGTCCTTTATGACATAGTTTCTCTTATGGATATGTGATTTTTTTTTAAAGAACATGTCAAAATGGCGACGGATATGGGATAACAAGAAAAATCGTAGGAATGTTACCAATAATGGTGTTCCTATTGTTATGTTGAAAATTTTGGATTAGAGAGTGTAGACACACGATTCTTGTGCCCTTCGTACTCCATAAGGGTCCCCACCAAGGATCCGACACAAGTACGATTTGAACAGGACACATTTATGAGAGAAACCATAGTTATTTTAACTCGTTGATAATTAAGTTGCAATATGATCATCTTGCAAATAGTTATTTTACTAGATTCAGTTCCACCAACAACACTTTTTATGTCAACGGGCGTTGTTAATTAACATGGAAACATTGATTTCCAGTACAAATAAATACGTCAAGTTATAAACCTAATGCAAGCCTCTAATACAATTCGCATTGCAACACTGATTTCCAATACCGATCTTGCTCAAATAAAAAGATCCAATTCAAATAAATACCTGAAGTTATAAACCTAAGCCTTATTAATTCACGTTGCAACACTGATTTCTAGACACTATGATATATCCCTTTCACCGATTCTCCCAATAGGTTAGCTCATGTAGATTTACAAGATCGTGTTCCAATTGACTAATACATCAATAATAGCACATTAAGTGATGATGACTAACGGTGTCTATGCTTTGTTAACAGAGAATCTAGAATGACTTTTTCTTTTTTCTCACACTGATAGTACACTAGCAACTTCAGATCCTTGGTTGCTACAATACTGATTATGATATTCAGCATGCTACCACAATAACAACTACATAGCACACAATCTGTCTCAACCTTTCAGGAATTTTCTTTTCGTGAATGTTATAATAGTACCTATTACTAGTTGAGGATATATATAATGCAAGTAATCATACACTTTAAGGATACTAGTAAAGGGTCGATTCACAGTAATAATAAAAAACTGAACTCGTAACTCGAAATCGGATCAGTGGGTAAAAATACCTAGTTAACTTGGTCATATGGTCGTGGTATAAGCCTTGACTTTGAAACATCGAGTCTAAAATTGAAAATGACCCAAACTTTAGAATTAATTTTTCATTTCACTTTATATAATATCATAAAAACTTTTCACCCAAACCCTAATTTTCTATGTTTTGACTTCCACAAACCCTATATAAAGAGTTGCAAAAGTAAAGTCCATTCCAAACTACATCACATAAATTCAACACGCTAATAGTGATGTTCGTAGATACATATATGTGGTCCAAATACAAATTTAACAGGGTATCAAAATATACGCAAACTTCACTCAACATAAATAATATAATTCAAATACAAAAAAGAAAATAACAATGAAAACTAAAAAAACTAATGACAGAAAAGTAGGTAAGGAAACGAACCTATTTATGTCCATTTCTACAAAAAATTCTCTCATTTGATTCCATACTGATTATTGATCTTTTCAATGACGACACGTGTTTGAATTAATTGAGTCCATGACATATATCACAAAATAAAAATCATAATGGAATAGTAAATCAACTACTTGCAAAGGACATGAATTAATTAACTGAGACAGAAATATCAATAATTCTAACTAAAATTCACACAAACAAGTACTTGCATATTCTCATAATTAATCTTAAAACAAAACTACAACAGCCAATTGACAATCCGGGTTTTCAATTGGCTTACCCTCAACCTCCTATCACCACTACAAATCAATCCAATACAAGAACTAATGATACTAATCAATAACCAAGAATTAAAATTACATTTTATTCGTATCAGGTCGACGATACTATAACTTGAATGTCCGGAGCTAGATCATATATTTAAATGCCAATGAACCCTGTCAAATATCCATCAATGAAAAACACATGATTCCCATAACTGTGATATTTATATTTAACATATAACTATATATATACATAATTGTCCATTAAGAGTGAAAATTTATCACTGCCTTATATTTCAGTTATGGTAATACAATAATTAAAAACACCAATGATTTTTTTCCCATATTGAAATCATTCAATGAAAAAACATGAAAAAATGTACAATATGTAGGAATTGTATCACGAAAGTGTACACAATCCATGTATCAATGATTGCAGCGATTGAAACAAAAATAGAATAAGCTAAATCCCAACTATGAAACACAAATCTGAAATAAAACTGTTGAAACTAATAGTCAACAAAAAAGAAATACTACTTACACGATCTTATATGCTTAGCCATTGACTTCAGCTATGGTGAGGGCTAGGGCGGAGATGGCTAAGGCTAGGGCGGCGTGTCCGGCATGCTACCGAGGGCGAGGGCTTGAACGGGGAAGAAGAGAAATGACAGGGGCGGGTGGATTTTCTTTTACTTTCTTTTTCTTATGTTTTCTTAGGTTTAGGCTAATAGAAAGAAGCGGGGAATGAAAATTAGTGAGGAGGGAGTCCAAATTAGTTTTAGTTGTCTCATAAAGTATACTTTTTGAGACAGCTTCTAATATGCTGTCTCTTAAGTATTCTCTTTTGAGACGGGTAAAATTAGCCGTCTTAAAAATGAATAGTTTTAAGACGACTAATTTTATCTGTCTTAAAAGGTCAGTTTTAGAGACCCAATTTTTTGCTGTCTCAAAAGCCTCCGCAGTAAAAAGCAATTTTTTTTGTAGTGAATGCTCATCTATTTATACAAGCCAAAGGTTTTACCTTTGCATGGACGTTAGACGTGAGTAGAGTCTTTCTCCTACAATATGTAATTATTGTGTGGCATTACCAGAGATAGTTATAGTAGTTTATGTGTTATACTAGCGATTTATATGACTTATGGTAGGGATGCCCACCTGTATACTTATGTTTCGGACTTGTGTATTACATATACTCTCTCTCTCTCTCTCTCTCTCTCTCTTTATATATATATATATATATATATATATATATATATATATATATATTGTATTATATTGTATTGTATTGTATTAATGTCATGGGATAGTCAAATGTATATAGATTTGAGATGTAAACACGTTATTGGTGCAACGGTTGTTTGGTAAGACGTACTATAGGTTTGAGACTACAACATAACTTATGTTTTATAATGTAAAAGTTGAAATAAAAGATGAGTAATTAAATATTAAATAATGAAGATGTAAAACTTTAATTACATGGGCAATATATGGGTTCAGGATTTAGAACTGGATGACATTTTAGATTGTTAGGTTGGGTAACTAATAACTTAAAATGTGTTAAAACACAAAAGGAGGGTGTGTAGTTATGATGTGGCCCAGATTCAATCACAATCCTATTCTACATAGTCTTTCTATTTGCATTTTCTTTTAAAAACTATTTGTTATAGGTTCATGTTGCGGTAGTTCCTGTTAAAGCAGGATCATTGGAGGAACATCTCTAGTGACGTACTATTTCTTACTCTCAGGATTCTAGGAGTTGAGAAAATTTATCTAATACTTTTATTATACTCCTTTATTTCTAGTTTTGTTGTACATGTATATTTACATTCATAGACGACGTCTATTATTTGGTTAGTAATTGGTATCAGAGTTGGTTTTTTCTGGATAAAGTAATTCATTATATTGTCTTTATTCTTTAATTTCTTATACTAATAATGTTAGCAAAAGTTTTGATTCCCATGATTTTTATGGTAGACCTAATCAATTTATTTATGGAATTTTAGATGAATCACAATGTTATCATTACTTATCTTCATTAGTCCAACAGGATGCTCACGTGCTAAATGCCCAAAACCTTGGCATTTAAATCATTTCCCAGAGTCATAATTTGATTTATCATTTACTTTATACTTATGGTCATGTCTACCTAGAATAATTCTCTACGCTATTAACCTCAGTGTTATCTCCTCCTTTCTTATTGGATTTAAACTTTTGAGGATAAATTTAAGAAAATTCCAATGGATTGGTTAATAATTCAAACTCAATTGGATCATTCGTAATCTTCATTCGAGATCGAAGAATCAATCTTAAGTGCCTTCAACGATATGCCCTTCTCTTTCTTAGGAGACGAACATTTTTCTAATTTAAAGGTTTGGATGGATCCTTTGAGATATTCTAACTTCATGTTATCTATTCTATCGACGATGTTTAGGGATCAAACGTGGGGAAAGAACCTAGAAGGTAATGACTTAAGGATTTTCCTAATGACCCTAGAGTTTAGTACATTCTCACCTAAATAAAAGTGAGATTTCACAACCTTAGAGAGTGTTGCATAAAACTCATCGAAGGTCTAATTTTCAAGAATCTACAAGTCAAATTGAGTGGCAAGATGTTGGAGCTTAACAATAACATGACCCTCATGGGTGAGTCTATAATGTCCCATGCCTTGTGGACGTAGTACACGTAGAGATACAATATGACTCTTCTTGGGTGACATTACAAAAAATTGCATTACGTCCCCTAGAGTTGGATTTTGCTAAACTATGCTCATCGTCTGTCCATGACTCCTCAATTTTAGGGCAACGGTATATCCTAGCTAAGTCATTTACCAGTTCCACCCCTTAATAAGGCCTAACCACACCATCTCATCTTGTTACTTAGGAAAAAGGTCATACACTCCTTCTAGTACACATAGTTACTACCATCCAAATAAGTGGAAACATATTTAATTAACCCTTAACAGACATATCCCCAATGTTATATTACAACGAGCTTTGATTCATGTTTGAAATATGTTTGCACCTCAGGGTCTAGGTTTAATAAATTAACTACTGCTTCAAAACAAATAAAGTATAGTTTTATTTGAACCAATTTTAACTTTACGAATTCAAATCAATTTGCTAAAATTTGCATGCAAGACATTATCAATGAAAACTAATAAACAAACAATCACAAATAACACACTATCATTTAGAGTAGAAACCCTTACAGGAAAAAACACTATCGACCCAACCTACACAAGTCCACTTATGAGGAATAATATTTACAGGTCTTATAAGGACCCATACACAACTTACATATAAGGCAACGATAATCGCCACAGTAACAACCCACATATTTTATCATTGGAGTTGATCAAGTCCCAATGCCAAGATATGTCGATCATTAAAATTAAAATAAAATTCTTAGCATGTGACAGAAATATGAGACATTTAAAACTTTTTTCAGCAGGATATAAAAAGAGATATTAAACAATAAATAATCCTGAGAGTGGGTGTGCCCAATACTGAGATGAACAAAAAGTACCCAATGAAAATCTCATGTTAAGTTATGACAAGGTTTTCATTTCAAGTTCGATGTAGGGTAGCAAATAAAAAGCCTAAGGTCTATGTGAAAAAATGTTTATCAATTATATTCCACCAAATTTTATCTTCAATATTTAGGTGACTTAATCTAAATGCGAAAAGCTATATATCACAGCACCAAGGCATATGAGATAAAACTCATAATGGTAACAATCGGACCGATAGAACTAAAAATTTAGCACGACAGAGTTTTACAACTACATGAAATAGACTTAGAACCTTCACGATGCTATAATTAACTAGACACTCTTTTCCACCATATCCTCCGTAGAGAGCGCTAACAAGTGGATTATACTACACACTCACTATCAGTTTTGGTCCACAACTAATGTCGCAAAGTCCTCTGAACAAACAAAGTCTTCATTTGAATTTTAAAGCAAACTTTCTTAGTTTTGAGTTTAAGAAAGAAACTATGTGTTCTAAGATGGAACAATGATGAAAAGCCTTTGATGAGTGTAGTACCTCTTTCTAGTTGTGTGATAACCTAAGGTCAAAGTGTTTATGAAAATAATGGCTTAACTCACAAAAATATATTTTGAGATATATGAAATCTAAAAATTACATAAGAACAAATTATAAAGATATTTGTTCGAAGTTTAAAAAGATTTTAAAGAAAATAAGTTTACTTTAAAATATTTTTAGATTTCAAGAGTGTTTAGACTCAAAGTATCTCAAATATATGTTTGAAGAGAAAAACAAGATTTAAACATGGAAGAATAAAAGATTCAACACCAAAGAAGGTTTTTTCTCTCCTTAAATATGATTCTTATGGCAAGAAATATTTGGCAAAAATATTTCGTCCACGAAAAAAATCACAAAATCACAATTACACTTATGCATAAAATGAAGTCTAACCCACTTACATATAACACCCAAATTTGAAAGGGAAACTAGGAGCATACAAGTATGTAAGTAGACTTACATAAAGTGAAATTGTGTAAAAGTAGAAAAGATATGGTCAGATCTTTAGTTTGCACAAATATCAAGAAAAATGTGCACAATCTAGCTCAAAGGGTGACAATCTTACTAGACAGACACACATAGTTGAAGCGAGCTTTTGCGTCACTGTGACGATCCTAAAAGGATGATATAAGTTAAGACAAATATGAGAAGCTCTTAAAAAATTTGTGACTAACGAGATACTATTGCTACAGTGAGAGACAACCTCGTTGCGACGAAGGTCTTCTTAAATAGACCTCAATAACCTTTATGAAACGTATTTTTAAGATTTTTAAAAATAGTTTTATTCATTTCATAAACAAGCCCAAAGATCCATACCAACACACACGCACAAGTATTTCTTATAAAGAACAAGTGTGAGTAAAATGTGTATGAGTTTACATGTTTGTTACCTTCCTAATCGTGTTATAAAAAGGATACGCATGAAGGTGAGGATGTCCGTTAAATGATTTGCATGACTTTTTTCTAGAATGACCTCAGGGACAAGACTCAAAGTATATTTGGTCCACGAAATAAGACAATATATTCCTATCGGGGAATGTGAGTTAAATGTATACTCTTAAAATCTCTCCATTTGTCTATTCCATGACAAAATATACAAAAATGAAGATTACAAGTATTATAAAGAAGTCTAGAAACCTCTAACATATAGACACAAGCCCGACCAAAGGCATATACATCACTGTACTACTAATCCTCCAAGATAAAAATTCTAAAAATATCTTGCACCTGTTAAGTTGTCATACATTCTAAACCGAAAAATATATATCAATACCAATGTAATGAACAATTTCAACGGATAACATGTGATGAATAAAATCTATAAGTGATTCATCATTCTAAGGTATACAATTTCTAGAAATGATAATATCTTAGTTCTATAGACCATATTGATATATGTACTACACTTCTTGGATATATACTCCATGTTTATTTAGTCTATCATGAAAAATCAAGATATGTTTGTAATTAGAACTCCCCCAATATTATCTTTCTCCCCCTTTTTTCATGGAATTAATAAAGGTAAAGAAACATTAAATTAAACAAGTGTGCCAAGAATCATCATATAATGAGTTATTTCAATCGAAATTAAACAGAGATAAAATATGCAATTTAAAGAATCTAGTCCATTCACTAATAGAAATAACAAAATAATATAATATAACTAGAGCATGTAACACAAATACGAGTCAAGGTTAACCATAAAATAGGTATTAAAAAGTATAAATCATGGGTTAGAAAATAAAACAAGTGAGTGAATAACGAGCCTATATAATCCATGGTGTGATAAATTAAATCACATAATATAAAGAGATAAAGAATCACACAAAATAGATAAGTATGATTAAGATGCAACAAATCATCGCCCATATATATATAAGATGATATAGAAATGTCACGAGGTGTACAAAGAAGCTAAAGAATGGAATCACCAAATTTGTACTCCCACCTACTGAGTACACAACCAAAATCTTCTAAAGTGACATACAAAGTCACCAAACATACAACAACAATCAAGTATCTATAAAACAGTCTAGTCCTATTGGGGCACATGAGTAAAATGCATGATATTACAAATCCATTCTTCATAATCAAATCCATCACCATGCTAATACTCTAATAAGAAGACGACATCAGTAATATCTACAAATAAAAATTATAAACAACTGTGGAGTCAAGGACCCAGTAAATCCAAATATTTTTGTCTTAAATGATAAACAACTCAAAGAAAAAAACTTTATAAATCATAAAGTAAACTCCTATTTCACTCTCGTTACTCTAACTATACAACTAACAATGACCTATTATGAAATGCTAGTCAACAATAATGGGTCACAACCCCAATTAGGGTTATATGAACCTAGGCATAAGTTCTAGATGAGATAAATATCATAATATAATATTTTAAATAGTGATAAACAATTTAACTAAAGAGGAAAATAAAATGAATAATTAAACTTCACACTTTCTCTTCCATATCTTATAAACATTTATATCTCTTTTTAGTTTTAATTATCTCATTGCTAAACCACTATGGCTAGATAGTCTTATATACTACCCTACAAATACCATGACGCACCACCCTTATCACCATATCAACTTTATCAACTACTTAGCTATGTAGGAGGGGGATATTTGTAGAAATCCCTACTCAGAGATAAATTAATTCAAAACGGAAAAAAAGGGAGTTCGTTTGATATTACATGGAAGAAGCTAATCAGAACACTTGAAAGATCAAATCTGGCAAAACCAAAGATGCTCAAGCTCAAGGTTCCCAAAGAAACTTATCCCGAGAACAAAGAGAACAAAACAAATCCACATGATCAAGAACACTTCAAAAATACTCATTTGAGGGAGCATGTTGCGAGCGACCATAAGCTTACACGATCAATTATGCTCATAAGATGTAAAAAGATGTTGACGTATAAAGCATTAGCTGATATAAAGAATTATTCCTTTTACACGTGATCCCATATTGGTAGAATTTATATAATGTATTTGGAAATGCAATCATCGTACTTTATTTTAATACTACTTTTGTCCATATTTTGACACAACTTTATACCATGCTTAATGATTTTATCCTCCATTACATGGTTGATGGTGATTCACTAGCAGAAGCATACAAAAAGTGGAAAAAGGGTTCAAGGTCCCACGAAATGGAGACAAACTATATGTAGGCTACTTTAGTTCATTGAAGAGACAAGACTAAGAACAGACAGAAAAGACAACAATTTTTAGATAGAGAACTTACATAGAGAGAAGAAAGATTTCAGAATAGACTTCAAGAGACTTAGAGAGATTCTAAGAGAGATTTTAAAAACATTGCAAACACTTGGAGAGGTGAAGTTTATTGAGATTGAGAATTTGTAAACATTGATTTCCATTCTAAGTTAAATGAAACTCTAGCTCTTGTGGATGTCTACTAAGTAGGGTGAAACACATTATTTTTATGTTCCTTACTGTGATTTCCTCTTCTAAGCATATTTTCCCCTTATCGTTGAGTTTTTTTACCATCACTCTTATAAAGCATTTTTTTGGCATTACCATCAACAAGGGTTACGCCTCATTTTTACTACAAACACCTAGGTAACAACATAAATTACCGTTTCCTCTTATTACCCCAAAAGAAGTTATCTCTTACATTTGGCGAATCCGCTGGGGAGGTATTATTTTAGAAATCATGAATAAAAATATAAATCGTATTCTTGCATTTGATGATACCCAACATGAGGAAGAGTGGGTTGTTTTTTCACTTGCTACTGAGGTTCCTCAAACAACTGCTGCTAGGAGGAATGTCACTGGGGGACTAGCTTTTACGAGCTCTATTTTAGGTCCAAACCAAATGATCAATATCATGGTAAAGCAAATAATGAATGAAGATGCTTGGTTACACGAGGGATCCTAGTTCCTTCATTACACTAGTAACACAACAATTCACTCATTGAATGGGAATTCTCGTTACACCCATCAGTCTTAATGTCCTTGTTATGGTCAATATTGCTCATACTATAACGCTAACTGTTATAGCTTAAGTTGTCATTACTTATTTACCTGTGGTCACTCCACCATAGGCCAAAATGATGCAAACAACTTCCCCACCTTCTTTTACCATCGAAGAGGTCAAAAGTGACATGATGAAGATGCTGGCATTATACACACAACATTTAGAGGGGAAACATATATTTATGATTATTTTCATACTCCTTATCCAGATAAGTACAATGATCAACCTTATACTAAGGGGTATATTCCTCCAATCTTTGAGAAGTTTAATGGGAAATGAGGCGACCCAAAGGAACACTTGAAGAGATTTTTGGAGCATCTAGGTGCCCAGTGCAATAATAAAAAGCCTCATTTAAGGGATTTTTCAAAATCCCTCACTAATAAAGTGTGGGTATGTGGGAAGATATGCATGATAAGTGTCTTCAAAACTTCTTCTTGCTAGATGATGAGTTCACTCTAGCCTAGATTTCTCGTGAGAAGCAAAGTCCAGGTGAGGAGTTAATGGCATGCATCAAAAGATTTAGAGATAGATCTCTAGATGTATGAGAAGCTTCAATAAAGGAGAAGCTCTTTTAAATTTGTACAGAAGGTTTACTGCCATAGTTTATTTATCACTTGATAAATGAGACCTAAGATGGCATGTTTAAGGCCTTCATGAGAGCATCCCAAAATATTGCATTTATTATTCAATCCCTCCCACTTATGAACAATATGGCATGAAAGTAGCCAGTCAGCCAAGAAAACTAGACGATCTCAGTTTCCACGAGTCAACTATGCTAAGGGAAGTAGAGAAACATGCCTACATGAGAAGGAGAAGAATTATAAAAGAAAGTTTGATAGTGAGGATCCACTTCCATTACATCGAAGTACTAAAGAGGCAATGAATTATTACAGCACCGTGTTAGTTGATGGTTTAGTTTTTCTCCCTTAAAAACCCTCCACCTTGTACTCCGAGGGAAGACGTTTAAGTTGATCCAAACTAGTGTGAGATCCGTTGGCGCATTGGTTATGACACGATTTCATGTTTTACCTTAAGAAAGATCATCAATAAAAAAAATTGGTAGGGACTCTACAGATCCCTCGATGTAATGTTAATAACAATCTATTGCCAGCTCATGGGGTACTTATGGTTATTGTACACGATGATGAAGAAAAAGGATGAACGAAAGAGGAAGAGGATTTCCAAGATATTTATAAATGATGTTTACAAGGAATGGCTAATATGGTTCTTGCCTATGATGAACCAAGTGGCAGAGATAGTAAATAAGCTTGTTAAGAAGAGAAGTATGAGGTAAATCTAAGCTTGGATTAACAAGATATGTCAAAATAACTAAACAATTTGTGGGTCTTCAATCAGGTTAGGATGCCACTAGAAAGAAGGTTAGAAATTAATCAAACCATTTTGGACATTAACAAGAAGAATTTTAGTTCATCGTTAAAGTGGAAGGGATATATGGCCAGGTTAATAAGAAAGTTTATGTCTAAGATCACTTTCTTAGATGCGGATAGGTCATTAAGGTTTCCTCACAATAGAACTTTGTACATGATGGAAAGCATCAATGGAACAAGCTTCTCTAGATCTTTGTTGGATGGAGGCATTTCGGTGGATATCATGTCTATCAACTCATTTTAAGCAACTAATATCTCAAAGATAAGGTTGGTTACAATACTACATTTAATTTCAAGTTATGACAACCAAACTTCTAAGTCTATCGGCTATATGAATGTGAGAATAATTATGGGCAATTTCACATTACACATTAAGTTCCATGTGCTTGAGTTAGCCATTTCATACCATTTGCTAATTAGAAGAGTTTGAATGCACCATCATGGTTTGATTCCTTTAACATACCATTAATGTGTAAAAGAATATGTCAAAGAAACATAAATTATGATACAAGCTACCAAAAAGCCTTTTGTAAAATAGTAAGCACACTAGGTGGATGCTACCATTTACCTTGATTTAAATGAGGAAGCATGTATCCTCACAATGTGTATTTAAGGGGTGCAAGTGTCCTCTATTAAAAATTGGTTGGGACCTATGAGGGATTATGAGTAACTGTCCGAAGAATCTTTGCAAGTTGAACTAGGAAGGCATGTTATTCCTAAATTTCATTATATTTCCCAATAGTTTAGAGATATAATAAATCCAAGGATAGATATAATGGAGCAAGAGGTGTAACTAAAGATTGCATTGAGTACAGCTAATAGGCCGATGATAAAGTAACTAGGGAATTACAAGAAAAGAAAAGCACCACTAACTCTTACGGGACAATACAAGAAGGTGGTGTTCAATTATGGAAGGGTGATATATCACCTTTGAAGGTGTGAGAGGGAAGCTAAAGACCCTAAAGAATCTGACTCGGAATATGAGCATTTTTTTATTAATAATCAAGGATAATGTCTTGTTATTGGTAATTCAAATATTCAAGAGTATATGGAAGAAGTAGAAGATGATCCTAAATGCAGGCAAGATAATCAAAAACCACAAGTTCAAGAGATGGAGAAGGTGGACTTAGTTGAAGATGGAGATGAACCAAGGCCAATCTTTATTTTTAAAGACATAGAAAACGTAAAGAAGATGGAGTTGATCAATATAATTTGGGAATTCATAGATGTATTTGCGTGGAAATTCTTTGAGGTGATTGGGTTGCATCAAGAGGTGAATTAAAATAAGTTAAATGTCCTACCTTCAGCAATACCGATTAAGAAATCAACCAAAATGTACAAGCCTAAATTGGACTTAAAAATCAAGGCTGGGGTGGAACGATTGTTGGAAGCTATGGTTATTAAGCCAATTCAACATCCAATTTGGCTTTATAACATTATACCAGTGGGAAAGAAAGATAAAACACAAATTTGCATTTTTTTTTACCATAGAGATCTTAATAGAGAATGACCCAAAGATAAGTTCCCTCTACCTTCCATTGGTAGTTTGACAGATTTAATGGTTGGTCACGAGATGTATAGTTTTATGAATGGCTATGTGGGTTATAACCATATCAAGATGGACCCAAATGATGCGGAAAAGAAAAATTTTAGAATTCATTTAGGCAATCTCATGTACAATGTAATGCCTTTTAGTATGAAAAATATGGGGGAAACTTACCAAAGGATAATGATGGCTATTTTTCATGACCTTTTCCATAACATTGTGGAAATTTATGTGGATGAATTAGTCATTAAATCAAAGAAGGAGGATTGTCATCTAGCTTATTTGAGAAGATTTTTCAATAAATATAAAAAGTATAAGCTGAAGATGAACCCACTCTAGTGTTATTTTGGTGTAACTAGTGAGAAATTTTTAGGTTTTGTGGTTTATAGGCAAGGAGTATAGATGGACCAAAGTAAGAAAAATGCCCTTCTTGATATGAATTTTACAAAGACACGGAGAGAGCTGAAGAGTTTCCTAGGAAAGATTTTTAACTTGAGGAGATTTGTGCCAGGTTTATCTAAGATAACCTACTCGTTGATGGAGCTGTTACAAAAGACCACGAGGTTCAAATGGGAGGAACCGTAGTAGGAACTTTTAACAAGCTTAAAAGATTGTTAACCTCTCACCAAATGATGATTCCACTTAAGGCAGGAGTGCCTTTACTTCCTTATCTAACCTCCATTACAAGTTCCATTGGTGCTTTTCTAGCACAGGATGTTGATGGGCAAGAAAGATTTATCTACTACATGAGTAGGACTACCCATGGCCCTGAGGCAAAATATATAAGTGTGGAGAGACATTTTTTTGCCTTAGTCTTTATGAGTCAAAATTTTAAGCATTATATGCTAACTTTCATTATCAAAATAGTGATAAGATGTGATCGAATTATGCTTTTTCTTGCACGAACTATCTTGTTTGGGAGAACTAAAAGGTCATTCCTCATTCTTTCAGAATATGATCTGAAGTACGTGGTTCCTTGCGCGCTTAAAATTCAAGACTTCACATATTTATTGGATATGTTTTCTTTATGTTTCTTTGAACCACCTCATGAAGAATATGGTGATGATTTCTAAGCCAACATTTACAAGTCAGACTTGAAGGAATGGTCCATGGAGTTTGATGTTTCATTACCTGAAGGCAATGGAGGAGCTTTATTAATTTAATCTAGAAGAAAGGATAAGATATTTTTCTCTTTCAAGTTAGATTTTCTTTGTTCAAATAACGAAAAAGAGAATGAAACTTTGATTTTTGGTTTGCTAAAGGGTCTTCCAATTGGCATTCGTTCACTTTGCATCAAAGGAGATTCTAACCTGGAGGTCAAATAAATGAATGGTGAATACGCTTTGAAGAAACTCAGCCTAGCTCATTCTCAAACGATAATACAAAGGTTGATCGATCAATTTTGTGAACTTAAAGTAAAAAGACATCCAAGAACGCTAAACATACACGTTGATGCCTATGCTTCGATTACACAAAAGATAGCTATGCACGGTGAGTTAATAACTGTGGTGATCCATCGCAGGATAATCTATCTTTTATGCTCCAGCTATTTCTCACAGACGATAGCTCAGATTGGATAGGAGAAATAAAGAAGAAATTGTGAACAAGAGATAGTTTAATGACGATTACTGAACTAGTATAATTCTTCTAGTAGAAAAAATAGATGCCATAACACTTAGAAGTAGATCCCCAAGGTTTTAGTTATTAAAGTAGAAGCTCTATCGACAAGAATATTTCAACAAGACTTTAGTATGCATCACCTTAGATGAAGCAGAAGACGTTATCAAACAAGGTCATGATCCATCTCACATCAAATGAACCAAATTATATGATCAACTTATGACATTTTCTATTATTGGCCAACAATGGATAAGGATAAAAGTGAGTTTGTTCGAAAGTGAAAAGCTTTCCAACTAATGACAATATAATTCATACTCCATCGGTTAATTCTCACTCATTAGTAACACCTTATCCTCTCTATACCTAGGCATTTGACCTTGTGGGGATAATTAAACCTCCATCTAGGGGAAATATGCATTCTTATTTCAATTAAGTGCTTTATAAAATGGGAAGAAGTAGTAACTTCGAAGAGGGAAATAGCAGGAGCGATGAAATAATTTATTGGAGGATATATCATTTGGCATTTCGGTATTTCCAAGGTCATTCTTTCAGATAATGACACTTCATTCATCAATAAAGAGGTGAGAACGTAGGCTGCCAAATATTTAATTATTCACCACACTTCAATGGTAGGTTATCCAAAAGGCCATAATCCAGAAGAAGTATACAAATAAAACTTTGGTCAGCATTTTAGCCAAAATGTTGGAAAATTTTCATGAGGACTGGGATGACAAGATGCATATGGTTATTTGGTCGTCTTGAATAACCAAGAGGAAGCCAATAGATTACACATCTTTCTCCTTAGTTTATGGAGCTGAAGCAATACTTACGGTGGAGTTAGAAGAGTAATACGCCAGATATGTCTTACAAATCAACATGCATCTTCAAAGTAAGCATGTTCAACTAAAGGCACTGGATGAACACAAAGACAACGCGAGAAATCTCTTTCCAATATACACAAAGTAGCTCTCCAAAGCTTATGAGAACCTTTTGAAACTAAAGAATGTTTTGGAAAGAAATTTGGTGTTGAAGGTTGTTGTTAATCATATTAGATGACTTCCTTTGCCCAAATTTGTAACAAATTGGGAAGGACCGTATATTATTAGAGAATCCCACAATTATGGTTATTGTATGATTTCAAAAATTAATGATTATAGGACTTTCAAATTTAACAACAAGTGGTTAAAAAATTATCATGTTTGAGAAAGAAACTTATAATTTTCATTTATCACCTAGTACTTGAAGAAATACGTAGGAGCGCATCAGTTTGTAATATATGCGAAATAAGTGTTGAAACAAGGAATGAAGTGTAAACATGAGATTGAAGAATAAATACTTTCTTTGAATTATAATTTGGGATAATTACAATTAAAAAATAGGCCTATTTCACAAAGATACAAGGTAATGAATTTATCCTAACAAAATTCCTATGCTGGAAGCAGTGGAGAAATCATCCCTAACTGAGGTAGCTATATCTTAAGCAACCTTCCATTGATGCTGAGACATAGTAGAAATATTCACTTCAAATTCTGACTTTCATTTAAGCATGTCTTCATGATCTTTTTAAGCATCAATCAAAGCCTCATATGCTATAGCTACCCTTTGATAACACTTTTTAAGCTGGGGGATGAGTTATTTTATTTTCCCTTATTCGATCTTTAGATCCTCCACAACTTTGAGGTAGTTGGAATGGAAGGTTATAGTTGAGGATCTTTCAGATCCCTCATGTTGATCAACCAAAAAAAATTGTATCCATCTTTTTTTAAAGCTTTGACGTTTCCTATTAAGGTATTTCGCACACATCTATCTAAGGAAGATGGTGAAATATTCTCAATCTTATGTACAATGGTTGAGATTCCTTACAAATGATAGGCCATTAATAAGTTGTGAGGTCTCATGTAGTCAACACTGAAAGTCTCAGGGTGAGAAATTATAAGACAATAAAGCACAAAATAAAATGATAGTTGAATGATAGTGATATTCTCCAGCACCTGCCAATAGTACTGGGATAGTGACACGCTTGGAGAAGGAGGCCCAAAACCATACTCACTCTCCCCAGTTTGCACATTGGTTGTAGAACATTAGTCATCATAAGAGTGAGTGAGAATGAGATAGAACTTCTATATCCACCTCAAAAGGAAACATAACTAGAGGAGATGCCTTGAAAGGGATGATTTTTATAATTGGCTTCAAGGATAGTTGAAATATAAGGGTTAGCCAAAACCTTATCACAATTTGGTGCTGAGTCATCAAGTAGGAGTATCTAAATTTTATGGAAACAACCTTAGTGGTAAGCTACTAAGTTGACTTACAAAGTGTAAATTGTTTTAGAGAAACCTTAGTTGTAAGCTACTATAGTGAATTACAAAGTGTAAATTTTAAGAAAAACCTTAGTAATAAGCTACAAAGTTTACTTACAAACTGTAAACTATTTTAGATAAACCTTAATAGTAAGTTACTAAGTTGACTTACAAAGTGTAAATTTAGAGAAAAACCTTAGTATCAAGCTACTAAGTTGACCTACAAAGTGTAAATTCTGAGAAAAATCTCAGTAGTAAGCTATTAAGTTGACTTACAAAGTGTAAATCATTTTGAGAAAAAACCTTAGTATTAAGCTACTAACTTGACTTACAAAGTGTAAATTTGGATAGAAACCTTAGAAGTAATTAAGTTAAGTCATAAAGAAGTTTATAAAGAGTTACATAGTCAATAAAAGGAGGAGGAACTACATCCCCTGAATTTTGAACTAGTTCATTACCATATGAAGCTTGAGGTTCCCCTACTGTACCAATGGGAACTAAAAATGAATCAACCTCATATGAGGGAGCTAAATTGCCTCTCTCTTCACCCCTGACAAACTGAAACACCAAAAATCGAAGGATCTCATATAATATTTTCTTAAAACATGAAGAAAAATTATATTTTTTTCTAAAAGAGAAATTGCCTCAACAATGGGCTCACGTACAAGAGGAATCTTATCAAGAGGCTACAATACTCACCTAAAATTATAACATTAAGCTAAGTATTGATAATAAAACATACTTAGATGATGTAATAACAAAAACAACAAAGATCTTTCCCAAAACTATTTCAACTGAATCAGTTGGAGGGACTACAGTCAAAGGCAACTCCATCACAACTAAATGAGACTCAATAGTCGTACTTGGAATTACCATTAGATCTTTGGTCAACGGTATATTTTGATCTAAAATAGTAGCACGCTCAGAAAGATACCTCATAGATTATGTAAGCCCAATTATTGAATAATGGGGCATTAGAGAAGATGAAATAAAAGTATCTTCAATGATCGAACTTAAAATGCTTTGAAAGGCGGGTTATCATCAATATCTATAATGATATTTGAAGGGAGCATCCTAAAAAATAAGAACTAAGAAAATGTTATTAAAAATACTTCTTATTTAAAAGACATAAGTTCAACACTTAAAACACTTACCGATTAGGCTTGCAAAGATTGCTTAGGAAAGAAATCACGCGTGGAAATAACTTTCATGGCATCATCTAGTTCATCATCTAAAGGGTGATCAGAGGAATCTTGGGGAGAAGAAGTTGGAGTTATTATCACACATTCCTGGAATAATTTCCTCCTCAAATGTTTCTTTCATTGAGGAGGCACATTAGTTAGAGGACCTTCCTCCGTTAGAACTTCTATAGCAACTTGGTTTTTATGAATCTGAGAAACAATGAAATCACCAATAGGGAGACATCTTTCAAACCACCTAAAGCATCATCTACAATAATAAGAATGTGATTCATTCTAGATAGAACATCAACTACCATTAAATGCAGTTATTAATAAGAGCTAGTTTGGGTTGGGGGATAATGGACTCTAAGGGTATGCCTACCACCTCAGATGAACCACGAGTTACTTTTGATTTTTGGGGGTTTTGGATTTCAAGGGACCTTTATCTAATCTAGATTTTCTTGAATCTAGGCCCAATTTCTTGGCTTTCTTTCCTTTCTTTACCCCTTTGAAAATCTCACTGATTAGGGGCAAAGGAGGAAACATAGCAAGTAACTCAAGGTTGGTGGTGCACAGTTCAAACTCCAAATTAGTAATAAAACTATTTTTAAGACCAAGATCATGAGGCCCAAAACATTCCACAATGGGATAAATTGGATAAGTCCTTACAAAATCTTTAAATTGCCTAAGATAGGATGACCAAAAGTGACAAAGCCATCTCATTAAAACATCACCTTAACTTTTCTATCAAGAAAAACCATCTTGCTATTAAACTCTACGCATAGAGAAAATACATTTTATTGTGTGAAGTCAAGGAAAGAGGTAGAGAAAGAATCATCAGCTCTACTATTTTGGTAAATTAAAATAGGAACACCTTAGTCAAAGATAAATTGACTAACACAATGATGGGGGCTTCACTCTGTCTCCCTCACTCGATGAATTAAGGGAGGATGCTAGGTGTAAGTAAAAGAACCACAACCACCGAAGGATCGTCACTTACAGATGCTTTTGAGTTGATTTAAATAACCGTATAAGCTTCATCCTTAAATAATGACCATGTCTTGGCATGAGTTCCCTCAATGTAAGGTCTGTCGATTAAAGCATTGTGGACATCTATCAAGGGAAGAAAATACTTTTTGTTCTGTTTGTGGTTCTAACACAATAAAATTAGGCATATAAATTAGAACTTATTAATTGAAAGTTTCACTAGAACAATCTTGAGGAAGTTACTATAAAGGAACCCCATCAGAGGAATCATGTTGCCAAAGCTAAAAACATCATATCTTCCAACAAACGATCTATGTCAAAGTGGGCTCTGTCCATCCAAGTATATGAATAGACCAATATTTTAGAAACTAAAGAAATGTTGATTCCACAAGCCAATTTAATTACTAGATTGATCAAATATCTATGTGGTTGATCATTGGGTTTATTAGTATGGAAAAAATGAGCGAATGGGCATAAAAAAAGGCAGCTAGCTCAGATGGGTGATCATTGACATGCCCAAATGACACATCAGGTATCATGCCTTTTGCCTTTTTCTCCTTGGTAAACTTCAGTGGGGCCATATAAAAATGCTTGATTAACTGAGTAGAAGTTCCTTTGGAGAAATCACCTAAGCACTAAGGCAAAATCAATCAAGCTTTGTTCGATCTTCAACTTCCGTGTTATCTATATGTTGATCGTTGTACACAAGGGTAGAACAGGTCTCTATACCCATCAACTCGCATACATCCTCCAAGGTTATTGTGAACTCACCCTAAGATATCACGAATGTGTGAGACATTTAATTCCATCGAGAGATCAACAGGTAGAGTGCAAAGTTATTTTGGGAATGAGTGAAATACCTAAACCAATAGGCAACATTTGAGAGGCCAACTTTGAAAAGAGAATCCTCATGCTTCTTATAGATGCAAGTTATCCAAGTAGCAAAAACTTTAGGTGAACCACCTGGTGCTGTGAAATCATTATTGGAGTAGGGAAAATCTCCTATATCTAACTGAAACATCAAAATACCAAAAGGGGGTAGATTACCTCCCTCAGATTGACTCTATAGTTTCCCAAAAATAAATTCCCTTTTTTTTAATAATAAATTATTTTTATTATATTATTTGGTAGAATAGCCCTACCAAGGTGGCCTTACAAGAGCTAGAGACCAAATATTACAATCCAAATCAAAATATAATACATGAAGCAAAATTTAATGCAAGAATCTAATGTTTGGGATGTTCATATGATCCATTCTATAAAGGCCTTTAGAATGAAAAGGGAGATATTGAATCTTGTTGAAATATGTGAAGACTTGAGAGTACACTCCATAAGAGGCTAGGCTGGTAGCTTTTGGGTTGGACTCTCTCCTGATGTGGGAGTAGGAATCTGAAATTTGAGATTCAAGGGATTTCATTAACTTGATAGCATCCATAATGATCCAGGGAGGGAATTTATTAATGTCATTAAGGACATCAATGATAAGCTTGGAATCAGATTCAATAGAGACATATATGGCTTTAAAATTTAAGCAACATTGGAGACATTTAAGAATTACAAGGCATTCATCTTTATATTTAGAAGAAGATTCCACATTAGATGAAAAATCTTAGATGAAAAGGCCTTTATGATTTCTCAATATACCACGTGATCCAAATGGACATGTGACAGAACTAGCAGTATTAAGCTTAATAAGTCCTTCAGAAGTCCGATCCACTTGGACATATCAATAAAACTTGGCTTTAACCTTCTTGATTTCAATTTGAAGATATTGAAAATATTTTGAAAGTGGAGAGAAGATCAATTGAACCAATAATTATAATAAAACTTTCTTACAATCTCAATAACCTGCTTGATGAGTTGTTTATGATCCATTTGAACTCCATAAAATATAAATTTATTTCCGCTCTTCCATATTTCCCATAATATTGCCCCTGGGATAATTAAGAACAAATGTAGAAGGAAATCTTGATTGGGTTGCCTAAGCCACCATGACATCAACACCAGGTTAAAAGAAGAGAATGACATCTTGAGACCAAACATATTTTAAGTGCTTCCATACATTTTGAGCTAAAGGAACTGAAATCAAGAGATGGTCAAATGTCTCTCTAGTAGCGATGCAGCAGGGGCAAATGGAAGCCAAAAGGATGCCCATTGGTTGAATTGAATCATCTAAAGGAATTATTTTGTGATAGCATTTCCACAAGAAAGTTGGAATCTTTTAAGGATATGATGACTTCCGAGAAAGTTTGAAAATAAGAGATGAAGGTCTTGACTGTCTAATTAAATGCCAAGCAAATTTTGTGGAGAATTGACCATCAAAAACATTTAAAACCATCAATCTCAATAGTAGAAGCCTCTGCATAAGATTCAATCGATTTAAGCCTCTTATATATATATATATATATATTTGTACCAAAAGAACTTAGACCAGAGATTATCCACAGTAGATAAAGACCACCAGATTTTCAAACCTAAAAGCTTTAAATAGGTCCTAAAAAGTTAAAATCCCAAACCTGCTTCTTCAACTGGATAACACACAGTAGGCCATTTCAAGTGGTGGTATTTATGCCCATAATCTTTAGTAATACCTCAGAGAAAGTTGATGAACATTTGATGAAGAAGGTTAATGGTTTTAGAGGGGGGTAATACTGCAAGGGTATGAATTGGGATAGAAGATAGGATAGAGTTGATCAAGGTTCTTCTTCCAGGAAATGAAAGAAATATCGTTTAGAAATTCTCAATCTAATCTTTTGGATGAGGGCTTCAAAGTAAGAATGTTTAATTTAACCATAGAATAAAGGGCATCCAAGGTAAGTAATAGGCATTTTTATGACATAAGGCCGTGGATTTAGAAATGGTTCTTATCCTAGAAAGATTGACTAAGTGGTGCATAAAGAAGATGCTTTTAGAAAAGTCAATCAATTGCCCATGTGCTTTTTCAAATCTTTTGACAGAGGCTATTAAGTTTTTAAGGCTACTTAAAAACCCATTATAAAAACAATAGTGTCATCTACAAAGATAAGATTTGAAATGAGAGGGCAATTTATAAGATGAGAGTATTACTTGACAAAACCATTTAGAACCAAATTATGAATGCCTTTGTTGAGGGTTTCAGCTACAAGGACAAACAATCCTAGGGATAGAGGATACCCTTTCTTTAAACCTCTGTTGGATTTAAAGAAGCCTGTGCATTGACCATTAATGAGGGTACAAAACCAATTGTTAGAAATACACCTCCAAATTCTATCAATCCAAACTAAAAAAAAAAACAAAATTTCTAAGAGTTTTGATGAGAAAAATCCATGACACTCTACCATATGCTATAGACAGGTCCATCTTTATAATAAAATTAGAACCATGGGCTTTCTTCCCAATGCTTTGAATGAGTTTTGGGTCCAATAGGCTATTATCTAAGATACCCATGATGAATCCTGCTTGAGAACTTTCAATAAGTTAGGGAAGCACATTTTCTAATCTGGATGCTAAAATCTTAGTGATGATCTTGAAGCAGAAATTGTATAGGTTAATTAGTTTATAGTCTGAATAATGAATAGAATTGTTTGATTTGGGAAAAAGCATTATATTGGTGCTAGTCCAACTCCTTGGAAGTTCACCACCTGGAAAAAAGAAATGAATATCATTTATAATGTCAGTTTTGATAGTTCCCTAACATTTTATATAAAACACTCCATGGAAACCATCTGGCCCTGCACTGTTATCTTCATTAAGGTTTTGAATAGCCTCCCATATTTTATCTTCTTCAAGGAATACATCAAGATCGTTAGATTGATCAGAAGAAATTTGTTTATCAATGATTTTGATAATATCATATTCCCCTTCAATAACACTTGCTTGAAAAATACTTTTGTAATAGGCTTCAAATTCAGCCTTGATATCTCCCATCAGATCATGCCAAAGACCATCTTCATTTTTAACTTTATGGATCATTTGATGCAATCTTTTTGCCTTCACTGAGTTATAAAAAAGTTTGGTATTAGAGTCACCCTCAAAAAGCCATTTACCCTTCATTTTTTAACCCTAGAACATTTCTTCCTTCTTTAATTCTTCTAGCAACTTTCCTTTTGATTTGTTCATAATCTCTCTATTTTTTTTGGAAAAGGTTCATATATGTCTTCTTTAATCAATACCTCATCTTCCAGAACCCTTATTTCTTCAAAAAAAAATTTAAAGTATATTTTATTCCAGGAACTAAGGGTTGCTTTAAGTTTTTGTAATTTTGTGGAAAAACTTTTGAGAGGACTACCTTGAGTTGGGAGATTCCAAGAACTTTCAATAACACTTTTAAGATATTTATGATGACACCACATATTTTGAAACTTGAAAGGTTTGTGGGAAGAATCTATCTAGATTTGATGGAGAAGAGGAGGGAGCAGTGATCTGAATTTTTTTTATTAAGATGTGAAAGTTGGAAATTAGGATAGGTATTAACCCTTTCTATAAAAGATAATACCCTATCAAGTTTAGCCCTTATTTTCCCATTGTCTCTAAAGTTGTGTCTAGTGAAATTAGATCCAATTAAATTAACCTCCATCAATGAAGTACTGGTGATGTTGTTATTGAAATCTTCAAGAGAAATCAAATCAACCTCATTACCCCTATTTTTTTAATTACTTTTAGTCACTACATTAAAATCCCCTTCCACCATCCATGGCTTAGAATCTGCAATAATTTTATGTTGGTTGAGACTATCCCAAAAAGGCAATCTTTCGTACCTATAGCATTTAGCGTAGATAATTGAGATATAAATCTCAAAAGCTAAATGAGGATGGGCTATTTTCAAGAGCATCGATTGATCATCAGAATTAATTATTATACAAGTGACTCCATATCTCCATAAAAACAGATCTTGTTACTTGAATTGGCATTACATCCTTCAAAATTGATTATTCTTCTCACCTCTTCAATCTTCTCAAGTTTAGATTTAGGTTCTAGCAAGGCAATAAATGAAAGGTTATGCATGAAACAAAGCTTTTTAATTCTTCTTTTTGAGGGGTTATTGGCCAACCCGCTAATATTCCATAATATGAAATTGATCATTGAGGGAGGTTAGGAAAAGAATGTTTTTTGAGGATTTCAGAGAAGCTCTTGTAATCCTTTTGAACAATGGATCTGTGATTTTGGTTAAGGCTACTTTAGGCGGGAAAATAGGCTTATTCTTGGTAGCCTTTTGTGTTTGAGATTGGGCAACTATAGAAGTTGTGTAATTATCCTTCAACAGATGATTCTTGCTTCTTTCATTAGCAATTAATTTTTTTCTTATGTTTTTCTAGAAAAGAATTAATTCCTCAATAAGAGGAGTACATTTTCCATTGGCATCTTCTAAATTGGAGAATGATAGAAGCTTGTGAAGGTCATGTTTGATTTCGGTTGGCTTCTCAGTTCCTTTTGGGGATAGCATTATAATATCCAGTACTTCCATATATTGATTTGATAACTCCTCATCTTTGATCTTTTTAATAAATTTTTGGATCTGGAGTGTCACTATGGAGGATTTTTTGGAAGGTTGTTGTTTCGGGCTTTTGGGACCAAGGGATAAATTAATATTAGTAGCATGCTCAACCAGTTGAGATGGTTTTTCTTGGTTCAAACTTGAATAGTCATGATAGATTGCCAAATCTGAGGAAGCTAAATCTTGAGCATTATTTGGATGGAGGTTTTGATTAAGGGTTTGGGACAACTGAGTTTTTGAGGATTCTCCTGTCTTGGTTAGGGGATTGGTAGGCACAGGAGTTGGTAATTTTTTTATGGAGAAGTGTTTTTTAGGTGCGAGAGATTTGTCTTCTTTATGGTTCTTAGTTGTGTTAACTTCTTTGGCAGTGGTTCATTTGAAAAGAATACATTTGGATTTGTCATGGCCAACCTTATAGCAATCAGTACAGTATCTTAGACAATCTTTGTACAAGATAGGTTGCCAAAAACCGTACAAGATAGGTTGCCAAAAACCGTACAAGATAGGTTGCCAAAAACCTTCCTCCCGACAAGCGATCCACACTCTATCAATTCTAATTTTAAGGAGATCGAACTTAACACGGACCCTAGCTATACTAGGTCTATTAAGATATACAGTGGAGCTGTCCACATTAAGTGGTTTTCCAATAACTTAATCAATGGAGAACAACGAGGATTCAGAAAAAAAAAAAGAATTATAAGAGATGGGAGAGAGATCCAAATTGGTATAATAGAGCTTTCTCTTTAGGTCTGAAATCAGAGTCCACTTGAATGTCCTTATAGGAAATCTACCTATGAACCATTAGTCACGCATCCATAGTCTTGAAAAATATTATTCATGAAACAGTCTGATAATGTTGTGCTTTTGATTCAATAAATCGACAGAGAATGAAGATTTTAGATTCATAGTATGAAGGGTTTTCTTGATGGAATCAAGGCAAAGGCGACCATTGGAAAATTTCCCCACTCTCCATAAGGTTCATCAAGTTTCAATTTATCTTCATTGGAAAAATGAATAGTAGGCTCACCTTTAAAGGTAGAAATTGATTTGAGAGGGATCTGATTAGGTTCTTTCGAGGATTTCAGAACATCAGCAAAAGACTTCGTCCATGAAAACGTAGGATCAGGAGGTTTAAGTTCAGCATGATTAGGGTTAGAGGAGGTGGCTTCCATGACACCCTATTTAGGGTTACAAGAGAGAGAGAGAGAGGACAATTATGTCGATTGAAAATAACCTCCATCTTTTCTAGTTCAGATGACGGAGTAACGTCTGAACCCTTGCTAAAAACCTCCATATCCTTACTTAATGATTCCATTAAGTGAAGAGAAGAGTATAAACAAAAGAAAGATTGTGAAAAGGTGGTCAAAATACATTACAGTTACCAAAGAGTGAGAACAGATGAATTTTTTATTGTAGAAGAAGAAGGTTTGAGAATGTTAATGGTGATAAAGAGTTAGAAGATTTTTAAGAGAGGAAAGAGAAAATATTTTATAGGGTTGCTAAATAACTAGTCAGTTGTTTGCTTTTGACGGTTCATCAAAATAGGTTACTATTTGAATTTGGGGGCAAAATGATGGTTACAAAAACTTATGTTTCAGATATCGTGTCGTTGCAATACATGGCAATAGGTAATGGCGATGTGAGAATTAATAATCTTACCATTTAATGTGAAGATATACTAGAAATCAATTTTACACATTTGATGTACAAGTGAACATAGATGGACATGTGTACAAATAAGGTTCTTCGATTTGAGGTCCATCAGCAGAAGGTTCTTCAGTTTGAGTTTATTCACACAAAGGTACCTTGATTTAGGATTTAAAATAAAGAGGTTATAAGTAATGAACCGTTAAGATTTGAGGTGATTCGATTTATCTAGCTAAAGTATTTCACAGTCATAAATTATTTGAACAAGGTGTTTCGTATAGAAACTTCTTATTTACAAAACAACTTTGTCTATGAGGGGTAAACGTATGGGGGCTAATTTATAGAACTCTCTACTCAGAGATAAGTTACTTCAAGAATGTGAAAAAAGAGTTCGTATGATGTTACATGGAAGAGGTTAATCGAAGCACTTAAAAGATTAAGTCTGGAAGAATCGAAGAAGATCAAGCTCAAGGTTCCTGAAGAAACTGTTCCCATGAATACAGAGACTGAAATGACTCCCCACAATCAAGCACACTGCAAAAAATCTCACCCGAGGGAGCATATTATGAGCAACTACAATCTTACATAATCAATGATGCTCATGAGTTGTAAAAAGATGTTGACACCAAAGTATTAGCTGACATAAAGGAATATTCATTTTACATATAGTTCCTTGCTGATAGAATTTATATAATGTATTGAGCAGTGCGATAAGCACCCTTTATTAGAATAATACCTTTATCCATATTTTGAGATAACTTTATACCGTGCTTAATGGTTTTATCCCACATTATATGGTTGGTGGTGTTCACTAGCAAAAGCATCCAAAAAGAGGAAAAGGGGCTCAAGTTCCCACGAAATGGAGATAGACTATATATATGTTACTTCATCCCATTAAAGATCCAAGACTGAGAGCAGACATAAATAAACAGCAGTACTGAGACAGAGAACATAAATAGAGGGAAGAGAGATTTCAGAATAGACTTAAAGAGATAAGAAGACATTCCAAGAGAGTTTTTAAAAACACTATAAACACTTAGAGAGGTGAAGTTTTATTGAGATTGAGCATTTGTAAATATTGATTTCCATTCTAAGTGAAATAAAGCTCTATCTCCTCTGGACATAGCTTAACTTAGTTGAACCCCGTTATTTATTGTGTTCCTTATTGTTGATTTCTTCTTATAAGCATATTTCCCCCTCATTATTGAGTTTTTTTTATCAGCAGTCTTGCAAATCATATTTTCACATTACCATTAATAAGGGTTACGCCTTCGTTTTACTATAAACACCCAGGTGATAAGCGAAATTATCGCTTCCTCTTATTGCCCAAAGAGAAGTTATCTCTAACACACTATATCCAGACAACCCCTAGTGTCACCGCACATACGATGATGCATCTCTACAATTAATCTCATCATTATATCTTGTTCACCTAGGTCCCACATAGCGTGTGGTATCTATAGAACCATAAACATCACACATACCATGACACACACATAAAACCATAACACTATAGCTAGCTAACATAGGTCCCACACATAATTTCATAGGCAGTTAACACTAAACCCTAAACATACCTAATGCCCACATAAACCCCGTCAAGGTAGCCAGAAAATGATGGTCCCCCACATACAGTGTAGATAACCAATGTACATTGATCAACATATATCATCATTTTATTCATCAATTATCTCTTTTTCATAAAACACTTGGACAAATCAAACTAACTATCACTACTCCCTCACCTAAAGATCTAGTAAATACCCAGAGCTATAAACATTCTCTAGTTCTATACCTAGTAAATAACTAAACCATATGTATCTCCTAGTCCCATAACTAGGAAATAACCACCCTAAATAACATTGTCTCTAATCCCATACTTAGAGATCAACAACAACCGCAATATAATCTAATAATGAATACAAGCTAACGTATGTAACCCGATAATCCCAACGATGTCAATTTTCTAACCTATGATAATTTCTACAAATATTATATTCTTAAGGACAACAACATATTTCAGTAATTCATATTTATGCAAGCTCAATTAGATGTGAATTATATTAATTTTATCATATAAATTCCAAATTCAACATAAATGTCTCCACAAGTTGTCACATTTCATTATTTTACTTCGTGGGAGTTTTAACCAAATTAAAGCATGCAACAATTTTAAATGCAAGCTAACAATTCTAAATAACATATTTTAAGGTTTTAACGAATTTTTGTTAATTATTTATTTCAATAAGCCTTATTGTATTTTCAAGATTCATATATATATAACATATAATATAATCCAATTTTTAATATCAACGTAGCCCAATTATTCTATAACACACAGTATTTCAAGTATTTGGTCGCATTCCATTTAATTTATAAAAACAAATTTTTAATTAGGTCTTCACTTTTCCTAGTTAGGTTCCTCATCAGTTCATAAAAATTCATATGATTAGGGTTTAGGCAATGATTAAATCAAATAGGAATTAAAGAGAAAAGTAGAGATATTATTGCCTAAATGTATTCTGAAAAAATTGATCTGCCTAAGTTTTTTCACTTCCAAAACGCTTCAAATTATCTTTTCAGATTTTCTTCAAAATCCACGTAAAAAGATCCCAATTTTGGTTTCAAAGGGTTTTAATGGAGGATTAAAAGTTTGTAGATGGTGAAAAATGGGTTCTGCAACTTTCTATTTGAGAAATTTTGTATAAAGTATAAACTCTTCAGCCAAAGCTTTTATTTATAATTAAAACAAAACCCACTTTGGAACCTTATCGGAGATAGCCACGTGCCTTAATATTGTGAGCATTTAACCAAGTCCTATGGTTGTGGGTTCAAAAATGGTCCCTTCTCTCTCTCTCTCTCTCTCTCTCTCTCTCTCTCTCTCTCTTATTTCTATATCTATATATCTCTCTTTTAGAGTATGAATAAATTTCTACAATTAAAAGTGCAACTCATTCCCAACTCTATGTAAATTAACAATTAGAAACATGATTAACCTTTTTAAAACCCTAGTTTAGAATCCAAACAAGTCTAAAATGACCAAAAATCACCTAAGGTTTCCACTTAAACCCAAAATTACAAAACAATCAAATAAATGTTTATTTCATTCATTTAATTAGCCAAAAATTCACCAAATTCATTTAAATTCAATCTTTTCTCATTTAATTCGAATTTGTACCTTGTAATTCATTTTAATTCATTTATACCCCTAATTAATTAATCAAAGTTCTCAAAATTATGAGATATTTCAATCATCCCCTTATATAGGAATTTTGTCCTCGAAAATTGACAAAGCGTAATCATAGATTTGTAATACATACAAATACTATAGCCTCATATATGCCCACCCAAAAAAATGTATCCCAAGCTAACCATATGCATATGCACATCCCAAAATAAAACTAAGGCTCGCATGCGCCTAACATAGTATGCCATGATTGGGGTGCCCATACACCGAATCCCACATTCACATACACCACAAGTAACATATAAAATATATTTTATATATATATATAAAGCATATCTATAAAATAAATAACATACCATACTAACCATACTAACAATGTGACAAATCTTCTTAATGCCCCATGTGCTACAGGAGGTGCAATAGCACCATATGCTCCTAGTGATGGAATATTTTCCCTGCGTCTTCGTGCGCCTAATAGCTCAATGTCCTATCACCCATAAGAATAACAAATGCCTCTAAAATCCCCCAATGTCCTCCCCTCTACACGCTCTCCTTTTTTATTCCCCAGTTAATATCCCCAAGGAACCTGTAAGACTCAATTACACTCCCGAAGGGTCTATTATTGATCCTTCCCTATCTGAGGATTCTTCCATAACCGTTTCCCATGCTGGTCATTCTAACCTTTATGATCTCCTATAGAATTTCCTTTTCATATATTTGTCCCAACTATACCACTCAACTCACTCCTGCTTTTTAGGTTCGTTTGATAATTCTTGTTCTCCTATAAAATCATTAGTGATATATCCACTACCAAAGCATAAGTGGTGTAAGATGGTTTTACCATCACGGTCTGCTTAATAGACTAAGTTAAACCATTTATAAATAAATTATTCATCTTCTCCGCCATATTTAATCCACCGATGCAAACAAAGACACATTAATGAACTCCTTCTTATACTCAACAATGGTCCTCCAAGCCCACTCCAAAGTAAGAAATTATCACTTCTCCAAGTTCCTAATATCATAAGGAATTACTTCTCATTGATCTTCTCCCTAAAATCACCATAAGCAAAAAGATCCCTATCCTCAAGTGTGGTCACACTTTTCCACCACTGTAAAATGTAACTAACTAAGATTTTCTTCTGCATCTCACCATACTTAAGTTCATATTTTTATCTCTCCTCTACATGTGAGCCACTGTTGGGTCATATCCTTCGGTAAAAGTGGTAGGACTACTTTTGCTAAAATTCCCCTCACCTTATCCTAAGCTGATGTGGGGACTCCTTGGTTCTCAACCCATTGGGATCTTACCCTCAATTTTCCCATCACAATACTGGTCATATTTTCATCCCGTATAGTAGCCGCTAACTTATCATCTCCCAAAAGAAATTTTCCTTGCCTCGCCTGAATTCAGGAACCAATACATCAATTCGCTCTCATAGATATTTTCTCACGGTTTTCGTCGTATAAGAAGACAAAACGTCAGACTCAAAGCTTAAAGAATACAAACCAACAAAAGTATAAAAGATTAGGACTCAAAAAACTATAATGGACCTATCACCCTCTAGACCTAAGATCATGCTCTGATACCAATTGTAATAACTCGCATATTTTTCCATGGATGTTTATCAGGTTTTGGTGCTAAGTAATTAAATTTAAAATACCATTTGTAGACACCGAATTCTAGTACCCCATTTTAATACCCTTCATGCACCTTCATATGTTCCAAATACAAATCCTTCAGCCCTCGAACCCTAGTTTTTCCCTTACAACCCTAAACTAGAGGCCACCAGACACTTTCAGGCTCCGATTGACTTAATTCAACTCTCTAAATTGAGAGTAACCCAATGCACTTGTATAGGACCTGAGTACCCTTTCCAATGGTCCATACTGTGTGTGAATCTACCTTATGGTTCGCATTTACTTGCCTTATTACCCCAAAACCCTAATCAGGAGGCAATCGAATGCTTCCAAGCTCTATTTGACTTCTGTCAACTCTTGAAATAAATAGTAGCTCAATGAACTTTCATAGGGCTCTGAAAAACCTTTCCAATAGTCCATACTCTGCATGACTCTGCCTTACAGTTTTTATTTATTTGCCTTTTCTCCAAAATAATAAACTATAGGCTACTAGACACTTTCGGGATCTATTTTACTTGGTGAAATCTCGGAATTAAGAGTATCTCAAATCATTTTCATAGGGCTCTGAATACCCTTTCTAACGATCCAAGACATTCACAAATCTACCTTACAATTTTTATTTACTTGCATTTTTACTTAAAAACCCTAATCCATAGGTCGTCGGGCGCTTTTGAGCTCTGCTTGACTTTGTTTAACTCCTGGACCTGATAGTTTATCTATGAAATTTTGTATAACTTTGAATCTTCTTTCCAATGGTCCCAGTCGTGTATGAATCAGACTTATGGTTTGCATTTATACTCATTTATCCAAAAATATCCATTTTAAACATCCTACAAGCACTGCTAGCCCTCTGCCTATCGGCGTAGGGGTACTTTACTTAGCCTGCAAGTTAAAGGGTATGCTAATAATATGGCCTAGGCTTATGCCTATCAACATACCCCTTATGCCCAAAAAATTCCTATTTAAGGAAGCCATGACCTCACTATGAAAGACCTTCTTTTATAGGTCCCAATACCTCATTTCCTCTAAATCAGTTAATAGCCTTTTACACATACCTTTCATACATTTCTATTACATTACATTACGTCATCCACACACCTCAACTTTCTTACCCACTTTTCAACCATTACTCCACCACTAAAATCAGCTTACATCACCATCAAAGTCAGAATTAAAGCTTCATAGAAGGTCCAAATTCTATTCATTCAAAATTTCTACTTTAGTTCTATTACTCACTTTCTTTTACTTAAAAGTATATTGTTCACATTGTAATTATATCACCTTAATCAACTTTTTACAATTTATATATTCAACAAATTTATTTTCATAAACTCAAAAAACTAGAAAGGAGGATTTGATTCTTAAACCCCAAATTAGAACTTTCCTTCCATTTTAGTAAACTTGCCTCAATTTTTGACTTTTTTCAACAAACCAATAATAAAAAATTTTATTTTTGGGTTCATGGGATTAATCCCACCCTTTTGTGTTTGATGTCATTTTTGGCTATGTAGGCATCCCAAGTTTTCCTTGAAATTTGAGTTCTCTTTTCTTAATTTTTCACTTTATTCATTCACAAGTTCATTAGTATCACACACACACACACGCATATGTACACTAGTTTATATGTTCTTAGCAATCCTGTCAGACATGCATATTTGGTTCCTCAGAGTGAATCATGATCTAGTGTGTTGCTCACATTATATTATATTTTCATATTTTTTATTCTCATTCGTTTTCGTAATCCCATCAAACATACACATCCATTTCCTTATAGTGGATTATAATTTGATGTATTGCATATAGAGTATCCTTTTCTCTTTATTATATTTTGAGCGTCCCCGTCAGACATGCATATTTTATTCTTAGTGATGGATTGTGATCCGATGTGATGATCACATTTTGACTACTTTTTATATTATTATTTTTTTCTATTTTTATTGATACTCCTTAGAATGACTCATCCCCGTATTGTCTATGATGTGGGTATGCTGATTTCATCTCTCACCTATTTCACTCCACACGCATTGTTCACGTGAATTGCACTTTTTAGAAAAGAGAGAACATTATCGTAGAACATGAGAGACTGAAAGGGAAAAATAGGTGTCTAACACCTTCCTATTCTATAACTTAGTCCCTAGACTCGTGATCTATTTAGTTTTGTATGAATCAATTTGTATTTGATGTCGTTTCTTTGAGTAAGGGTACATTTTTTTCCTGTTTTGAGTAAAAGAGGCGGGCGACTCCGTACTTTATATTTTTACGCCCCTTAACGAAAGACAAATTATGTCCGTGGGAGGTCGCAAATGTTGCGCGAGTGGAGAAAATATGATTTTTTTACTTGATCCCCGCAGGCCATTATTTTTCTCTCGGGACGAACCTGTCAAATCTCATATGGCCACTATGGAGACTCCGTTGCAGACTTTATTTTTAGAGGACTGGACTCTATTACATGGGCTTTATTTTGTTCTTTCTTTTTTTTCTCTATTTTTCTATATGCTTATATATCTCCACTTATATATTCTTTCTTTTTACTCTCATGCTCACATATTGGATATATGCCTTGCTCATATCCTACTTATCCATGTATATTCTTCTCTCCATCATTATCATTTTCTCATCATATGTATATACCACATATTCATATTTTCACATGCTCCATGTCACTTGCAGATATCCATGCTCATTCCCACTTATATATATTCACATACTTCACATACCACTTATGTATAAACCAACCTTACTTTCACTTTCACAAACTTCCACATTATTCTCACTTGAACGTATCTCTATATTTTCCTCACTTATACATATTTCCATACCCCTCTCAATTTGCACGTATACCTCTCTCACTTGTGTATATTCACATGTCTCACACCTTGTATATATCGTCATGTTTTGTATATGCTCCACGTTTCATGTTACTTGTACATACTTTTTAGCTTTACTCTCTTTGTATACTTGGCTCTTTTTCGTGTACCATTCATGTATATTCCCATGCCTTACTTCATGATTAGTAGTAGTATCTACTACCCTTAGAATACATAAAACTTTTGACCAAAAATTTGTCCTATAATGGGGGTAACATCATGATGCGTTGTCGGTTCTGTGGGGCATGATTAACCTAAGAGATGTGATTCCTACCCTCCATTGGCCTTATACCTTCGACATATATTGAACCTTTCCCCCTCACATTGTACCTCTTAACCGAACTTACGACGGGAGGTATATAATGGGTAACTCGTTCACGTGCGTCAAGTATATGTAATTATATCTTATACATACCATCATCATGAGGTATATCATGAGGTAATTCACGTACACTCAGGTATATCAAATGGCTTCTCCACACATACAGATGGATGATTACCCTTATAGGCAAGGGGTATATTTTGGAAGTCATGCCCCGAGGGGGAACTTACACTCACCTCCCAATGCATAAACCTCGTATAGGAGTCTACCCTAGGACACTCATACGTAGTTTTTTGTCTTCAATGTGAAATTCTACCGAAATTTCGGGTCATCTTACCTCCCAAATTTATGCCATTTCACCCATTTTTATAATAAGACCATGACCATGAGTTTAGAAAAAAGTCAAACTATGTCTTGTATTGTCTACCCTGTTATTTCCCAGACTCGGGTCCTATCCGGCATTTCACTTTCCCCCTATGCGGAACATAATACAAGTGAAACCTAAGAATAATAACTACACTGGGAATTTTTCTTCCTTACCTTTTCAAAAATACCAAAAATATTTCCTTTCATTTTTACAAAAATATATATACTAAAAGTATTTTCTCCTTTTCTTAAAAATACCCAAAAATAATATTTTTCCAATAAAAATAAAATAACCTTTCCCTATCAGGACTCCTTAGCATGTCTCTCTTTTGGTTCAGATCTTATATCGAGCCACCCACGAGTTCCACACCCTCATCGTCTTTTGCAAAAATCAAGAGATACTATCGAATATTCCTTATGGACAACCCTTATTAGAACACTAATGTTCATTTATATCTGATCGGAGTACTTGCTCAGCTCAGTGCTAAGATCGTCTACAGGAAAATGTCTAAGAGATATAGTGAAACAAAGGTCAAATGCCATAGGTTCACTAACTGAATAATGCCTTCCCTTATGCCATGTAACCGCAATCACCAGAACATATATAGTCTTCGAAGAAGCATCAACAAGTTCTTCACGCCCCAATATCCCACTTGTTAATGGTTCACTACCATCTTAGTTTCTTATGCCAAACCTTATCCAGTCAGGGCTAACTTGTCGATGCCTCTTCATACTAATCCTAAAGAAACATAATTAAATAAGAGTAAAGAAGACCTTAGATTGTTATCCAAGAAGTTTGATCAAATCAAAATCTTGAGTAACTAAAAGGATTACACCCGCTTGTCTCCCTACTTGAAGGCCTGGTTGCCAAAAAAGTTTTGTAAGAGGGTACTTCACTTTAGATAGTAAAAAGAAGTCGTAATTTCTCTTGTCACCTCGTTGCTTCTAGAGAAAATTGAAGCATAACCTTTATCGATGGTGATGAAGAATATAACTCACATAAATGATAATGAGCAAACTCAACAATGAAGAAAATACACTAAAGATTAGGAAAATAAGCTATAAGAACACAATAATTAACTTCGTTCACTGAATTTGGGCTACATCCACGGGAGCTCAAGTTTTACTTCACTTTGATAATGGAAACTAATGTTTACAAACACTCAATATGTACCATATAACCTCTCCTCTCAATTGTGTAAAGTGTTTTATCTCTCATAAGAAGATTAGAACCTATTATCTCTATTTATTCTACTCTCATGATGTGATCTCGTCTTCAATGGATTAATGTTGCATAAATACTTTATCCTTAATCCGTGGATTCTTGAGTGTCTATTTTACCTTTTAGGGTCTTCGTCTGGGAAACCATTATCAGCAAATTGATGTGGAACCAACTCATTAGGCATGGTTTAAAGTCTGGCTTAAAACATGGAGAAAATATTACTTTAACTAAAAGTGTTCCACCTTTAGCATGTGGCTCAAACACATTGCTCGATATATAATGACATGTTTG
Source organism: Sambucus nigra (assembly GCA_949130495.1). NCBI lineage: Eukaryota > Viridiplantae > Streptophyta > Magnoliopsida > Dipsacales > Adoxaceae > Sambucus > Sambucus nigra. The sequence continues at coordinate 418,463,023 of OX422223.1, forward strand.
CATGCCCGGGATCATGTGAAAAAGGAATATTGCTTTGAGTAAGATAGTTCTCTCAACGTCAACGCCTTTTACAGTTCATTAATACTTAAATTGAGAAAGGTGATGGTTGCTCGAAATATGTTCAATCGGGCAAGCTTTTTTTAAATGTGATTAATCGTAAGGAGCTGTTTCACAATGTGCTCAATGGGGTAGAGCTGTTTCACTCCTTGTATTCTCGAATATATTTTCCTCAGGGAGCTTCCAACCTGGTCACTCGATGGATCATGGGGGATTCCTCAATTTTGTTGGACTTGGTTTTTCCGAGTAACCTTCTCCACATCATATAACTCATTCTTTCATAAGTTGTAGACATGACTCGATTCAATGTGTTTTGAGTAACCGTCGAATGAACTCCCATTTGCTTTAGTGTAGTTATTACTATCTTAGTGAAGTAATTTATCTCTGATTAGCGAGTTTTATAAATAAGACCCTCCTACCTTAAAAGAATAAATGTTCTAGTCGAAATATATCAAATCAAAGCAGTTGATTCCTATACAAAGTACCTTGCTCTAGATAACTTTATTTGGGAATATTTTGAAATGAAACTAGGGAATAAAAACCAATACCTTTTAAATGATTATCCTTCTTTATTAGTTGAATTTCAATTCGAAGAAACCTTATATTGAGGAACCTTACAATGAGGAACCTTATTTTTACACTTGTCAATTTAAATACAGTCTTCTTAAACTAATTATTTGTGTATCTTTAGCATTAAATTCTATGATTATTCCTTCTAACACTGTCGTCACTTTTTGCCTTGTGTATCCCTGAGATGATTTCTAAGACCTTAGGTTATGCAACCATCATTTTTCCCCCAATTTCAAATGATCAAGGGAAGAAGTGAACCGTTAAAAGCATTTTAAACGGATCTTTAACTCAAACCCTTTAACAAAACTTGTCTCTTTTATTTCCCAAAACTTTCTATTTTTTTACCACCACTAAAACTTAAGCTTCGAAACAGAGAGAAAGTGTTCTTTACTGCTTGAAGATTTGTCTATTCCTTGTTTTTAGTGATCGTCTTCCTTTCTCGACATCTTTATAACATTTTCGTCACTTTTCTTCTGTTAATACTCTTTTTTGTGGAACAATGGAGTCAACAAGTAAAGATATGGAGGGTTTTGATACGAAGACTGGAAGATCTTCGATATCTGAGAGAGAGGGTCTGTACAATCACTACCAATGCGCTTCATTTTGGGGGGGACAAAGCTGATTTTTGGACTTTGGCCGAGATTTTCACCACCAATGTTAAAGGCTAAGATCATCCATTATTTATGGAAAAAGAGCCAACAGACCAAACTCGGGTTGATTATCTTTCCCTACTAAAGTACTAAGATTTAACCTAGAATATGGAGATTTTCCTTACTCCAATGTTGACTTCGAAGTGCCAGGTAGTTCTCGTGATGGCTTTACTGATTGGTCCCTCTATATGGATGATAATTACAAATGTATCCTCAGCAATGTTGGTCGAGATCATGCAATCCATTGGTTTGGGGATTTTACTTTATCAAAATATAACCCCACTCTTCAGGTATTGATTTCTCAATGGAGCACACAATCCCACACATTCGTTGCTTATTGGGGGGGGGGGGGGGCGATTTTCAATTACATTGTAGGACGTGTGTGTATTATTGGGCATAAAATTCTGTGGTGACTTTGCTTATAATGAATCTACCTTTGATGAAGATGAAGTTAAATAACAAATAGAGTTAGACAAGCTTGTTCGTGAATTCATTAGTGATTCCTCGAAGGATACTTTTTTCCAATTGATTAAGTACTTTTACAAGGCTCATGTGAAAGTAAGAAAATTTAGCTAAGGTTTTTCCTCTAATTTATACTTTATAAGTCAACTTAACACCAATTTTGCTAAATCTCAATTTTACACTTTGTAAGTCAACTTAGTAGGTGACTATTTAAGTTTTCTCAAATTTTACACTTTGTAATCAAATTAGTAGTTAACTGTCAAGGTTTTATCACATTTTACACTTTGTAAGTCAACTTAGCAACTGACTGCTAAGGTTTGTTCAAATTTACACTTCATTAGCAAACTTAGTAGATATCTGCTAAGGTTTTGTCAAATTTTACACTTTGTAAGTCAACTTAGCAACTAACAGCTAAGGTTTGTTCAAATTTATACTTTTTAGGTCAACGTAGTAGCTCACTAGTAAGGTTTTCTCAGATTTATAAATTTTAAGTAAACTTAACATCTTACATCTAAGATTTAACCAATAGATACACCTACTTGGTGGCATAACACAAATCTTGCTAAGTTATTGGAAAATTCTTATATTTCATATATCTTTGCATCTTGTGATAGAAATATCCCTCTCATAACACCTCAGCTAGTTGTGCCTTCTGTAGAGGTTGATTTAACTTCTCCAACTCATTCTCACTCATCCTCCCACGATGATCAAAGTTACATGGTCAATGTGATAATGGAGGAAAGTGAGCCTTCTTTTCAGTATCTTTTGCCAAACGTAGAATCGACTCAGTTTTATTGATAGGGACTTGAGAATAGTACTATTATTTATTACTGAGACTGTGAGACCTCACAATGTGATGATGGCTTATCTTTTGTAAGGGACAACTGCTGTTGTGGCTGAGATTGAGTGTACGTTACCATTTCTCTCAAAAGATATGTACTGAATCTCTGTATATGCAATCTAAAAGCTTTAAGAAATTATGGGTTTGGTTTTACATGGATAATCAATAAGATGAAGAATCTAAAGGATCCTTAGTTATCAGTCTTTCCTTCTATCTATCTCAAAGTTGTGGAGGATCATTAGATCGAAGAGGAAAAAATAAGAGAGATCATTCTTCAACTCGAGAAATGTGATAAAAAGGTAGCTTCCATTGAGGAATCTTTAGTTGTTGTTAAAAGAGAGCGAGAAGCCATTCTTAAACAAAAGGCTTAGGTTAAAGTGGAGATTTCTTCTATGTCTAAGCATTAACTAAAGGTCACTCAAGATATATCTACTTCAGTTGGAGAAGATTTCTTCACTACTTCTAGCTTAGGGTTTTTGTTAGAATAAATTCATCACTTTATATCTCTGGGCAATAGTCCCATTTTGAATTGTAATTAACTTCAAAGTGAAATAAAAAGGAATAATTTTTTCTTGAATCTCATGTATATTGATGATGCTGGAAACAGCACCACCAGGTAAGGTGTTGACAAGCTCAAGCAAGTGATAACAATGGCAATAAAAGAGAATATATATATATGTAGAATGAGGTGAGGAGAAGAGGATGAACAATTGAATATAAGTGGTTCAACCAATCTGGCCTAGTGAGTAATATCACTGAATGAAGGCACTAATGACCATGGATACAATCTCTCAAGCTTTCTATCTCTACTGTGTAAAATGACAGAGTTTCATCTAGGGTTGTAATTATCGATCCCTTTGCAAGGTAGGGGATGACCCCTATATATAGTGTTTGGGAGGTGTAATGTACCCCCCATCCATGCAATGAGCATGTGTGTATTGATCTAGCCAATCTGATGAAGACATTTTTCCTTGTCACATGTAGAGAATGATGACAAAATATTCTCCCACGTGAGGGGTTGATTCAGTTACAACTGATTTTGTCCACATTTTCCTTCCCTTGCATATGCTTTTGAATGCTCGGCCTTGTCCTTGGCAGTTACAACCTCGACCTAGAAGAGTACGAGGTTAGGGAAATCTGACTACCACCTTATCTAAGGTTATTCACGATGATCTCGCCCCAATAGAAAGCTGAGGTAAGAAAAGAGAAGATGTAACATCGGCATGGGATGAGGTTATGCAGGCATAGTTGGAACGTCGGTTGATTCCTAGCCGAGGTTGATTATGATGACGGTGGTAGTATTTACTAACCTCGGTTGATTCCCATCCAAGGTTGATGTATAATGCAGACGTGATGTCGGTTGTGGACGACCTATTAGATAACTGAAAACATGAGCCATGTAGACCTCACCTGTTCCCTAGTAGTGGGGTACTAATAACGTCGACCATAGCCGACCTTATTTTGGACGAGATCGCCAATCGCCAATTTAGACCCCTTGCTGCCTCGGCTACTATTTTGTCGAGGTTAGTATCTCTGAGCTGTCAGATATATTTTGGGCACATCAATCACCCCCAACCCTTAGTTACTTATGTGAATGGGTGACTATTGGGTATGTAGCTCTGAGACCTTTCTACATGTTGCACCAATATTCGTTTGACAAGTGTCAAGTATTGCAGTAGATAGCGTGTTGGAAAAGTGCCATGATGGTTTCTTTTTAGGCCCCCAAGGCAATGATGGGCCTTGGGGCGCGTGCATATGGGTTTGGGGTTTTTAAACCTCATTTCCTTATTATTTTTACCATTTCTTCTCCCTTTCCCGCCCGAGCGTCCTGTGCCTTCTCTCTCCTCTCCAAGAGTTTCATCGCCACTCAGACCTCTGCATTTTTGTTGACCTTACTCTTCTTATCCTTCATCTCGCACTTCCTAAGGTACTGTCTTCACCTTTCCTTCCATTTATAGCCTTATTTCTTTATTTCTTGTATTTTTCGGCAACTGTTATCATTTTTTGGTGATCGCATGGGTTTTCTGGTGACTTATTGAGTTTTTCGGTGGTCCTTGTTCTTCACTGAGCCAGCATAACCAGCTGAGCCAGTGGAGAGTCCATTAGAACCCACTCCAATGTCTGAGTTATCCACCTCAGACCCCATATCTATTGACTCATTCCAGGAGGCAATGGATTTCTCCATTAGGCAAGATCATGTCCCTGATCAGGCTGAGGTCAAGAGTCGCGCCTCATCCCACAATAGTTCTAGCTCTTCACGAACTTCTTCTGATGTTGAAGTTGTAGGGCCGAGTGTGGATGTTCCATCGATAATAGATATTATTCCCCTGTCGACCACCACAGGGGCTGATTTCGCTCAGAGGTTCCCTGATGGTGCTCCTACGCCTGCCCAGGCCGACATCGCCAGGGATGAGGATGATGGTCACAAAAGTCACGTTGATATCTCGGAGGCAGTCAAGATAGAGAGCACTGTCAATGAATTCTATCTCTTAGCTTTTAGGCACCTTTATTCCATCAATCCTTCAATTAAACTTAGGAGACCTCTAAGGGATGAGAGGTCTTTTGGTGGCCGAGATGGGGAGATCTGTGTATATGAGAAGATGTTTAATTTAGGATTTTGTCTCCCCATCCATCCAACAATTAGGGCCATATTATCCCATATCGACCTGGACCCTTCCCAGTTGTATCCCAATGCCTGGAGAGTGATGATTGGAGCCATAGTCTTATGGAGGGAACTTCATCATTCAGACCTTCCTGCCAGGGTCTTCATAGGGTGCTACGTGCCCTCCTCTGCCAAAAACCATCCGAGCTACTACCACTTCCTAGCTAGGAAGTCTGATAAGAAGATGTTATTGGTTACCCAAACCTCAAATCACAATTGGAAACCACGATACTTCTTCGTTTCTGGGGCCTGGGAATTTGGTACTTGTGCCCCCTCTTCATCTATAGAGTCGAGGACCCCTCTAAGGTGGGGAAAACTATCATTGGCCGCTAAATTCGACCCTAAGCTAAGCCAAGATAACCTTGAAAAGGTTAAGGACCTTCAAGATCAGGGGGAGCTTGGTCGACTGGTCAAGTATCAACACCTGATGTCCCCTTACTACTTCTCTGAGACTGTCTTGGGGGGAAGTCCTTTAGCCAAACTTCATAAGTGTTATTTTGCTAAGTTGTACCTCGTATATTTTGACGTTTCTGATTTACTAACTCAGACATGTGTTTTGTTTTTGCAAAAATCCCCGAAGGGATCTCAGACGACCTCTGGGAGATGTCTACGCCAAGTCTTATTAAGCTGGTGAAGAAAGCTAGGCTCAATGCTCCCCCTCTTCCCCCGTCTAAGCAGAACATCGGCACTTATAAGGCTGGCACTATAAAAAATAGGAAATCCTCCACCACTGCCCCATAGGATCAGAGGTAAAGAAAAGCCCAAAAGAGCGATCATGATATCCCCATCTCGTTTGATGATGCACTGGCTGCTCATCTAGAACAGTTGAAGATTAGTGACAACCTAATAGGTCATAGTCTGAAAGCAATGGATACCATCGGCTCCGTGGTTACCGATGCTGATAAGCGCTTCCTACACTCTATTGATACTCCTCTGTTGGCCGAGTTTTGCCTTCACAAGTCTATCCAGGTAAATACTGTTCCAAGTGTAACCTCATCTTTGATTTGCATTATCTTGATCTTATGCATCTAATTTTTTGTTGCAGGGTGTCCTCACTATGCACCGATTTGTTGATTGGACCCTGGGGAAGCTACCCCTGATTGAGAAGGGAAAAGAGTCCCAAAAGGTGGAGGCCGCTTTAGATACTGAAGTGGAGCGTCTGAAGACTGCCTTGCAGGAGTCTGAGAACAAGATGAAGCAGGGGAAAAGGATATTTCAAAGCTTCAAAAGGACCACTCCTCTGCCCTAAAGGTCAAGGACGACGTCCTCCAACAAAAGGACGATGCTGTAGTGAAGGTTGCCCTTGAGGATGCGTCTGAGAAGTGGGTAGCCAACTATCAGGTCTCTGAACAATTCATAATCTTTATCTTTGAATAACTCGAAAGAGGTGTTAAGGCCACTGGAAAATGGGCTACCATGAAAGAGAAGGAGTCAAGGAGCCTGGCAGCCTCGGACTTTGTTAGTCTGGGCTACGCTGATCCTCGGTTTGCTCAGGCCTTACAAGAGGTCAAGGAGAAAGGAGTTGCTGTGCCTGCAGAGACTACTGAACCAGAAGCTACAGGGACTGAAGACATTAATCCTCAAGATGATGGGGTAGAAGTGACCAACATCGGCCTAGGAACTGGGGCCATGGCCACTAACCCTGAGATTGCAGACACTTAGGGCGTATTTTGTGAATCTCTTATTTGTAATTTTTATTTCTGTTTTATATTCATCTACAACCTCTCATAACATTATCTATTACATTTTGACATGTAATTCTAACTTTTGTTCTATATCATTCTCTGAGGAGAACTTTGCTTCTTTTGACCTTGGATATTTTTATATGCCGTGCATTGATGTCTTCATCACTAAACAATGATGTTACCCTTGTAACATATTACTAAATTAATGGTTATGAGGTCTGAGGTCATCTAACTATGATGTTTCACCTCAGACCTTGTCACCAAGTTATGATGTTTAAGGTCTGAGGTTATCAAACTAAGATGTTACCCCCATAAATTTCACCAAATCAATGATGTTTAGGGTTTGGGGTCATCCAAATATGATGTTTCACCTCAGACCTTGTCACCAAGTTATGATGTTTAAGGTCTGAGGTTATGAAACTAAGATGATACCCCCATAAATTTCACCAAATTAATGATGTTCAGGGTTTGGGGTCATCCAAATATGATGTTTCACCTCAGACCTTATCACTAAGTTATGACGTTTAAAGGTCTGAGGTCATCCAAATATGATGTTTCACCTCAGACCTTGTCACCAAGTTATGATGTTTTAAAGGTCTGAGGTCATCAAACTAAGATGTTACCCCCATAAATTTCACCAAATTAATGATGTTTAAGGTCTGAGGTCATCCAAATACGATGTTTCACCTCAGACCTTACCACCAAGTTATGATGTTTAAAGGTCTGAGGTCATCCAAATATGATGTTTCACCTCAGACCTTGTCACTAAGTTATGATGTTTTAAAGGTCTGAGGTCATCAAACTAAGATGTTACCCCCATAAATTTCACCAAATGAATGATATTTAAGATCTGAGGTCATCCAAATATGATGTTTCACCTCAGACCTTGCCACCAAGTTGTGATGTTTAAAGGTCTAAGGTCATCAAACTAAGATGTTACCCCCGTAAATTTTACGAAATGAATGATGTTTAAGGTCTGAATTCATCCAAATATGATGTTTCATCTCAGACCTTATCATCATGTTATGATGTTTAAGGCCTGAGTTCATCCAAATATGATGTTTTATCTCAGACCTTGTCACCAAGTTATGAAGTTTAAAGGTATGAGATCATCAAACTAAGATGTTACCCCCATAAATTTCACCAAATTAATGATGTTTAAGGTCTGAGCTCATCCAAATATGATGTTTCACCTCAGACCTTGCCACCAAGTTATGATGTTTAAAGGTTTGAGCTCATCAAACTAAGATGTTACCCCCATAAATTTCACAAAATTAAAGTGAAATGAACCAAGAATTGACATAGGAACTGATCTTCTCATTAATAATCTCTTCATAAGATAATATATTTACATAGAAACCATTGCAACATCATATGTAATACTTTTTCAGATGATCATCATTCCATGGATTGGAGAAAGGTTCCCCTTCAAGGTTTTCTAGCCTGTAGGTCCCAGGTATAACCTCCTCGATCACTTTGTAAGGGCCATGCTAATTTGGGTGAAGCTTATTTGTCTTCTACAGCGTCTTCTTCAGAACTAGGTCTCCTACAGCTATGGGCCTCGATTTTACCCTTTGATTGTAGAATTTTGTTGTTCTCTGCTGGTAGGCTACCCGTCTGATCTCGGCGTCTTCCCTTCTCTCCTCAATTAAATCTAGGTCAAGTCTTATCTCTTCCCCACTCGTCTCGGGGTCATAGGTCAGAACTCTGTGAGTGGGGAGTCCTACCTCTATTGGTATGACGACTTCTGAGCCATGTGCTAACATAAATGGGGTCTCCCCCATTGGTGTCCTAGTCGTTGTTCTGTAGGACCATAACACAGCATAAACCTCTTCAGTTCGTTTCCCCTTAGCTTCTTCTAACCTCTTCTTGATCCTGTCGAGGATTGTCCTATTCGTGACTTTGGTCTGACCATTTACCTGAGGTCGGCCAGCAGAAGAGAAAAATTACTTGATCCCAACTCTCTTGTAATACTTCTCTAAGGAAGAATTCTTGAACTGGGTTCTGTTGTTCGAGATGAGGGTGTTTGGAAGGCCATGTATGCATATGATTCTCTTCCAGATGAATTAGAAGGTCTTCTACTCTGTAATCGTGATCATCATCTCATCCTCTACCCACTTGGATAAGTAGTCAATCATTACTATTAGAAATCGATAATTATTTGTAGCCCTTGTTAAGGGACCCACCAAGTCAATCCCTCATACTACGAATGGCCAAGGGGAACTGATTGACGTCATAGGTTGATGGGGTTGATGGGTTCGATAGGGGATAGTGGAGAATCTTTAGCATTTAGCACACTTCTTCACGTAGGCCACAGCATCCTTAGCCAAGGTCGGCCACCAGTATCCTTGCATGATAACTCTCTTGGACAAAGGTCTTCCTCCTATGTGACTGGAGCAAGAACCCTCGTGTACCTCCTGTAGGATGCGGGGGACCTCTGTGGGATGAACGCATCTGAGGAGAGGTAACAAAAATCCTTTCTTATATAGGACATCTACTATTATTGAGAACTTTATAGCTCTGTACCTCAGTTTCCTCCTTTTTAGCTTTAATTCCGATAGCTCTCCCTCTCTGATATATCTGAAGAGGGGGTCCATCCATGAGTCTCCCAGGTTCAAGTTGAGGCAAGAGTTGGCAACCTCTTCTTCCTCAATGGTCAGTTTGAGCAGGATCTCGATTGGTACTATCCTATTGATGCATGTCCTTATTGCTGAGGCTAACCTTGCTAGAGCATTTGCATGGCTATTGTTTTATCAAGGTACTCTCTTCATATTCACCTCTTCGAAGCTTTCTAACATCATTCTTACCCTCTTTAGGTATTTGGCCATCCTTTCATCCTTGGCCTCGTAAACTCCAAACACTTGGTTGACAACTAACCTCGAGTCGCTATGAAGTAGGAGTCGACCAACCCTAAGGGTCTTTGCCAAGGAGAGGCCTGCTATTGTGGCCTCATATTCTGACTCGTTGTTTGATTCCTTGAAGTTGAACCTTAGTGCATATTCAACGTTGGTACCATTCGGAGCTGACAGTATCAGCCCTGCACCGCTTCCACTTTTTTAAGAAGACTCATCAACAAATAGGTTCCAAACATCTTCATTCGAAGAGAAGCTCCCCTCTGACAAGGTTACTCTCTTGAAGAGGTACATGTCTTCCTCATTCTCAGTTATTCTATTTTTGGCTCTGCTAGACACAACCTCTTTCGGGTCTCGAAAGACGTTATTATTTGAACCTTCTGCGGTCATCAGAATATTCTCAACCTCAGCCTCTTCCCATGTGAACTCAATGATAAAGTCTGCAAGTGCCTTCCCTTTAATGGCCACCCTGGGTTGATAAGTAAGGTCATACTCTCCCAACTCAATGGCCCAGGTCATCAATCTTCCTAACTTCTCAGGCTTGTTGAGGACTTGCCTTAGTCAGGAGTCAGTGAGGATGACCATAGAGTGGGCCTGGAAATAGGGTTTTATCTTCCTGGAAGCGTGTATCAAAGCGTAGGACAATTTATCCATTCGAGGATAGTTTTGTTCAGACCCCTGAAGGGCCTTACTATTGAAGTACACCGACTTTTGTACCCCCAATGTCTTCTCGTACTGTGGTTGTAGTTATGGCTGACTCTGAGACTGCTAAATAGACATACAACTTCTCTCCCAGAACGGGCCGAGATAAGAGCAGTGGGGATCCAAGGTAGGACTTGAGATCCTTAAAGGACTTGTCACACTCTACATCCCACTCGAAGGCCTTTCTAAGTACCTTAAAGAACGAAAGACACTTGTCCGTGGCTTTGGAAATAAATCTGTTCAGTGCAGCTACTCTTCCAGTGAGCCTCTGAACGTCTTTGATACTTCTTGGTGTCTTCATATCAAGCAAATCCCTGATCTTCTTAGGGTTCACATCTATCCCCCTCTGATTGACAATGAATCCAAGAAATTTTCAAGCTCCTACCTCGAAGACACACTTTGGAGGATTGAGTTTCATCCTGTACAGTTCTATGGTGTCGAAGGTTCTCTCTAGGTGTGTCACGTGAGTGTAGACCTTCAAGCTCTTTGTTAACATAACATCTACATATACATCCATGGTCTTGCCAATTTGATCTTTAAACATATTATTTACAACACGTTGATACGTTTCCCCTGCGTTCTTCAAGCCGAATGACATGACCTTATAGCAATATGTCCCCTTGTCCGTAATGAAGGTTATCTTCTCTAAGTCTTCAGCATTTATGAAGATCTGATTATAGCCTGAATACGCGTCCATGAAGCTCACAAGCTCATGCCCTGCTGTAGAATCTACCATCTGACTTTTGGGCAAGACTTGTTCAGGTCGATGAAATCTACTCACATCTTCCATTTTCCATTGTCCTTGGGCACAATGACGGCGTTTGATAACCACTCTGGGTATATGACCTCCCTGATGAATTTTGCCTCTTTTAACTTTCTGACCTCTTCCCTGATAACGTTGTACTTTTCCTTGGAGTAAACTCTTTGTCTTTGTTTGATTGGCTTAGCCTCTTCTGCAATATTGAGTTTGTGGCACATAACCGCCGGTTCGATGCCAGGCATGTCTACGTGGCTCCAAGTAAAGACACTCTACCTCTTCTTTAAGAATCTTATCAGCTCATCCTTGATCTCTGGTTTTAAGGCTTTGCCGATTTGGATGGTTTTTTCCAGTTCGTCCTTATTGAGGATGATGGATTCTACCTCTTCTGCAACCTCTCCTTTCTTCAACTTTGTTTCATCTCTAGGATCAAGTGTATCAATGTTATATGTGGTAATTGCCCTCTTATGGGCCTCTCTCTCTTTTGTCGAATTGAAGTATCATTCACGTGCCGATGTCTGATCCCCATGCACTTACCCTACCACATAGGGGGTCGAGAATTTTTGCATTTGGTGGATCATTGATGGAATGGCCTCAAACTCCTTAAGGGCTACTCTTCCTATTATGAGGTTATAGGCCCAGAAGACGTTTTCATCCAAAACAAAAAAATTAATCTTCCGGGTTAACCTATTTGGCCACTCATCTCCCATTCATACGTCCATCTCATATATGCCCAATGGATGGACCTTCTCCCCGTTGAAGCCCATCAACGAATGATGGTAAGGTACCAGCCTAGCTCTCCTGAGGCTCGGGGTTTTAAAGCAGGGCCAAAACATCACATCCACTGAACTTCCTCCATTTACGAGGATTCTTTGTACCTCACACATGTGCACTCTTATTGTTATTACCATAGTCATCATGCGGAGCTAAGATACCTTTGAAGTCAAGTCGAGAGAATCCAACTATAAGAGTATCCATATCTACTTTCTTTCTCTTATGCTTTGCCTCTGAAGACGCCAGATTCACAACCTCTGCCACATGAGCTCTTCGGTTCGCTACTTCAGAGCCACCTATAGCAAGTCCTCTACAGATGGTTCTAAATCCAAAGAAGATCATTCCAACTCTCTTTACCGGGGCGTTGTCATATTTTAGTGGGAGGTTTGGATCGTCTTCATCATCCCCATCTAAATCATCGTCTCTTCTTGCTGGGGTATCATCTCGACATCTGCGTTTTTCTTCTTTTTAGGGTCATCCCTTCCCCTCTTAGGAGCCTTACCATCAACATATTTCCTCAACTTCCCTAATTTCAATATCTTCTCGATCTCATCTTTAAAGCGAAGCAGTTATCTATTATATGGCTGTGGTCTTGGTGGAACTCACACCACAAGTTCTTGTTCCTCTTATGCGGAGGAGCCTTCAGCTTATTTGGCCATCTCAGAGATCGGCCATTCTTGATCTCATTGAGGATGTGTTCGCAGCTCACAGTTAGAGGAGTATAGCCTGTAAACTTGTCGTCGGCTGACCTCTTCTTTCCGTCTTTCTTTCTTTGGAATCTCCCACTGCCACTTCCATTCTCATCCTCATACTTCGCGACCATGGCCTCTTCGACGTTCATTACTTTTCCTGCAGTTTCCAATAGCTCTGCCATAGACTTTGGAGGGTCTTTCGTAATTTTTTATAGCAACTTCCCCTTCTGGAGTCCTCTAATGAGGGCTGTCATGGCTATATTCTCTTTATAATCTTCAACCTCCAATTTCTCTTTATTGAATTTAGCAATGTAGTCTCTTAGGCTCTCATTCTTTCCCTGCTTGACGTATAGCAGATGAGTGGTTTTCTTCTAAGGTCTTACCCCAAAACAAAAGTTGTGAATGAACCGTTCAGCCAAGGCCTTAAAGTTCTCAATCGATTTCTTTGGAAGAAAGGTGAACCAGATGTGTGCAGCTCCTATTAAAGTCCCAGAGATGGCCCGACACTTCATCTCATCAGGGATTGAATAAATGTCCATCGCAGACTGGTGCATCTTAATATGATGCACATGGCTAGTACTACCGTCATACTTGGGAGATACCATAGGTGGTTTGAACATGGCAGGGGTTGGGAAGTTCACTATCGTAGCCACGAACGGGAAGACCTCTGAGAAACCGCTTTGTGTGGGTCTTGGATTTTGATGAGGTCTCCTATTTTCTCTTCAAGGCATTGGATGGATTCATTCCATGCCCTTGAAATGTCGGCCTAACCGAGGTTATCCCCTGCCACCTCTAAGGGGTGGACTAAGGGTTCCTTAGCCGCAGCACAACATCAGCTATTCACCGCCTGGCCACAGTCTCGGCTATGTTGGGGTCGTCCACGTTGAGGTTAATGTTCCCCATTTCCCCTTTGTGACCCTACTGCACTTCTTGATCTTGATAACCTCTATCTTAGGTCATTTACTGGGCCAAGCCTTTCAAAGGCTGACCCTCTTCTCAAGCGATCAAAGGCTGATCCTCTTGGCTGGGCAACACCGTATCTTCCGTCCATACAACCTCGGCTTTGGTGGATAGGACATACAGTGTTGTTCGAAACCTCATATATCTCCCAGCAGTCCTCTGGATTATCTTCTGCCTCCATATCATCATACCTATCCTCAGGGCAAGGGTGTCCTTACCTCTCAAGATGCAAGCGCCTAAGGTCAGCAACATCCCTCCTCCGCTGAGGCACAAGTTGGTCTTTTCGCGGTGCCTGGGGTGGTCCTCTGACTTCAAGATGGGGCTGAGCAACCGCCGGAGTAATCATATCCGGTGAGACCCCAGGTGGTATTTTGACTGAGCTGTGCAAATTGCTCTTTCATCGCTTGTTGTGTTGCTGCCAAGGACTTCAAGGCTTCCGCTACCTCAACCATTTCGGACTGGGGTGGTGCCTGATTGGAACTAGGCCCTCTAGCGCCAGGTGGTGGAGGAGGAGGTAGTAACTCCGGTGCCATATGTTAAAATAAAAGAGCTTGTGACGAAATGAGATCAATACCCTAATGGACCTCTTTCAATGGTGAAACAGCTCCACGCAAGGGGTGAGGCCTGGTTCACCACCAGAGTCTCCGGTGAGGTTAAGCTAGGAAGGGAAGAGTTATATCTTCCCACAGACGGTGCCAAAATGATGATGCTGGAAACAACACCACCAGGTAAGGTGTTGACAAGTGATAACAATGGCAGCACAAGAGAATATATATATATATATGTTGAAGGAGGTGAGGAGAAGATGATGAACACTTGAATATAAGTGGTTCAGCCAATCTGGCCTACAACCACTATGAGTGTGTGTGAGTAATATCACTGAATGAAGGCACTAATGGCCATGGATAAAATCTCTCAAGATTTCTCTCTCTACTGTGTAAAATGGCAGAGTTTTAGCTAGGGTTGTAATTATCGATCCCTTTGCAAGGTAGGGGATGACCCCTATATATAGTGTTTGGGAGGTGTAATGTACCCCCCATGCATGCAACGAGCATGTGTGTGTTGATCTAGCCAATCTGATGAAGACATCTGTCCTTTTCACATGTAGAGAATGATGACGAAATATTCCCCCACATGAGGAGGTTAATTCGGTTACAACTGATTTTGTCCACATGTTCCTTCCCTTGCATATGCTTGTAAATGCTCGGCCTTGTCCTTGGCAGTTACAACCTCGGCCTGGAAGAGTACGACGTTGGGGAAATCTGACTACCACCTTATCCTAGGTTATTCACGACAATCTCGGCCCAATAGAAATTCGAGGTAATAAGAGCGGAGATGTAACGTCGGCTTGGGCCGAGGTTACGCAGGCGTAGTTGGAACGTCGCCTGATTCCTAGCCGAGGTTGATTATGATGACGGTGGTACTCTTTACTGACCTCGGCTGATTCCCAGCCGAGGTTGATGTATGATGCAGACATGATGTCGGCTGTGGACTACCTGTTAGATAACTGACAACATGAGCCATGTAGACCTCACTTGTTCCCTGGTAGTGGGTTACTAATAACGTCATCCATAACCGACCTTATGTTGGATGAGATCGCCAATTGCCAATTGCCAATTTAGACCCCTTGCTTCCTTGACCACCATTTTGCCGAGGTTAGTATCTCCGAGTTGTCAGGTATATTTTGGGCACATCATATATATTTCATTGTTTTCTTCAATGCTTAGTTCACACATATTACAAACTGATGTTCTTCTTCGCATTTTTTTTCAAACACTAGATAACAAATGAAAATTATAAGTGTCTTTTTCAAACATGATAAATGTTTAACCATTTGTTGTTAACTTTGAAAGGACTATCGTCTTCAATATTTAAAATTAACCAATAACCTAAATCATGTGTCTCTTTAACAACATATTGTCCTTCCCAATTTGTTAAAAAATTTGGCAGAAGAAGTACTCTAATGTGATTGACAACATCCTTAAAGACCAAATTGACCTCCATAAATTTCCTTCGTATCACCAAGTTTTCATAAGCTTTTGGAGAGTTGTTTCATGTATATTTGAAAGTTCTTCCTCGCATTATATATATGTTCATATAAGGATTCTAGTTGAACATGTGTACTCCTAGGAAGCATGTTGCTTTGCACGATATATCTGGTAGAAAGTAATTTTTATTATACTGGAAGATTTGTTTTATATCCATAAACTATGGGAAAAGGTGTATAACTTGTAGGCTTCCTCTTGGTTATTTGATAGGCCTAAATAACCATAGGCTGCTTGTCATCCTACGCCCCAGGTAAGTCTTCCATCATTTTGGCCAAAATATTGACCAAAATTTTGTTTGTGACCTCTTCTTGACCATTATCTTTAGGATAAGACAATGTTGATGTGCAGTGGTTAATTGAGTATTTGTCAGTTAGCATTGTCATTTTTTATTGATAAATGGATTTCCATTATCTAATAGAATAACCATGGGGATGCCAAATCGATAAATAAAATATTCTCGAATGAATTTTTCCACCACTCCTGATGTTTCCCTTTTCAAATATACTGATTCTTCCTGTTTTGTAAAAAATTTAGTTTCTATGAAAATCCATATCTTGCCCCTATACGGAGGTTTGATTCCCCCAAATGTCAAACACTCAAGTGTAGAAATGATATGATGTTTTCAATGAGTGTATATCAACCGATGGAGCTAAGATGACCATGAAGTTGGAAAGCTTTGCATTTTCAAACAAACTTAGATGAATCTTTCCCTATTGTTGGCTATTAATAAACAATTTCCATCAGTCAATCATATAATTTTCATCAGTAGATCATATAAGTTTGCTCTACCAATGTGAGCTGGATTATGAACTTGCTTGAATACCTCCTCTTCTTCCTCGGTGGTGATGCATCGCAGAGGCCTGCTAAAACATCCTCACTGATAAAGGTTTTATTATAGAAAATAAAACCTTGGGTCTCTTCTTCTAAGTGTTGTGGCATCTACTTTATCCATTGAGATAAATCCATCTTTAAATAAATCAATGTAATACTACCTCCAGCCCGTTTAAACTTCAAAAAGTTCCATTTAGTTGGATGGAAGAAATCTCAACACTTAGAACATTCCCTTTGTACTGTTATTTCATCTTGCTTTATTGAAGGCTAAAAATGCCATTCTATTTTAATTCTTTAATATAGAGGAATATCAATGGTCTAACAATGCTTCTCGTGATTTTTCTTCAATCATCTTTGAGCTTCTTCTGGGCCAATGTAGCTGGCCAACCATCGTCGAGGATTTTTATGGTATAAACATCCTTAAAGAAGAAATAATTATGCTAACTTAGTAAGATTCATCGAACCATCTCTCGTCTCCAACTGATTTCTTATCCTTCCACTCCAATCTGAGGCATCGTATTTCGAAAATATTAGGAACACAAGTGATAGAGCTGTTCTGTAATGGATCACATCAGTTATAGACTTTCCTTGAGTATGAGGAACCATTATGATGCTCTCCCAATTATAATTATTTGTGCTAAAAAAAACTTGATTGGATCATATCTTGTCATAACGTGAATAGTGAAACATAACATATAATGTCTAAGTTTTTTAGCCACAAGACTAAAGATAAATAGTGCCTCTCAATGCTGGTGTACCTTGCCTGAGAACAACGAATAATTCTATTAAATTAGTAGATAGGTCTCTCTTGTCCCTCAACCTCTTGTGTCAATAGTGCACCAATGGATCTCATAGTAGAGGTTAAATAAAGAAGCAAAAGTACTCCAGCCTTGGGTGGAATCATCATTGTGACACCCCGCCTAATAAGATACTGGGTAATCAGTCCTATATCAAATTAAACAGGAATCTCCAATGGTTTAAGTCTCGGCATCACTGTCGAAAATAATTTAATTACTAATAACCTATTAGGCCTGGCATCAAATTTTAAACTTTCTAATATTTTTAACCTAAACGCACAAGTAAAACCATCCACGTAATGATATAAACAACAATTGAAATGAATAAATAATAAACGATAACTTCTCGATAAAACATTTATACAACCATGTTGAATGTGTGCAACTAGATATGCCGAAAAATAAAATAAAAGACAACAGTTGGGCAACATGCCCGAATATTACTTCTAGTACCTCCTATCTAGATCACAAGGAGAGAGACGTCTAAACAATTTCTTGCCAACATCCACAGTTGCGGTAGCAACGTCTGAATCGAAATAATAATCATCCAGGCGTCCCTGTGTCTGGACATCTAAATAGTATGCATAGGAGAAGAAGAAAAAATAGAGACGGGTCAGAGCTCGGGTTTTGAAAACTATTTTAGCAAGTGCTTAACGTACTTTAATATTTAAAGTATGATACTCTCCATACTTAAACCAGTGTCTCACTCACATGATATACCCCTCACCTCTCATCTAACAGTGCACACCTAACGCATGTATTTTAAAACACCCTAGTTAGATACCCAGCCTAACTAGCACCTCGCAAAACTCCTAAGTCACCATACTCTAACGCGTATGCCGCGTAATATGAAATATTCTAAGCTATCCCCTGAGCTTATACATTATAATCTCTCATTTATAATTGTATCCTTACATTAGGAATAACTTTCACTAGATATTTACACTACTCACATTTTAGAGTTACTTATCTCGTATATAATATTCTCATCTTTATATACGTATATCACGTATTTTATTTCGGATTTTATGCTCCCGGATGATCCAAAAATTATTCCACATTTCATTCCTTATTTTGTCTGTATATATATATGTTGCACAACTCATATACATACAATATACTATACACATCAAGTATATCCATACTTATATATCACACACTATATAAGTATAATAGCCATCCCTTAGAGCTATAACTCAATGGATGTAGTCTCTACAATGATATCATCCTCCAGGGAGAACACACATCAACCTGGGCAACTGGGACGGAATCTGACACCAACCCAAATCCAAATCATAATGTATGGGAAGCGGTCATAGTTACTCCTCGAAAATGAGGACAAAACATACCCACCCCGTCTCAGCCCTGATAAATGTCAAACAACATAAAAATGGACTCTACGACCTGGGGACTATACGCTCCCACCTCCTCAAGCCAGGGATCTTACCCACATCACGTAACTTCCCATGATAGCACTAAAGGGGTATGCTTCACATAAATATACCATTCACACACAGATATATTTATAATCATATCGTATATATACAGTCTTTATACATGTATATAGATATCATCAAATCCGGCTATCATGCCTATGTCTCGTGGCATTAGCCTGTAATCCCGAATATACCAATTCGTAATAATAATTAATGTATACGCACAACTTATATTAATACCGTAAGTATTCTCTCGCTTATGATATAACATCACCTTTATTTCTTCCAAATATTAGCTAATCACATCTAGCTAGTATTCTAATTTCATCCTACTCGCGCATTTGGATTTACTCATATATATATATATATATATATATATATATGTGTGTGTGTGTGTGTGTGTGTGTGTGTGTGTGTGTGTCCTACACGCATATAATATATATAAATCCGCCAAATTAATTTACCGAGTGTCACTCACCCCAAACACTCGTTGAATTCATATACCGGATCTTATTCACACTAACCCGAGATTTACACATCACTCACTTCATCTCTTAGAGGTCCTCACCCTCTATATTGGATCCCCTACTATTCATCTCCAAAAGGAATTCTTCTCTAATCCCTTTTGTCCAAGAAAATCTCTCCAATTTTTTTGTTAAATGCAAATCTGACCGATGATCCAAAAACGAACCAATCCGGTTCTCAACCAGTGAACCGAACTGATGGCCCAATAAATGAACCGATCTGGTAACCCTACCCGAACTTGTCCGATCAGTTCAGATTTGTTCTCAGTGAATTCATCAACTTCTCCAACTCCAAAAAAAATATGGTTTCTAAAAATATCAACCATCAATAATCTCATATATGCACTAAAATCTACCCAACACATCCATTAATTTATGGGATTCCTCAATTTATCCAAGAATTAAACCCTAATTCTTAATTATTCAACACTTTAAATTTCTCACCAATTATTACACCATTAACATGGATTTTAACTTAGATTTCATGTAGGATTATTATCACTTCAAAATCATATGAAATCATCTCCCAAAAACCCATTTTTGTACAAGAATCCCAACCCAAAATCTTATAGTTTTCATTACCAACTATAAAATGAAAAATAAACACACTTAAATCATCAAATCAAGCTAAACACTTGCCTGGTTGGATAAATACGACGATCTCATGACGAAATCTGTCGGAGCTTGGCCCGAATTTCCTATTTTTCTCCTCTTCTTCCTTCTTTGTTCTTTCTTTCTTTTCTTTCCTCTTTTCTCTTTCTCTCGTTCCCTTATAAGAGATAAAATAAAGTTTATCCACTTAATAAACCCAAAATTTACTCGTATATACAAAATGCGAGTCCCTACTGATCCAAAAAGTCCTCGGAACCCAAACACTAACCCCGGGTACTCTATTCTGACTATTTTGGCCGTTTCGAGACCAACCGTGAAGTCAAAATCTCCAACCGAGTCAGTTATCAAAAATTCATGTCTTAACCCAACACATCTCCACACGTGTTTTCTGCATAAAATAACATCACATGTCGCTTTTAATCACCTGTGACATGAAATACAAATAGTCCATCTCATTTACTTTAAATTCTCAAATTATTAAATTACACCAACTCATGTAATTTAAATGTCCATAAAAGTACGGGGTATTACATTCTCTCCCCCACTTATAACGTAATTTTGTCCTCGAAATTCGGATAAGGCCGGTATCAAAACTCAGGATCTTAAACAATACCACATCCTCTATTACCAAAAATTAAAGGCTTAATCACTGAAGCCCTAGCTTCACAGCAAGCTTGCCCAATACGCTTCATACCGATATACTCTATCAGTTACAATCTCTTTCCTAAAAAATGACACATCACACATTGTGCTTCTACGAATGACATCCAAATAAGACAAGCCTATACATCACTGGCTCTATCGCCTCAATTCTATTGGAAGGTCACACATCATTAAGTGTCAGTTCCCCGTATCCATCCCAACATAAAATTTCCATCCTGAGAGAAACCACTAGAACATCTGACCACTCCTTCCAGCCCTTCAAATATCGGTTCATGGCGACGTAACTCTTACGATGCTCGAAAGTCACCCCAAAACGGTTTGCGATTAATTCACCTCTCAACAACAGACTCTAAATCACGTCCGATCCAAAAGTCTATTTATTCGCTCACTTCTAAACAACCAGAGGGAGAATAACCAGCCATCCCACACAAAACCTTAATAGGCACCTTGTCCACAACAAACAGGTACGAGTAGATCCACACAACTCTACCAATCGATAATGTTTCCTCCCAATTACCATACCATCCTTTACTTTAATTACAAGCTATGTCAGTAGCGGAAGTAGACTAATTGCAGTGACTCCAGAATCGTATTCATACCACTTTACTAGTCGTCAATCACTTCCCGTCTACTCATTGGGCTATAGATGACACGACTTGCCCAAAAAAAATGCCATTCCCACTGCTTCCTTAAAATCCTTATTGTAGGTGGGATTTAAGGATCTCATCCTGATTCATAACAATAGTGGGTGGCACCTTGCACCGATTTAATCCTTCTTTACCAACCTGTGTATTCGTTCCATCACTAGAAATGTCGACTTGACACAAAAATTTTGGTTGATCATCTAGAACCAACTTATTCCCATCTGTGAGTGGTGCACTCAGAGAAAATCTCACTATGTCCCTCTCAACACCGACTTCCACTTATAACTTCTTATATTAAGTGGTACTTTACTCCTCGTCTTTCCCGGGGTATACCAAAATCACGGCCAGTGCACTCTTGTCACAACCCGCACTTTTGGGTCCTTTTTACCTTATAGGCATCAATATTCCATTTACGCGCAAGCCACACTCAAACTTCAATTGAGTAGGACTCCTCTCTACTTTCCCACAACAGTTAGATTTTCCCCTTCTTAAGATATAACCTTATAAATGGCTTCCTATAGACTTTCAACCCATCTTGGGTGTGTTACTCTCATTGCACACATATACTTGGATTATTGTTATTCTCACACGACATTCAATCCATCATACCATTCCGTCTTTGTTAATAACTTCCCCACAGGCATACATTCCACACATTTATTCCTACGTCCTCCTATCTCGGACGATTCGAAATCAGCTAACCAGGGGGCCCACACACCCTAAAATTTGGGCATATATGCACAACACTGGAAACGTCACACACTTTCCTCAAAACTGGCCTCGCACTCTCGACGTGGCTATAACACATGGGTATTCTCAATTACTCCATAAATTAAAATTTAATTCTCCTTAACATCGTTCCACCCTTCAACTCATGGTGAGAAGAAAATTTTCCAGTGCTCTCTTGCGGTACTACTGGCTCCATATGACTTATACGAATAATAGCTCTCAGCTCAGAGTGTTTTCTATACACATCCATTAATGAACGTTCAAAACTGATGCCCTAGCATTCCTCAATGTCTCTCTACTCTTGACGTTTATTAAGATTCATGCGTATCTCATCCCGCAATAACATTCAAATAAAGAACTTTCCTCCAATGCACTATCACTCAGCATTAGCGGTAATCACATTCCATAAACCTCAAACACATAACTGGGACTCTCAAAATCCTATCCCCGGACATATGAATATAAATCTCAATTCCCACGTTTCTAAAGGAGTGATATAACTATGTGCTCTCCCTATCACCAAGTTCTGAGCGCTAAACATAATAACGAGCTAAATCTCTTCGCTCGATAATAAATCGAATATTCCTCAAATAACATCAATAAGGTCCCTACACACCGGGATTAAATATATCAAGACAACCATACTCTCCAAAGTCTCCCTCGTAATGTAATATAAATGCGAGCTCGACCCTGTTTCATGTGAGACATCTCCAAAACAACATGTCCTGCCCTGGAACTGCAAACACGATAGCCTTGCACTATCAGTCCACTATCGTTCCAATCAGTATATACTTAGGATAATATCATACTCGTATAACACATACAACTATGCCTACACTCGCTTCCCCACGGATGAAACCAAAAATAACTTCGCTATACCACGAAAATATATATAAACATAATAATGTTATCGACATACACACTAAAATCGTCTCACATGAAAATCTAGTTCAAATCAAGAAATCGTGGCTCACTCGTGTCACATAAGGCATACCTCATTCACTCGAGGTTAAAACTCATATCTCTATCTTGCCAATCACCCTCGTTGCATAAATGGTTCCCGGATATGACACGCATGTCTGAATCGAACCAAAAACTATCTTAATTATTGCCTCATCTAGGCACCATACTCTTGTCCCTTTTTTCACTTCGGGTAAAAATAATATATGTGGTCCTACTCCCCACATAAATAATACCACTTTATATAAGCCACTTGTCTCTGACCACGCTGGTCGTATTAGGGTTGTCCTTCTCTCAGATCTTGGTAGTCTCAACCTTGATGGCTACCCTCGATGTTCCCTTAGCTTCGTTAGCCCTAAGGAATAAACTACTTTCCTTACCAGTCCCAACTGAATCCACTGTCACTCTATAGGCCCTCTCGCTCCTCCGGTACCTCTTTAATGATAACACGCAGAATGCATCGAGAATCCGTTGTAAGTGTTAGAGTAAGCCCATGATATATGCAACTGGTCCCACCCTCTCAATAATTGAAAAAGGTCCCACATACCTTGGTGCTAACTTCCTTTTCATTCTGAACCTCATGTCTCCCTTCATAGGAGACACCCGTACCAAAACCTGGTCACTAATATCCATCTCTATGTGCCTCATGTATGCGTCAACGTAACTCTTATGCATGTTATGAGCTATAAGTATGCGCCCCCGAATAAGCTTAATCTTGACAGTAGTTTCTTGAATCATCTCCAGCCTTTACAAATTATTTTCCCCCACCTCTAACCAGCAAGCGGGTGAACGACAAGGTTATCCATACAGTGTCTTAAATGGTTACATACCGATAGTAAACTAGTTGGAGTTATTGTAAGTGATTTGTATCTAACCTTGCACATTTATACACTTAAAACATAAGCATTTTTGCCTCCTCGGGTACCATAATTGCTATTATTATGATCGTTAATCAAACAACCTCCATTTTACGTGCTAACACTTTATTTGAGGTATTATTGAGATTTTATAGTTGTTACGGTGCTTAGTATGAAGTTTGAGCGTGTTTCGATAAAGTTTTATCAAAGTTTGAACGTTTAGGGGCAATTTGATAATTTCACACTTTGGAATTTTTGCCCAAAGTATCACGAAAGTTGTCGCTCTCGGGTCAAGCTTCGCGTGGCCATGAATGGTGCTCGAATCGGAGTCCGAACGAAGAATTCACAAGCCTTTGATCGTGGAAGAAATATAACAAATTCATTTACAACTAACATTCTAATTAATTCCCTCCATGTCCTTTTCTCTTTCACTTTTGCAGCAAACATTTGACACAAATGGCGATTTTGGGTTTTAGCTCGGGTTTTGGCCACAAACAAATTATGATGATTGCAAATTGATGATGATATTTGACCACACACGCATACGGGTCTTGTGTGCCATTTTTAAATGGGTCTTGGTTTGGTGTTGGCCACCATTGATGGGTTTTTGAGAAGTTGCAAGTGGGTCTTGGTCTTAGCATAAGCAATACCACCAGTGGGTCTTAAACAAAATTGGTTTTGGAACAACTTCACAGCATGGGAGTCTCGTCTTGGAAAAGAGAGTAGTAGTGTGGGCTTTTAG
Organism: Sambucus nigra; assembly: GCA_949130495.1. Lineage (NCBI taxonomy): Eukaryota > Viridiplantae > Streptophyta > Magnoliopsida > Dipsacales > Adoxaceae > Sambucus > Sambucus nigra. The sequence continues at coordinate 418,487,530 of OX422223.1, forward strand.
CAGAGGACCGGTCGACCGCGCCCTTGCCGTCGGTCTACCAGTAAATGGGAATTTGCCTTACAACCGAGACAGTTTACTCCCCCTTCTTCAGTGGTTGTGCAACTTCTTTTGCTTTTACTTATCTCTTTCCTTTTTCTATTTCTTTTTCATTTATTTTAATTAGGACTTATCCCCTATTTATTTTCTTATTTCTTTTTCTTTCCTTTCCTTTTTCCCACTTGTTATAAAAGGTGGAGTTAGTTTATTTTTGTAAATATCTTGTAATAATAGATTATTTAGGTTAGGTTTTCTCTTTCGGAGCTAAGGTTTGGAGATTTCATGGGTGTGCCATTTCTCCCTCCGAGGGTTTGCTCGTATAAAGGGATTTTTCCGTCGGGGTTGTGTAAAACACTATTCATTGTCTTCTCTATCAATCCAAACTTTCATTGTTTGTATTTCTTGATTTATTTCCGTTCTTTGTAGTGTAGATTTACTATTTTCTATCAATACTCGCTTTTACCATGCTTTCTAGCTAATTTAGTCTAGGTTGTGTCGGATTGAACTCACCTAGGGTTGATTTGGTTGCTTTTCTTTGGTGATGGAGTTTTACCTGTTTATTTCGATTGTGTTGTCCTAGTTATTATGCCCAGGAGATTTAACGGGGTATGTCATGTATGCTCCGTATTTATGGCCTTGAGTGCGTAATTTCTGGGGCTTTTGTTGACGCCAAACTCTTATTAGACTTTTATGAAAATTTAGGGGTGTGAAAACGTGAGCCCATGTAACCATTTATACCAATTAACTCTGGGTGAGGGATATTCGACGTAACCTGTAGTTTTTATTCTTGTTAATCTAGTTTAAATATCCTCGTCTAGTTTAATATTTTCTTTTTGTTATCTTTTATTTTTGTTAAGAATTATTTTTTACACTTTTATTCTAGAATTATTAAATTCATTAAATTCTAGCAACTCGTCTCTGTGGATTTTTGATACCCGGACTGGCCGCTATACTCCCTTAAAAGAGTGTAGTCATAATTTAGGCTTTTGTATTATAGTGGGGAGCTGAAAATAAACGATCGGCGCGAATGTGACTCTCACGCTGTGGTTTCCCCCTGTGATCAAAATAGAGTCGTTGTCCGGGATGATTTTCGATGATAATTTTTAAATTTCTCATTTGCAAGAATCCGTGCCTCGGCCTATGACCTTCGGTGAGGGCTTGCGCATGCTTGAGAATGAGAAACTTGAAAACCATTATCAGGAAGAAAATCGTTGTTGGGAGCATGGATTGGATTTATTTGTGGGATCAGACGAAGATTTTTCTTCCAGGACTTTTAAAGTCTAGGAATGTTTTGAACTAAATGAGGACTTTGTGCCTACTTTGAAATAAATCATTCTTCACTTGGCCCATGGTATAGTAGAGGTTGACAATGAGGATGAAATGGACGTAGTATCCATTTCCAATGAAATGGTTTCGTCTTTGGACCCCCAAAGAAGAATATTTCATTGAAAATGATCTTATTTCCTTCGAAATTCAATCTTCAAGCGATGATGACTCATCTCTTGAGTTTGAATTTCTTTCGTTCCCATCTTTATTCTATATATTATCACACTAACACTCGTACCCGATGAATCGGTCTAACACTTTAAAGTGTTAAACCTTTTTATCGATGAGGAGTACTCGCTCGAGTTTCCTTCCATGAAGGCAGCTTTTCCTCCATGTATGCCCCTCCCATTCCAATTTCAAAATACTTAGGAGAAAATTCAAATTTTTTTGGTACTCGTGTGTTTTTGTCACCAATTTTTTCCAAATCCCCCATCCTCCCTCCGAAAATGTTAATTGGGGATGGTTCCTTTCTTTTGCCTTACACATGCCTTCCATTGTTCAAACGAAATTCATATTTTTCGGGAGGCATAGATGAAAGTTAGGATCCCCCATGGATCTTTCAAGTCCAAATCTTATTTTGGGTGGACCCTAAAAAATTTCCACTTCTAGCGTTTAGTTAATTAGAAGTTAATGTTATAAGTTGTATATAGTAGCTTATTTTTCTTTTTATTTATAGTCTCTTGTAATTAGTTAAAAAATTTATTCATTGTTTTTGTTATGCTTTGGTACTAACATGTTTTGCCGAATCTTTGGACTCGTACTTTCCAGAGATTGCTCCATTGTGGGTAATATCGCGCTTTTCCTCTGTTTAACTTGGTTCTTAATTAAGATTGAGGACAATGTCAAGTTTTAAGTTAGGGGGTGTGGGATATTCTATCCATTCATTTGTAGTTTCTTTGATTTGATTACATGTTATTTCCAAGCATGCTTTTCTTGTAAAAAATTAAAAATTTCAAAAACATTTTCTTTCTTTTTTTCTCCTTTATTTGGCATTTTGCCTTTGTTTTTGATGATAAATTTTAATAATTGCCCAATCCAATAGACAACTCAATGATGCATGTTCTCGATTTTAGAATTTATTAGACTTTAGTCCTCAAATCATTGATATTTTGAATAACTTCATGAATTAAACTGTAATCCCATGAGCACATGCACTTTTCTTGCTTTATTTATTTGGTTTAAGATTTTTATAACTAGGTAATCTTTTGCTGCATTGTATATACTTACATCGAGTGAGCCTTGGGATTTTTTTCGTTTGTGAGTGGTTATACACTACTCTTTCCTCTTTGAAAACGTTACAATCGTTGGTAATCTCACAATTCTTTCATTTAATTGTTCATTAATTGAGTTTATTTTTTAAATGTGTTACTTGAGCATGATTTTTAAAGTTTGTTTTGACTCGAGAATTGCGTAAACTTTAGGAAATGATCATAGGCCATCATTGTTATATCACCCATATTAGCCTCAACCTCACCTTAAATTTTTTCCCTCATCAACCCGTTTGAGCCTAAATATAAGCTTTCATTTAATAACCCCGAAATCCCACAACCAACTCCAAATTGGAGTTATATACCATACATATTACCTTCCGTACCTTTGTTTGGAATGTTACTTCGGATTGAATGATGTTATTGTCTTGTGGTTGCAATTTAGGCATGTGAGAGTAGTAAAGAAAAGAATAAGTGAAAAAGAGAAAAAAAAAGAGAAAGAAAGGAAACAAAAGAAAAGGAAGAAAAGAAAAGAAAGAGAAATTTGTATATGTTGTGTATAGTGTTCGAATACGCCTTGTTTACTCTACCAATTGTTATTATCAATGCCTTTTATGGAATTTATTTTCCAATTTTTGCATTTGCCCACATTTTCTATTATCCCAAGTTTTCATCCTCGAACACTTTGAATTCATACATATTACCTTCCTTTAGTACATATAAAGTCCTATGTGATCCTAGGGTGATTCAATTTAAAAGTTTAAATAGTTTTGATAATTTGTGAAAATACATTTTGCCTCATTTATGAGCGGTATCTTTCATTGTGATTACAGTTTTTCAGTTTATATATAGCGTTCTAAAATTGTGACATGTGCGCGGCCTTGTTTCCATTTACATTTACTCTTTATGCCTGCATGTCCCGTGTATTACCTCCCATTTCGGAGTGATTTCATATGTGGAGTGTAATGCCTGGTGAAGATTTACATATATGCATGCTTTATGTTTACCCGATTTATTTAAGTTTTTGCCAAATCACACTTAGCATAAGCTCGCTTCCCTCCCACATTTTAAGGTTTCAATTCCACGAGGTTCATTCTATAATGTTAATAATAGGGACTTTTGTGTGAATTCATTCACAATGCTAACAATGTGTATAAAATAATTTTTGTATTGTTGTGCTTGTCGCTTGTTGATTGGGTATACATTTTAAGGAAACCATATGATGTTTGTGGGTTTCATCCCTGAAAACCCTCACGAGACAACACTCGTCCACTAGGGTAACCTAGGGGTTTAACGACTCATTGCATACGCTAAATGCAATCGCTCTCCCGTGAAAGTGGTTGTTATTTTTTTTCTCTATTTTGTATATATCTCATGTTGTGTGATTTTCTTATAGTTCTTCTTTCTTTGAATTTCATTACTAGGGAGTATCAATGTGTAAGTTAGGGGGTGTGATTTGTATCGAATCTTGCACATTTATACCCTCGAAACTTATGCATTTTAGCCCCCTCGGGTACTATAATTGCTATTATTATGCTCATTAATCAGACAACCTCTGTTTTATGTGATAACACATTATTTGAGGTATTACTAAGATTTTATAGGTGTTACGGTGCTTAGTATGAAGTTTTAGCGCGCTTCGATAAAGTTCCGTCAAAGTTCTCACGTTCAGGGCCAATTCAATAACTTCACACTTCAGGATGTTTGCTCAAAGTATTCACAGAAGTTGTAGCTCTCGGGTCAAGCTTCGCATGGCCATGAACGGTGCTAGAATTGGAGTCCAAATGAAGAATCCACGAGCCTTTGATTGGGGAATAAATACAAGAAATTCATTTATAACTAACATTCTAATTAATTCCCTTCATGTCCTTTTCTCTTTCACTTTTGCAGCAAACATTTGACACAAATGGCGATTTTGGGTTTTTGCTCGGGTTTATCTCGGTGTTTGGCCACACACAAATTAGGGGTACAAGGTTCCAAATTGGTGATGATAGTTGACCACACACGCATACGGGTCTTGTGTTCCATTTTGAAATGGGTTTTGATTTGGTGTTTGCCATTATTTATGGGTTTTTAAGAAGTTGAAAGTGGGCCTTGTTCTCGGAATAAGCAATGTCAGTAGCGGGTCTTATAGGAAATTTGTTTCGAAACAATCTCGCAGCGTGGGAGTCTCGGCTTGGGCAACAATTATTGGTCTCGGCTTAGAGAAGAGAGTAGCAGAGTGGGCTTTTAGTAGAGGACCGATCGACCGCGCCCCTGCCGCCAGTCGACCGGTGAATGGTAATTTTCCTTACAACTGAGAAAGTGTACTACCCCTTCTCCGACGATCGACCGACCATTCCTTTTTTGTGTGACTTCTTTTGCTGCTACTTATCTCTTTCTTTTTTCTATTTCTTTTTCGTTTATTTTAATTAGGACTTATGCCTTATTTCTTTTTCTTTCCTTTCCTTTTTCCCACTTGGTATAAAAGGAAGAGTTAGTTTATTTTTGTAAATATTTTGTAATAATAGATTATTGAGGTTAGGTTTTCTATTTGGGAGCTAGGGTTTGCAGATTTCATGGGTTTGCCATTTTCTCCCTCCGAGGGTTTGCTCGTATAGAGGGATTTGCCCGTCGAGGTTCTATAGAAAACTATTCATTGTCTTCTCTATCAATCCAAACTTTCATTGTTTGTATTTCTTGCCTTATTTTCATGCTTTGTAGTGTAGATTTGCTACTTTATTTATTTCTTTCTTTCAATAACCTCTTTTATCATGCTTTCTAGCTAATTTAGAGTAGGTTGTGTCGGATTGAACTCATCTAGGGTTGATTTGGTGTATTTTCTTTGGTGATGGAGTTTTATTTGTTTATTTCGATTTTGTTGTCCTATTTATTATGCCTATGAGATTTAACGGGGTATATCATGTATGCTCCGTATTTACGACCTTGCGTGTGTAATTTCTGGGGTATTTGTTGACGCCGTAATCTTATTAGACTTTTATGCGAATTTAGGGGTTTGACAATTCTTGATTTAATTAACTATCGAAACGAGATGCAATCTAGCCTATGTAACCATTTATACCAATTAATTTAGGGTAAGGGAGATTCGACGTAACCTATAGTTTTTATTCTTTTGTTAATCTAGTTTAAATACCCTCAACTAGTTTAATATTTTCTTTTTGTTATCTTTTCTTTTTGTTAACAAGTATCTTTTACACTTTTATTATAGAAGTATTAAATCCATTAAATTCTAGCAACTCGTCTCTGTGGATTTTCGATACCCAGACTGGCCGCTATACTCTCTTAAAAGAGTGTAGTCATAGTTTAGGTTTTTGCATTATAGTGGGGAGCCGAAAATAAACGACCAGCGCAGAGGTAACTCTCGTGCCGCATTTTCCCATTGTAATCAATAATAAAACTCCACCAATGGAAGGTACTAATCCCCTCCTCTCCCGGAGTCGAGTATACACATCCTCAGCATATCCTCCAACATCTGATTAACTCGCTTCCTCTACCCATCCATATGTGGGTGATATGCGGTACTCAATCGCAAATCTGTGCACGTAGACTCTAAAAACTCTACCAGAAGTAGGACACAAAAATCTTGTCCCGATCCGACACGATATTAATCAAAACCCCATGTATTCTCACTATGTCTACAATGAATAACTGCGTGTAAAACCTTGTCTCATAATCTGTACGAACTGGTAGAAAATGGGCCACCTCACCCAGATGGATTCGTGACCTCACTGCGATATCGGTAACCCAATAATGAAGTCCATCGAGATACTCTCCCACTTCCACACTAGAACGTCTAGTGGTTGTAACATCTCTATTGGTATACCTTCACTAGCTAGCAGGTAACACATGTCAAGATACCTCTTCTATGTCCCGCTTCATCCCCGACCACCAGTACTGCCTATGCGTATCCTGGTACATCTTATTCCTACCAGTATGTACCGTAAACCTCGACCTGTAAGACTCTGACTTCACTGAGTGTCTCAAATCCTCATCCTACGAAATAAATGAGTCTCCTATTGAAGTGCAAGACTCCCACGAAATTGATCGAATAGGACTCTGCCCCCTCTGCTAATAACTTGCGTACTCTGTCCTAGCAGAATTGATCCCCTGCCTGGGATTTCACCACCCATGTAACAATCTCAAGAGTGATAGATAGCACGACATACAAGCTATGGAGACCTCATCGTAATGTCGAAGCTCACTCGACTTTTCCTTCCAAACCTCTGATATCTTCCCAGTAGGTAGTCGGCTCAACGCGTCTGCTACTACGTTAGGCATCCCAGGATGATACTGAATATCAAACTGTTACTCCTTCACGAACTCTAACCCTTTCCTCTATCTCATATTCAGATCCTTCTGCATGAATAGATAATGAAGTGATTTGTGGTCCGTGAATAAGGTAAATTACTCCCCCAGAAGGAAATGCCTTCAAATCCTCAAGGCAAACATAACCGTTGTTAACTCAAGGTCATGTGTGGGGTAATTCTCCTCGTTAGGCTTAAGCTTGCGAGATTAATAAGCTATAGCCTTCTCCTCCTACTGTAGTACACCTCCCAGGTCCTGTAAGGATGTACTTGTTTAAACACGGTACTCCAATCGTCCTCTAGGCATTACGAGCACAGGTGTTGAAGTCAACTTTTCCTTTAGCTCATCGAAAGCTAACTGATAGTGGTCATCCCAAATAAATGACACCCTTTGCGAGTCATCTTTATTAAGTATAATGATCCCCCCATCTGTGCAAGGTATCTGCAGCACTTTACCAGAGTGTGGCTCCACTCAACATCCCAAAACTATTGGATCCTTCTTTGGAGAGAGAGATCCCTCGCCTGTATCTTTACAGTATTTCAATCCATTTCTCATGTTATAGCTCTCCTTGTTGTATACATATCCGAATGGTCTTTCGCCTTGACAAGATTCATTCCATCTTACTATTTCAAATCTTCTTCTAACTTATCCATACACGTATGTTCACACATATATTTCCACGTCTTCTCATCGCGGACGATACTGAAAATTCAATTAACCAGGGAGCTCTTACACCCTATATCTTGTGCATATCTGCACAATATACTAAACCATATATATATATATATAGGCCTTACATACTTGGCGTGACTATACAGTAATGGTATACCCAATTACCCTACTATATGCAATATAATTATTCTTGACATTGCCCCACCAACCCACTAGTGGAGCAAATGTTCCAAAATTCTTCCTACATAACACTACCCGACTCCATTGGCCTTAAATTATAAGATAATTCTCACTCACTGTTTTATTCACACATACGTGCAATAACTAAAGTACTAAGTCCATGCCCTAATGAACACATATCTCCCAATTACTCTGGAATAGAGAATATGGTAATCTTACTATGACACTCCACTATCGCTCAAACCTTCGCTAACTAGTCAATACTCGAAATAATAATATGTTCTACCCTTATAACTCTCAAAAAGAGAAAAAATATCACACGATATAAACATCCCTTTAGTGTTCCTATCTGTTCCCCTGCACGTGGCACCCAAGGGCCGTGCTACCCAACGGTAAATATATGCAATATAATAAGGATGATAATGCCAACTCACCCACTAAACCCGACTCACTCAAGGATTTTTGTTTTAATAATAATATATTGTGACGCACCCATGTCACCAGAAACTTATCCCATTTCCCCAAGTATAAAAATAAATAATAACAATGTTGTACCTTCCACTGCCAATGGCCCTGGCTGCTCGAATAGTTCCTGATCGTACTACAGCCATCGGAACTAACTCAAGAACTATTGTAATGGTTTCCCCTGTGGTACACCTTTCTACCCTCCTTCCTTTTTATATGAACTCTTTCTTTCGATGACCCATCTCCCTACAATTAAAACAACGACCACCGAAGTCCTTTTGCTCTTACCCCTGCTGGTTAAATCGAAGTTGTTCCCTAACTTGATGCCGATAAGCTTGATGCTTGTGGCCCTTCTTTCCATATGTAAAACATCCTTTTTTGAAATCTCCCTGCTCCTGTCTCAATTGTCCCTGTCGGGTTTGTCCTGGTGGCCTTGGCTCTGCTGGCTATTTCTATTATTCCCTTGGCCCTGACGGCCCCGAGGAACCTGTCATTGGTGCAACTGCTGTTGATGATAATGGCCTTACTGGCCCTGCCTAAATCCATGGTCATTAGGCCTATATTCCCTTGGATGGAATATTTTAGAAGAATCCCCCGACTAGGAATCCTGCCCCTACTGATGACTAGTCTGCTTCTTTGGTGCTCCACCACCACCATTACCTCCTTACGTGCCTACATGGCAAAATTCCCTTATTCGCTCCCTATCAGCTGTAAATAATGATCTTGGCAGTGTAATAATGTGGTAATAATAGCCTGTGCCATAATGTTAGCCATCTCTGTGGCTATCACCATTCCCTGCGGTACTTGAGGCACCTGTTGAACCTGTCCAGCATTAAATCTTTCAGTGATCCTAATTTGTCGTTCTATCCTAAATGGCATCTGGGACCAAGCCGAATTGTATGATTTCATAGTCAATACAAAAATAATAGTAGAAGAACGTAATCTCATATACGTAAATATGAATGCAACTGTCCTAGTAATAAGGCTCTATATCAAAGGACGCTAAGCTGAAATCATAGTAAGCCATACAGATCCTATTGACACAAGAACCTAATTTTCTGATACCATTTGTGACACCCCCGCCTATTTTAATCACGAGTGATCAGTCCTTTACTAAAATAAAAAGGAATCTCATTTGGTACATTCTTAGCATCACTGTCACAATCTTTATAAATTACTAACCACCTAAGTTAAAATAAGCCAGTGCCTATCTTTCATTAACGTACAATAATATGCAAAAATAAATTAATATAAACCATTCATACAATAATTGAAGTCTGGAACATCGTAGGACTAAATAAATAAATACCAAATAAACCAGCGGCTCCAAATCCAACATCCAAATCATGAATCTAATTGAAATGCAATAAATCTAAATACAAAGTTTTAAAGTGAAAGAATAAATCCAACTAAAAGTCTGAACTAAACGCGCAACAAGCCCAACTGAAAATAGCTGCATAAGAATCCTAGACTAGGAATGAAATAACTGAAGCATCTACTCAAGTCATGCATGCCTCCACAAGCGCTACAACTACGTATCTCCAGAATGGAACATCATCTCTGACTTCCCTGTGGCTGGACACCTAAAAGTTTTGAAAATAGATTTGATACGGGTAATGGCCCAAAACCTTTGAAAAATGTTTAGCAAGTACTTAAAATGCAGTAAGAACAACACAGGTTAGTTTCACGCATACTCCCATGAGTTTCTCACCTCTCAATTATAGTGCACACCTAATGTCTAATACTAAAACCACCTAGTTATGATACCCAACCTAACTAGTCACCATAAGTATCTACCTAACCACTAACCAATTTAGCTCACTCGTACTGCCCATACAATACGCTACCGTAAAATAATTAATCAATATTAGTCGAATATTATTATTGAAATGTTAATTATGTTTCTTTTACTTAAGTTACTTTAGATATCCACTATCTATATCTTATACTACTACATAAGAGTATAATAAATCACACGTGTATATATATATATATATATATATATATATATATATATATATATATATATATATATATATATATGTATGTATCACACTATCTATATATACAACTACAACATCCCCGGACTGAGAACCGCGATGCATGCATACTCTGTTATCGAGTTCATATACCTCATGTACCAAATCAAGGACTTATGGTTCAGAATCACCCTCAAACCGTAAATCAAATAAACACATAATGGAAGCAAACATAGTACTAAGCCTTTAGGATACGCACATACCTAACGTACCCAAATGACCTACCGGTCCCACAATTGAACACTCAAATAGTGGTCCGCCTTAAGTTTTATATTCCGGGGCACACATTCAAACCTTGCGGGCAATGCCAAGGTAGGATCACCTTCTGCGCATGACCTCCAGTGATAACAAGCAGCGTCGGTATGCCCACACACATAAGAATGTGCATAATAGGTGTACACACAACCTATGAATATAACCAATATATTTTACATATGTCCTGAATACCCAACGTACTAATAATTCACACTTAATTGTATTTTCTTATTTTCCCGAGTATTACTAACTACCCGAAGGGTCGTAGTTATCCCTTAAGTAATTTTAGTAATTAATACATCACTAACCTACTGGTATCAATTTGGGTTATCATCTACACTTCTCGTAACCACGATTTTAAATCCCCGATACTTAATACAATCGTTTAACTATCGTCGATCCTAATCGAATTTTACCCTCATATGACTAAGTCGATCTTCAACTCTAGGTCTACTTATATTTTCCAAGTCCTCATATAGTAAATGAAACATTACCAAAGTCTCCCCATAATCATTGGTAAAGAAAACTACTTAAATTAAACAAATATCCCATTTTCAGCTTTGGTCAATCGATCGACATCCCTCAATCGACAAATCGATGTCCCTCGATCGATCGATCGATACCTATTAGGAACGCCTTCTTCCAGCTTCGTTTTCTTCCATATTTACAGAACCCAACCTCCATAGAATTCATCCAAATGTCCACCTACATAAACCTGACATCATATATGAATGTTTAAACAATTTCTAACTTAACATATCCTCAAATAAACATGAAATTCACATTAAACAAGTTCAAATTCTCACTTTATTCACATTAACCCTAGATTTACTTTTCATGCATGTTCATCTTCAAGAACCACTATAAGAAAAATAGGTATTAAGGTCGGGAGTATTTGGGATGACCGTATCATTTCGTCCCTTAAAAGTACCATTAGGGATGGATTTCAAAAATCGTCCCTTTTGGTAAATCACAAAAGGGACCTTTTTCTAATCCGTCCCATTTGGTATACCATATGGGACGGTTACTAAAAACCGACCCTTAAAGTAGAGGTGAATATTTAGCATTTTTTTCTCCGGTAAATATAAGGGACGAATTTTAAAAACTGTCCCATTAGGTATAGCAAATGAGATGGATTTAATAATACCGTCCCTTTTGATAAATACCAAAAGGGTTTGACTTTAAAACCGTCAATTTTTAAAATCCACCACTACTTGTATACCTTGAATTTTTAATCTTTTTCTAAACAAATATAGATGACGAATTTTAAAAACCATCCCTTTTGGTATACCATAAGGGACGGATATTAAAACCGTCCCTTTTGATATATCAAATGGGATGGATATTCCGACCCTTTTGGTATCTAGGTCTATTTTCCCTCTATTTGTTTTACACATTTTTCCTTCCCTCGTTCCAAATTTGACCTCGGTCTCCTTTTCTCACAGTGTTCTTGCACCGCGGCTCTCCTCTCTCAGCCACAGCTCTCTCTCTCACTTTCTCTCTCGGTTAGTGACATCTCTCTCTTTCTCGATCGAAGACATAAGGAGGCAATGTTCGGGGATTCTGCCATGGCATTAAGTCCTGCAGATGAGGAGGATGAGACACACAGGTGCTGATAATTACATTTATATGATCTTATTGTTCTGTTGTTTTACTCTTCTTCTTCTTCTTCTTCTTCTTCTTCTTCTTCTTGTTCCTTTTGATTTATAAGCATTTATGTGGGTTTACTTACTTGTATCATTCCGGACATCTTAACAAGGGTTCCTTCAAATTGGCTTCGAAAGCATAGACAGGGAGATCTCTTCCCTTTCCTTCATCCCATTTGCCTAATACTTTTCTTTCAAAGTTAAAGATAGAATATGCCGAATGCATAGGTTCAATTGTGTTATGCTTATTATTATGACAAAAGCTATTTATAATTGCAGTTGAATCCATTCCTAATTTATTGGCACAAGTAACATCCAAATTTCCATGAATATTTAATGCTGATTTGATTATCTGTTTGCAATGAGATCAGATACTTGAAGTTTGACAGATCTCATAACTGCAATAATCCAAAGAGTAGGAAATAAAATTGACCATGACAACCCACCTCATATTCTAGTGGTATACATCTTTGACATCATATATCTTCTAATTTGGATTCCTCGTTGTTCCTTGCCCCAATTTTTTAAGCGTATTACATTGTACAGTATGAAGATGAAGACCATGACAAGGTTGTACTTGCATCATACAACGATCTAGCTGCTACTGTTAACCATGCAAGATTAGCTAGTTTGAAATTTCTGAAAGGGGTAGTTCAGTTTTTTAATATTGGCAATTTTTGGTATGGAAATTTTAGTATTTTGGTTTTCAGTAAATTTGGCATGTAATGTAACACCCCGTATTTTTGTCCATTTAATATTTAATTAATTCAAAAATTCTAAGTTACTAGTGTGTTGTAATTTTAAATGAATTAATTATGGCAAAATATATTTAAATATTAATCGGGGAGTAAATGGTTAATATTTAGGGGAATTTATTTACTAAGTGAATAGTAATAACTTATTTACGTCATTTCGAGTATTAATGACGGGGTATGAACTTATCCCAACCGGGAGTCGATATAGACAAAAAGGCGTGGGGGGATAAGTATTTTTATAAATTAATTCGGATGCCAATTCTGAGTGTACAGTTGAGTCTGGATGGACCGCAATAGTCAAAAAAGTGTACCCGGGGGTAGTAAACGGGTCATGGGGCATTTTTAGACATAGCCGGGCCCTTACGGGGGCATTTGGGTCAATTGGGCTTGGCCCATTAGGTAAAAAACGGGATTTAGGTAAATTGTTAAATTAGAAGAAATAAGGAAACGACTGATGTGAGTTTAGAAAGGGGCTAAGTGTGTTAAGGGACCCTAATAGCAGTTAAAGGAAGTTTTGGATCACTAGAGGGCCAAGAAGGGTCATCTTCAACCTTGGAATTCATCTCCAAATCAGACACTACAAAACCTAAGGCAAGTGGATAACTTGTAATAGTATTGAATCTGTTTTTCAATTCATATTCATGTGATGTGACTGATTAAAATTCGTTTTGGGTGTTCATGGCATAAACATGCGGTTTTGAAAATAATAATCTAATTTACGAAACTGAATGAGGATTCTTGTAAAAATCTGATATTATAAATTGATACATATATGGTAGGATGATATCTGGATAATTAGAAACGAATTTGGTAAAAGAATTTGGGGTGTAAATGGGTAAGGGATTTAAGATGAATATTTCCCCAAATTCAGAAATTGTAGTTAATGGACGAATCAATAACGTTGGTGGACATTCTGGAGGTCCCAAATAAGGTTCCTAACTTGTATTATTGTTAAGAAGGCTTGAGATTACTGGTAGAAGGAGTTAGGGTTTTATGAAACTCGTCCATGGCAGAATCTGTCTTCGGAAAGAAGACGAAGACTTGCTCGATCGATCGATCGAAGGTCTGGGGTCGATCGATGGATGGTCGGCAGATTCTAACAGTTCGCCCAGTTATCTTTTATATGGAGAAAGTTTAATTTAATATTTTTCCATGACTTAATTTGGTGAGAAATTAATACATGGGTTTTAAAATCTAATTAATGGTGAATAAAATTAATTAGAATTTGGAGACGACTTAGTGTGACATCATAATTTAAATTTGTTGGGTTTTGGAGAAATTAGGTGTGACACACTAAGGTTGAATTTTTGGGAAGGTGTTCGAAAGGATTAAATATAGATGTAGTGAACAAGTCCGGGGATAACGGTTGAGGAATACCGAGATATAAATCTTATTTAGGTAAAGGCCAAATAATTTGGAGTCGGTAATTGAGACTCGGGTGGTGTTAATTCGGACCACGAAAGTAAGTCCGGATATATATATTGGTTAGGGCGATACCAAAAGAAATTTATGTGTAAATTAATTAATAAGCCAAGTTGGGCCACAACTCGTTGTAAAAACGGAATAGGATTGTGTTACGGATTTAGTACACTGTATAGCCGGGACATTTTAAATTTATATATATACGGTGTGTGATAGTATATGTATATGAATATATGGGTGTACTTTAATATCTTTGATAGATATTATTATTTTATTCTCTAGTGCGATAGGGGGAGGTTGTGCGTAGTGGATGAATCCCCTAGCTTGAGGAGTAGGGCGAGTATAATCCCAGGTCATAGCGTCCGTTATATGGGTGAGAGCATCTCACTTTCAGGGAAGGAATATGACTGTTGATGTAAAAAATTAGATCATATCTAATTATTCAATCACAGATAAATAAATGAGACAAAGAATTTTTAAAGTGGTACAACCTTATAAGAATGGCCTACGTCCACTTTTATGTTATTGCTGAGTGTTTTTGGGAATTCTCGATTACAAGTTCTATCAAGAAATTACCATCCCCGTACAATGAGGATTGTATAATGTATTTATAGCCCTGGGGTTGTAATGTGAAAGGGAAATACATTAAATGATGTACATATGAAAGGGTGATTCATTCAATGATCCTTAAGCGTATGCGTCTGAATGATAGGTATTTAATGAACAGTCAAACTGTTGGATATCCCTCTATTAATGCTTTGTTCGAGGTGCAGCTCGGACCGCCTAAGCTTCTCGGTGTTCAAGGGTTCCTCGGAGAGTTCTCGTTCCTCGGAGCATACGAGTTCCTCGGGGAATCAGTGTTCCTCGTTGTAGTATGGTTCCTCAGAGCGTGTGAGTTTCTCGGAAGTGTTTATTGTTGCCACGTAGACTGCCAAATCTCTTCACTTTATTGATCCACGTCAGCAGACTAAATTTGGTATCAACAGAAGCCCCCAATGTTTCATAGTTCGAAATTTGAGGAGTGTGGAACATTATTTCTCGAAATATGATAGCTTTAAATAGTCCTCCTGATTTTTAGGAGTGTTTCCCTTGTATTTATTTCTCTTTCCAAATTCGTAGAATCAGGCTTTTTTGAATTTTCATAACCGCCTCGATCTCTGTGTACTTTTTGTCCTTTTAGCCACCGGTAGCGTAATCGTTTCTTCTCGCTTCGATTGCCGCGCCCTTTTTGTTCCCCTAGCCGCCGGTAGCGTAATTGTTTCTTTTTGTAATCATTACTTTACCATTTCCCAAGGCAAGGTATTTAAACTTCACAGACACTCCCATCGTCTTCTACCTTTTCAAATTTGTATCTTCGAGTTTTCCGTCGTCTCTTTCTCTCCTGCGTATTCACCTCTTCCATCGTTCGTTGTCATCTGATCCACTATTTTTCTGTAATATTTTCTTCCTTCTTCTTCATTTCTTTTATTCATCATGGTTTACCCTGTTGAATCTCTTGATAAGTTTCGCTCTGATT
The DNA here is from genome assembly GCA_949130495.1 of Sambucus nigra. Classification (NCBI taxonomy): domain Eukaryota; kingdom Viridiplantae; phylum Streptophyta; class Magnoliopsida; order Dipsacales; family Adoxaceae; genus Sambucus; species Sambucus nigra. The sequence continues at coordinate 418,503,355 of OX422223.1, forward strand.
TTTCTATTCCCTCCTGGGTTGTTCTGGAAGAGCTTTCTGAGCCTTTTGATTATTTCCGCTTGGCTGAGGGACATTGGTTCCCCAGTCTCTTTATTGCTGAGTGTGGATTTTCTTTTCCACCCAGTCCCTTATGTCTGGAATTTTGTCAATACTTTGACGTTGTTCCTGCAAGAATATCCCCCAATACATGGAGAATAGTTAATGGGGTGCATAGGTTAAATCAAGTCCATGGAACTCGCATAGGGATTCCAGAAATCATGTTTTGCTATAGATGGGGAGTTGGTGATAACACCTTTTATTTAAAAACTAGATTTTTTAATAGGGCCTTAGTAGTCAATCTCCCGGATGCAAATAGGGATTATTTTGAGCACGGGGTTGTCATAAAAAATTGGCAACATGCTCTTTTATCTGGAGATGAAGTTTATCAGGGTCCTAGATTCCCCCCCTATGGCAATGGGATAGGTTATTTTTATTTTATTTTACTTATTTTGAAATCATGCTTCCTTTGTGTTTGATAAAATGTTCCACTGATATTGTGATGCTTATTTATTTGCAGTTGACAAGGAATAAAAGACATTTGAAAGTGTCCAAAGGAAGCATACGTAAATATAAGACATTTGAAACTTATCTAGAGTCTGCATCAGAGTGTTGCCGACGAGCACATTAGGTCAGCCTCATATCTGCTACAGTACAAGAGCTACACTACCTCTTTTACTGCTCGTCCAGTAATAAACGACGCAGAGCTAGTACCAGCTTCTACCAGCTCTTCGTCTGAGTCACACGTTCCTTTAAGTGAAAGGATGAAGAAGAGAATACCTCCCACCCTCTTCGAGAAGCCTGCCTCTGGTGCTGGAGAGGCTAAAAGAAGTAAGATTGATGTCCTAGAAGGGATAAAGAAAGTTGACGCACCTTCCTCGGCTGGTGTTGTGAAGGTTGCCGAGAAGCCTCCAGTGGCCCCGAGCAAGGCTTCTTCTCCAGGCGAGGTGATTGTTAAATCACCGACCAAGGGCTCCTCCTTGGTTGAATCAATCCATGTTCCCCCGAGGAAGCTGAAGAAGAGCTCCTCAGTCAATTTGGCTGACACCATCACTCAGCCCCCAGTTACTGGAACTGGTGTTCCAACTTTTGTTCCTCTGAGCTCTGCCATGAGCTCGGTAAAGTCTTGGATCATTCTCTAGGTCCAAGGTACTGAAGAAAACCTTACTCGGGACATGGTCACTGATATGCCCAAGTATAACCTCAGCCAGGGATATCTACCTCGGCCGGACAATGGTCGAGACATCAATTGGCCCATCGAGAGGTTAGGGCCCACGATATCATCCCTCGGCCAGTATTACCTTGGCCCAGGCCGACACTACTACATGGACCTCCCCAAGGATATAACGCACGTGACGGACAGCAACAGCATCCTCAAGGACCAGGAATGGCAACCTCGTCCAGAATGGGCCGAAATGGCAAGGAGCCACTGATTCATAATCAACATGGATTCTACCTCGGCTTGGGCCGAGGTAGCCCAGGGTGTTAACAATCATCATCACGCATGCCCAACATCGACGTAGGCCGACCACAGCATATGCCTCGGCTGACATCAGGCCGAGACTCCTCATGACACTTCGCGGCTTGAGCGGACGACCAACCTTATAGCTCGGTCTCTCCTAGGTCGAGGTCATTCACCAACATGACTGCCGAGCATCTGTTGACATTTGGATAAAGACACCTGGGCACAAATCAGTTATAACAAGATTATTCTCCACATGTGGGGGAATATTTTATCATCATTGCTTACATGTGACAGGGACAGGTGGCGTTCCCACATTGGTGAGGATACCACACACATGCTCACTGCATGCATGGGGGGTACACTACACCCCCTAAACACTATATATAGGGATCATCCCCTACCTTGCAAAAGGATCCAGATATAAAAACCCTAGCTGAAACTCTGTCTAAATACACATAGTAGAGAGAGAGAGAGCTTGAGTGAATTGTACCCATGGCCATTAGTGCCATTGTTCAGTGATATTATTCACACACACTCACAGTGGACGTAGGCCAGATTGGCTGAACCACCTATATTCCTGTGTTCATTCCTCATATCCTCACCTCCTTCTCTTGTCCCCTTTTTATAGCCGTGCTACCATTGTTATACTTGTATTGAGCTTGGGAACATCTCACTTGGTGGTGCTGATTCTCAGCATCATCATTTTGGCGTCGTCTGTGGGAAGCGAGAGGCTATCTCTTCCTCTTTTTCTGCTTTACCTCACCGGAGACTCTGGTGGTGGACCAGGAACCACCCCTTGTGTGGAGTTGTTTCACCATTGAAAGAGGTCCTTTCAGGTATTAAGCTCACCTGCAACTAAAGCTCTATACAGTCTAACACATAGCACCAGACTTGCCACCGCCTCTTTCGCCGCCCGGAGGTGGAGGAGCTAGCTCCAGTCAGGCTCCTCCCCAGTCCGAAATGGCGGAGGTGGCAGCTGCCTTGAAATCTTTGGCTGCAACACAACAAGCGATGAAGGAGCAATTTGTACAGCTCAGCCAAACCATGATGATGAGATCGCCTGGGGCCTCACCGGATATGATCACTCCGGCGGCGGTTCATCCACAGCCAGACGCTAGGGGACCACCCCAGGCACCGATGAAGGACCAACCTGCACCTCAGCGGAGGAGGGACGTTGCTGACCCTAGGCGCTTGCGCCTGGGGAGGCAAGGAAACCCTTGCCCAGAGGACAGGTATGATGACCTAGGAGCAGAAGAGGCCCCAGAAGACTGTTGGGAGCCATATGAGGTGTCAGATAACACCGTACGACCTCTTAGGCAAAGCCAAGGATGTGTCAGCCGAAGAAGAGATGAGGCCCAACAGAGAGGGTCAGCCATTGATAGGCAGAGCCAAGGATGTGTCGGTCGAAGAAGAGATGAGGCCCAGCAGAGGGGGTCGGCCTTCGAGAGGCTGGGACCAGTTAATGACCTAAGACACAGACTATCAAGGTCAAGGAGTGCAGCAGGCTCCCAAAGAGGGGATAGGCAGGCTCGGCCAGATCAAGGCCGACCCATGGAGAGAAGAGCCAGGGAGCAGGAAGAGGTCAACAGTCAGCGGGTCGCGGCTGGGGAACCCTCTGTCCACCGCAGAGAGGTGGCAGGGGATAACCTCGGCCAAGTTAATGAGAGAAGACCCTGGAATGACTCAATCCAACGTCTCGAGGAGAAGATAGGGGACCTCATGAAGAGTAGGGACCCATTACAAAGGGGCTACTAGGAGGGCTCCCCGTTTGTAGCTAGGATAGTGGGGTTCCCAACCCCCGCTAAGTTCAAGCCTCCTACGGTGACTCCTAAGTATGATGACAGCACTAACCTAGTGCACCATATCGAGATGTATCAGTCAGCCGCAGATATTTACTCGATACCTGATGAGATGAAGTGCAGGGCCTTCTCAGGGACCTTGACAGGGGTCGCGCATAGCTGGTTCACCTCTCTTCCAAAGAATTCAATCGAAAACTTCAAGGGGTTGGCCGAGCAGTTCATACATAACTTCTGATTTGGGGTAAGACCTCAGAAGAAGACTACCCACCTCCTATATGTCAAACAGGCTAAGGATGAAAGCCTAAGAGACTACATAGCAAGATTCAACAAGGAGAAGTTAGAGGTGGAGGACTATGAAGAGAGCATAGCCATGACCGCCCTTATAGGAGGCCTCCAGAAGGGAAAGCTACTATGGAAGCTGGCGGAAGACCCCCCCAAGTCTATGGCAGAGCTGTTGTCCACTGCAGGAAAAGTGATGAATGCAGAAGAGGCGATGGCCGCCAAATACGAGGAGGAGAACCGTGGTAGTGCTGGGAGGTCCCAGGGCAAGAAAGAAGGGAAGAAGCGATCAGCAGATGACAAGTTCGCTCATTACACTCCTTTGGTATGGAAATTTTAGTATTTTGGTTTTCAGTAAATTTGGCATGTAATGTAACACCCCGTATTTTTGTCCATTTAATATTTAATTAATTCAAAAATTCTAAGTTACTAGTGTGTTGTAATTTTAAATGAATTAATTATGGCAAAATATATTTAAATATTAATCGGGGAGTAAATGGTTAATATTTAGGGGAATTTATTTACTAAGTGAATAGTAATAACTTATTTACGTCATTTCGAGTATTAATGACGGGGTATGAACTTATCCCAACCGGGAGTCGATATAGACAAAAAGGCGTGGGGGGATAAGTATTTTTATAAATTAATTCGGATGCCAATTCTGAGTGTACAGTTGAGTCTGGATGGACCGCAATAGTCAAAAAAGTGTACCCGGGGGTAGTAAACGGGTCATGGGGCATTTTTAGACATAGCCGGGCCCTTACGGGGGCATTTGGGTCAATTGGGCTTGGCCCATTAGGTAAAAAACGGGATTTAGGTAAATTGTTAAATTAGAAGAAATAAGGAAACGACTGATGTGAGTTTAGAAAGGGGCTAAGTGTGTTAAGGGACCCTAATAGCAGTTAAAAGAAGTTTTGGATCACTAGAGGGCCAAGAAGGGTCATCTTCAACCTTGGAATTCATCTCCAAATCAGACACTACAAAACCTAAGGCAAGTGGATAACTTGTAATAGTATTGAATCTGTTTTTCAATTCATATTCATGTGATGTGACTGATTAAAATTCGTTTTGGGTGTTCATGGCATAAACATGCGGTTTTGAAAATAATAATCTAATTTACGAAACTGAATGAGGATTCTTGTAAAAATCTGATATTATAAATTGATACATATATGGTAGGATGATATCTGGATAATTATAAACGAATTTGGTAAAAGAATTTGGGGTGTAAATGGGTAAGGGATTTAAGATGAATATTTCCCCAAATTCAGAAATTGTAGTTAATGGACGAATCAATAACGTTGGTGGACATTCTGGAGGTCCCAAATAAGGTTCCTAACTTGTATTATTGTTAAGAAGGCTTGAGATTACTGGTAGAAGGAGTTAGGGTTTTATGAAACTCGTCCATGGCAGAATCTGTCTTCGGAAAGAAGACGAAGACTTGCTCGATCGATCGATCGAAGGTCTGGGGTCGATCGATGGATGGTCGGCAGATTCTGACAGTTCGCCCAGTTATCTTTTATATGGAGAAAGTTTAATTTAATATTTTTCCATGACTTAATTTGGTGAGAAATTAATACATGGGTTTTAAAATCTAATTAATGGTGAATAAAATTAATTAGAATTTGGAGACGACTTAGTGTGACATCATAATTTAAATTTGTTGGGTTTTGGAGAAATTAGGTGTGACACACTAAGGTTGAATTTTTGGGAAGGTGTTCGAAAGGATTAAATATAGATGTAGTGAACAAGTCCGGGGATAACGGTTGAGGAATACCGAGATATAAATCTTATTTAGGTAAAGGCCAAATAATTTGGAGTCGGTAATTGAGACTCGGGTGGTGTTAATTCGGACCACGAAAGTAAGTCCGGATATATATATTGGTTAGGGCGATACCAAAAGAAATTTATGTGTAAATTAATTAATAACCCAAGTTGGGCCACAACTCGTTGTAAAAACGGAATAGGCTTGTGTTACGGATTTAGTACACTGTATAGCCGGGACATTTTAAATTTATATATATACGGTGTGTGATAGTATATGTATATGAATATATGGGTGTACTTTAATATCTTTGATAGATATTATTATTATATTCTCTAGTGCGATAGGGGGAGGTTGCGCGTAGTGGATGAATCCCCTAGCTTGAGGAGTAGGGCGAGTATAATCCCAGGTCATAGCGTCCGTTATATGGGTGAGAGCATCTCACTTTCAGGGAAGGAATATGACTGTTGATGTAAAAAATTAGATCATATCTAATTATTCAATCACAGATAAATAAATGAGACAAAGAATTTTTAAAGTGGTACAACCTTATAAGAATGGCCTACGTCCACTTTTATGTTATTGCTGAGTGTTTTTGGGAATTCTCGATTACAAGTTCTATCAAGAAATTACCATCCCCGTACAATGAGGATTGTATAATGTATTTATAGCCCTGGGGTTGTAATGTGAAAGGGAAATACATTAAATGATGTACATATGAAAGGGTGATTCATTCAATGATCCTTAAGCGTATGCGTCTGAATGATAGGTATTTAATGAACAGTCAAACTGTTGGATATCCCTCTATTAATGCTTTGTTCGAGGTGCAGCTCGGACCGCCTAAGCTTCTCGGTGTTCAAGGGTTCCTCGGAGAGTTCTCGTTCCTCGGAGCATACGAGTTCCTCGGGGAATCAGTGTTCCTCGTTGTAGTATGGTTCCTCAGAGCGTGTGAGTTTCTCGGAAGTGTTTATTGTTGCCACGTAGACTGCCAAATCTCTTCACTTTATTGATCCACGTCAGCAGACTAAATTTGGTATCAACAGAAGCCCCCAATGTTTCATAGTTCGAAATTTGAGGAGTGTGGAACATTATTTCTCGGAATATGATAGCTTTAAATAGTCCTCCTGATTTTTAGGAGTGTTTCCCTTGTATTTATTTCTCTTTCCAAATTCGTAGAATCAGGCTTTTTTGAATTTTCATAACCGCCTCGATCTCTGTGTACTTTTTGTCCTTTTAGCCACCGGTAGCGTAATCGTTTCTTCTCGCTTCGATTGCCGCGCCCTTTTTGTTCCTCTAGCCGCCGGTAGCGTAATTGTTTCTTTTTGTAATCATTACTTTACCATTTCCCAAGGCAAGGTATTTAAACTTCACAGACACTCCCATCGTCTTCTACCTTTTCAAATTTGTATCTTCGAGTTTTCCGTCGTCTCTTTCTCTCCTGCGTATTCACCTCTTCCATCGTTCGTTGTCATCTGATCCACTATTTTTCTGTAATATTTTCTTCCTTCTTCTTCATTTCTTTTATTCATCATGGTTTACCCTGTTGAATCTCTTGATAAGTTTCGCTCTGATTTTTCTATTCCCTCCTGGGTTGTTCTGGAAGAGCTTTCTGAGCCTTTTGATTATTTCCGCTTGGCTGAGGGACATTGGTTCCCCAGTCTCTTTATTGCTGAGTGTGGATTTTCTTTTCCACCCAGTCCCTTATGTCTGGAATTTTGTCAATACTTTGACGTTGTTCCTGCAAGAATATCCCCCAATACATGGAGAATAGTTAATGGGGTGCATAGGTTAAATCAAGTCCATGGAACTCGCATAGGGATTCCAGAAATCATGTTTTGCTATAGATGGGGAGTTGGTGATAACACCTTTTATTTAAAAACTAGATTTTTTAATAGGGCCTTAGTAGTCAATCTCCCGGATGCAAATAGGGATTATTTTGAGCACGGGGTTGTCATAAAAAATTGGCAACATGCTCTTTTATCTGGAGATGAAGTTTATCAGGGTCCTAGATTCCCCCCCTATGGCAATGGGATAGGTTATTTTTATTTTATTTTACTTATTTTGAAATCATGCTTCCTTTGTGTTTGATAAAATGTTCCACTGATATTGTGATGCTTATTTATTTGCAGTTGACAAGGAATAAAAGACATTTGAAAGTGTCCAAAGGAAGCATACGTAAATATAAGACATTTGAAACTTATCTAGAGTCTGCATCAGAGTGTTGCCGACGAGCACATTAGGTCAGCCTCATATCTGCTACAGTACAAGAGCTACACTACCTCTTTTACTGCTCGTCCAGTAATAAACGACGCAGAGCCAGTACCAGCTTCTACCAGCTCTTCGTCTGAGTCACACGTTCCTTTAAGTGAAAGGATGAAGAAGAGAATACCTCCCACCCTCTTCGAGAAGCCTGCCTCTGGTGCTGGAGAGGCTAAAAGAAGTAAGATTGATGTCCTAGAAGGGACAAAGAAAGTTGACGCACCTTCCTCGGCTGGTGTTGTGAAGGTTGCCGAGAAGCCTCCAGTGGCCCCGAGCAAGGCTTCTTCTCCAGGCGAGGTGATTGTTAAATCACCGACCAAGGGCTCCTCCTTGGTTGAATCAATCCATGTTCCCCCGAGGAAGCTGAAGAAGAGCTCCTCAGTCAATTTGGCTGACACCATCACTCAGCCCCCAGTTACTGGAACTGGTGTTCCAACTTTTGTTCCTCTGAGCTCTGCCATGAGCTCGGTAAAGTCTTGGATCATTCTCTAGGTCCAAGGTACTGAAGAAAACCTTACTCGGGACATGGTCACTGATATGCCCAAGTATAACCTCAGCCAGGGATATCTACCTCGGCCGGACAATGGCCGAGACATCAATTGGCCCATCGAGAGGTTAGGGCCCACGATATCATCCCTCGGCCAGTATTACCTCGGCCCAGGCCGACACTACTACATGGACCTCCCCAAGGATATAACGCACGTGACGGACAGCAACAGCATCCTCAAGGACCAGGAATGGAAACCTCGTCCAGAATGGGCCGAAATGGCAAGGAGCCACTGATTCATAATCAACATGGATTCTACCTCGGCTTGGGCCGAGGTAGCCCAGGGTGTTAACAATCATCATCACGCATGCCCAACATCGACGTAGGCCGACCACAGCATATGCCTCGGCTGACATCAGGCCGAGACTCCTCATGACACTTCGCGGCTTGAGCGGACGACCAACCTTATAGCTCGGTCTCTCCTAGGTCGAGGTCATTCACCAACATGACTGCCGAGCATCTGTTGACATTTGGATAAAGACACCTGGGCACAAATCAGTTATAACAAGATTATTCTCCACATGTGGGGGAATATTTTATCATCATTGCTTACATGTGACAGGGACAGGTGGCGTTCCCACATTGGTGAGGATACCACACACATGCTCACTGCATGCATGGGGGGTACACTACACCCCCTAAACACTATATATAGGGATCATCCCCTACCTTGCAAAAGGATCCAGATATAAAAACCCTAGCTGAAACTCTGTCTAAATACACATAGTAGAGAGAGAGAGAGCTTGAGTGAATTGTACCCATGGCCATTAGTGCCATTGTTCAGTGATATTATTCACACACACTCACAGTGGACGTAGGCCAGATTGGCTGAACCACCTATATTCCTGTGTTCATTCCTCATATCCTCACCTCCTTCTCTTGTCCCCTTTTTATAGCCGTGCTACCATTGTTATACTTGTATTGAGCTTGGGAACATCTCACTTGGTGGTGCTGATTCTCAGCATCATCATTTTGGCGTCGTCTGTGGGAAGCGAGAGGCTATCTCTTCCTCTTTTTCTGCTTTACCTCACCGGAGACTCTGGTGGTGGACCAGGAACCACCCCTTGTGTGGAGTTGTTTCACCATTGAAAGAGGTCCTTTCAGGTATTAAGCTCACCTGCAACTAAAGCTCTATACAGTCTAACACATGGCACCAGACTTGCCACCGCCTCTTTCGCCGCCCGGAGGTGGAGGAGCTAGCTCCAGTCAGGCTCCTCCCCAGTCCGAAATGGCGGAGGTGGCAGCTGCCTTGAAATCTTTGGCTGCAACACAACAAGCGATGAAGGAGCAATTTGTACAGCTCAGCCAAACCATGATGATGAGATCGCCTAGGGCCTCACCGGATATGATCACTCCGGCGGCGGTTTATCCACAGCCAGACGCTAGGGGACCACCCCAGGCACCGATGAAGGACCAACCTGCACCTCAGCGGAGGAGGGACGTTGCTGACCCTAGGCGCTTGCACCTGGGGAGGCAAGGAAACCCTTGCCCAGAGGACAGGTATGATGACCTAGGAGCAGAAGAGGCCCCAGAAGACTGTTGGGAGCCATATGAGGTGTCAGATAACACCGTACGACCTCTTAGGCAAAGCCAAGGATGTGTCAGCCGAAGAAGAGATGAGGCCCAACAGAGAGGGTCAGCCATTGATAGGCAGAGCCAAGGATGTGTCGGTCGAAGAAGAGATGAGGCCCAGCAGAGGGGGTCGGCCTTCGAGAGGCTGGGACCAGTTAATGACCTAAGACACAGACTATCAAGGTCAAGGAGTGCAGCAGGCTCCCAAAGAGGGGATAGGCAGGCTCGGCCAGATCAAGGCCGACCCATGGAGAGAAGAGCCAGGGAGCAGGAAGAGGTCAACAGTCAGCGGGTCGCGGCTGGGGAACCCTCTGTCCACCGCAGAGAGGTGGCAGGGGATAACCTCGGCCAAGTTAATGAGAGAAGACCCTGGAATGACTCAATCCAACGTCTCGAGGAGAAGATAGGGGACCTCATGAAGAGTAGGGACCCATTACAAAGGGGCTACTAGGAGGGCTCCCCGTTTGTAGCTAGGATAGTGGGGTTCCCAACCCCCGCTAAGTTCAAGCCTCCTACGGTGACTCCTAAGTATGATGACAGCACTAACCTAGTGCACCATATCGAGATGTATCAGTCAGCCGCAGATATTTACTCGATACCTGATGAGATGAAGTGCAGGGCCTTCTCAGGGACCTTGACAGGGGTCGCGCATAGCTGGTTCACCTCTCTTCCAAAGAATTCAATCGAAAACTTCAAGGGGTTGGCCGAGCAGTTCATACATAACTTCTGATTTGGGGTAAGACCTCAGAAGAAGACTACCCACCTCCTATATGTCAAACAGGCTAAGGGTGAAAGCCTAAGAGACTACATAGCAAGATTCAACAAGGAGAAGTTAGAGGTGGAGGACTATAAAGAGAGCATAGCCATGACCGCCCTTATAGGAGGCCTCCAGAAGGGAAAGCTACTATGGAAGCTGGCGGAAGACCCCCCCAAGTCTATGGCAGAGCTGTTGTCCACTGCAGGAAAAGTGATGAATACGGAAGAGGCGATGGCCGCCAAATACGAGGAGGAGAACCGTGGTAGTGCTGGGAGGTCCCAGGGCAAGAAAGAAGGGAAGAAGCGATCAGCAGATGACAAGTTCGCTCATTACACTCCTCTGACTGTGAGCTGTGAACACATTCTTAATGAGATCAAGAGTGACCGGGCTCTGAGGTGGCCAGAGAAGTTGAAGGCTCCTCCATATAAGAGGAATAAAAACCTCTGGTGTGAGTTCCATCAGGATCACGGCCATATCACAGACAGATGCTTTGCCCTGAAGGACGAGATTGAGAAGATGCTGAAATCCAGGAAGCTAAGAAAGTATGTGGATGGCAAGGCCCCAAAAGGTGGAAGAGAAGACCCTAGGAAGAGAAGAGACGACAAGTGCCGTGGCGATGTCCCGACTAGAAGGCATGATGATTCAGAGGGTGATGATGGAGATGACCCGGATCTCCCACCTAGGGATGACAACACCCCAGTGAAGAGGGTAGGAATGATCACCTTTGGTGTTAGCACCATATGTGGGGGATTCGCAGGAGGTGGCTCTGAGGTAGCCGATAGAAAGGCTCATGTGGCGGAGGCCAAGTCGGTGGTCAGGCTGAGGTTGTGAACCTGACGTCTTCTGACGCTGTGCAGAAGAGAACAAAGGTGGACATGGACACCCTAGTGGCGGGGTTCTCCCGGCTCGACTTCAAGGGCATCTTAGCCCCCCATGATGACCCCTTGGTCATCACGACAAGGGTACATGGGTGCGATGTAGTTAGAATCCTCATAGATGGGGGAAGCTTAGCAGATGTGATGTTCTGGCCTTGTTTCAAGAGCTTGGGTCTTAGCAGATCAAGATTAGTGTCATACCACCACACCTTGATAAGCTTTAGTGGTGAGAAAGTGCACCCATTGGGCATGTATGAGATGGATGTGCGCATGGGGGATGAGTGGCCTAAGAGGCTGACTAAGAAGATAAACTTTTTTGTTATGGACGAGAATGTCTTCTCGGCCTACAACCTCATCATCGGAAGAGTAGCCCTCAAGGAGTTCGAAGCCGTGCCGTCAACGGTCCACCAAATGCTAAAATTCCCGACTCCTTATGGGGTAGGGGAAGTGCAGGGGGATCAGACCACGGCACGGGAGTGTTACTTCAACTCAGCTGAAGAGAGGGAGGCCCATAAGAGAGCAACCGTCACCTACAGCATAGACACTCTTGACCCGAGAGATGAAACAAAGCTAAAGAAGGGCGAGGCCGCGGAAGAGGTAGAATCCATCGTCCTTAATGAGGACGAGCCGGAAAAAACCGTCCAGGTCGGCAAGGCCCTAGAACCAAAGATTAAGGAAGGGCTGGTAAGCCTTCTCAGGAAGAGGCAAAACGTCTTCGCCTGGAGCCACACCGACATGCCTGGTATAGACCCTGAGGTCATGACCCATAAACTCAACGTGGACAGGGATGCCAGGCCAATCAAGCAGAGGAGAAGAATTTACTCATGAGAGAAGTATGAGGTCATTCGGGAAGAGGTGAAAAAGTTGGAAGAGGCCGAGTTCATACGAGAGGTCACCTATCCAGAGTGGATCTCAAATGCAGTGATCGTGCCTAAGGCCAATGGAAAGTGGCGGATGTGTGTAGATTTCACAGACCTGAATAGGTCTTGCCCGAAGGACAACTATCCCCTACCTAGGATAGACCAGATGGTGGACGCAACAGCAGGGCACGAGCTCATGAGCTTCATGGATGCTTATTCAGGTTATAACCAAATCTTCATGGATGCCGAAGACTCTGAGAAGACAGCCTTCATCACTGACAAGGGGACGTACTGTTACAAGGTAATGCCCTTTGGTCTGAAAAATGCGAGGGCAACATATCAGCGTCTCGTCAATAGGATGTTTGAGGAACGGATAGGTAAGACCATGGAGGTGTACGTGGACGATATGCTAACGAAGAGCCTGAAGGCATGTACTCACGTGGCAGACCTTGAGAAGACCTTTGATGTCATGGACTCGTACAGAATGAAGCTCAACCCGGCGAAATGTGTCTTCGGGGTAGGAGCTGGGAAGTTCCTGGGGTTCATCGTCAATTAAAGGGGGATTGAGGCAAACCCTGAGAAAATCAAGGCATTTCTCGATATGAAGACTCCTATGAGTATCAAAGATGTCCAAAGACTCACTGGAAGAGTGGCAGCCCTGAACAGGTTTGTTTCCAGGGCAACGGATAAGTGTCTTCCATTCTTCAAGGTTCTAAGGAAGGCCTTCCAGTGGGATGAAGAGTGTGAAAAAGCCTTTGATCAACTCAAGTCCTACTTAGGGTCTCCCTTGCTGCTGTCTCGGCCCATTGCGGGAGAAAGGTTGTTTGTGTATTTAGCAGTCTCTGAGTCGGCTATTAGCGCGGCCATCATACGAGAGGAAGGTGGAGTTCAGAGACCTGTGTACTTCAATAGTAAGGCCCTTCAAGGGTCTGAACAAAACTATCCAAGGATGGAGAAGCTAGCTTATGCCCTTATCCATGCTTCAAGGAAAATGAAGCCTTACTTTCAAGCTCACTCTATGATAGTCCTTATGGACTCACCACTAAGGCAGGTTCTGCACAAGCCTGAGAAGTCCGGGAGATTGATGGCCTGGGCCATTGAGCTAGGAGAGTATGATCTTACTTACCAGCCCAGAACAGCCATTAAGGGGCAGGCCCTTGCAGACTTTGTCGCAGAATTCACTTGGGAAGAGACTGAGTCTGAGAAGAGCTTGGATGGCGGCAAAGAGAAGAGCCGAGGTGTCTTTTGAGATTCGAAAGAGACAGACCCGTACATCTTCCGGGGTCGAGAAGAGGTAGTCCCAGGCAAGGCTCGGAGGAGGGTAGAAGAAAACTAAGAGGATCGATACCTCTTCAAAAAAGGAGTAATGAGAGAAGGGGTCTTCTCTTCAGATGAAGACGTGTGGAGTCTCTTCGTGGATGGATCCTCGTGTGACGGTGGAAGCGGCGCGGGGCTGGTACTCTCGGCTCCAGATGGCGCCCACATTGAATATGCCTTGAGATTCAACTTCCAGGCTTCAAACAACGAGTCAGAGTATGAGGCCATGATAGCAGGTCTCCTGCTGGAAACAACTCTTCGAGTAAAGCGGTTTCTACTCCATAGCGACTCGAGGCTGGTTGTCAACCAAGTGTTGGGGGCATATGAGGCCAAAGACGAAAGGATGGCCAGGTACTTAAAAAAGGTAAGAGGGTTGCTAGAGTTTTTCGAAGAGGCCAAACTGAAGAGAGTGCCTAGACTGAGCAATAACCACGCTGATGCGTTGGCAAGGCTGGCCTCAACAATGAAGACAGATCTGAGAAGAACCATCCCAATTGAAGTCTTAGGAAAAGCAAGTATCGAGGAGGACGAGGTATGTAAACCTTGTCACAATGTAAACCTGGGAGACTCGTGGATTGACCTGATTGTCAGATACCTAAGAGAGGGGGAGCTACCTGAGTCCAAGATAGAAAGAAAAAATTTGAGATACAGGGCTGCCAAGTTCTCATTGATAGGAGATGTCTTGTACAAAAAGGGGTTTCTCTTGCCCCTTCTCAGATGTGTGCACCCCATGGAGGTACCTCGGATCTTACAGGAGGTTCATGAAAGCTCCTGCTCCATCCACATAAGAGGAAGACCCTTAGCCAAAAGGATCATCACTCAAGGATACTGGTGGCCCACCTTGTCTAGGGACGCTGCTGACTATGTGAAGAGGTGTGACAAATGTCAGAGGTTCGCCACTATCCCTCATCTACCCCATCAGCCTATGACGTCAATCTCTTCTCCATGGCCGTTTACGGTGTGGGGAATTGACCTAGTAGGACCTTTGCCAGGAGCAATCAACAATTATAGATTCTTGATAGTTGCTATTGACTACTTTTCAAAGTGGGTAGAGGCGGAACCAATGATAACAATTACGGAGCAGAAGACCTTTCAGTTCATCTGGAAGAACATCATATGTAGATATGGCCTCCCAAACACGCTCATCTCGGATAATGGGACCCAGTTCAAGAATGCCTCCTTGGAGAAGTATTGCCAAAGTGTGGGGATCAGACAGTTCTTCTCATCCCCGGGTCGACCTCAAGCAAACGGCCAGACCGAGGTCACGAACAGAACCATCTTGGATGGAATCAAGAAGAGGTTAGAAGAAGGGGAGATGGATAGAAGAGGTCTATGCTGTGCTGTGGGCTTACAGAACTACGGCAAGGACACCTACAGGAGAAACCCAATTCATGTTGGCACATGGCTCGGAGGCAGTCATACCAATGGAGGTAGGACTACCAACTCATCGAATTCAGACATACGACCCTGACAGCAATGGGGAGAAGAGAAGGCTAGACCTGGATCTCATTGAAGAAAGAAGAGAAGACGCAGAGGTCAGGAAAGCAGCCTATCAGCAGAGGGCAGCAAGATTCTACAATCAAAGGGTGAAATCAAGGCCCATTGCGGTAGGAGACCTAGTGCTCAAGAAGACCCTACAGAAGGCAAACAAGCTACACCCGAACTGTCATGGTCCCTACAAAGTAACGGAAGAGGTTGTGCCTGGCACGTATAGGCTAGAGAACCTAGAGGGAGAACCCTTCACCAACCCGTGGAATGCCGACCATCTAAAGAGATATTTCATATGATGTTGCATCTATTTTGTAAATTGTAAATGTACCATCTTATCAAGAAGAGGTTGTCAATAATGATCAGTTTCCATGGCAAATTCTTGTTCCATTCTTAACATCATTAATTTGGTGATTTATTATGAGGCATACCTCGGCCCAGGCGATGACCTCAGACCCTCATAACACCACTCGGTGGTGACGAGGTCTGAACTCAGACACCTGAGTTAGAGGACCTCAGACCCTTAACATCATTAATTTGGTGATTTATTATGAGGCATACCTCGGCCCAGGCGATGACCTCAGACCCTTATAACACCACTCGGTGGTGACGAGGTCTGAACTCAGACACCTGAGTTAGAGGACCTCAGACCCTTAACATCATTAATTTGGTGATTTATTATGAGGCATACCTCGGCCCAGGCGATGACCTCAGACCCTCATAACACCACTCGGTGGTGACGAGGTCTGAACTCAGACACCTGAGTTAGAGGACCTCAGACCCTTAACATCATTAATTTGGTGATTTATTATGAGGCATACCTCGGCCCAGGCGATGACCTCAGACCCTCATAACACCACTCGATGGTGACGAGGTCTGAACTCAGGCACCTGAGTTAGAGGACCTCAGACCCTTAACATCATTAATTTGGTGATTTATTATGAGGCATACCTCGGCCCCGGCGATGACCTCAGACCCTCATAACACCACTCGGTGGTGACGAGGTCTGAACTCAGACACCTGAGTTAGAGGACCTCAGACCCTTAACATCATTAATTTGGTGATTTATTATGAGGCATACCTCGGCCCAGGCGATAACCTCAGACCCTCATAACACCACTCGGTGGTGACGAGGTCTGAGCTCAGACACCTGAGTTAGAGGACCTCAGACCCTTAACATCATTAATTTGGTGATTTATTATGAGGCATACCTCGGCCCAGGCGATGACCTCAGACCCTCATAACACCACTCGGTGGTGACGAGGTCTGAACTCAGACACCTGAGTTAGAGGACCTCAGACCCTAACATCATTAATTTGGTGATTTATTATGAGGCATACCTCGGCCCAGGCGATGACCTCAGACCCTCATAACACCACTCGGTGGTGACGAGGTCTGAGCTCAGACACCTGAGTTAGAGGACCTCAGACCCTTAACATCATTAATTTGGTGATTTATTATGAGGCATACCTCGGCCCAGGCGATGACCTCAGACCCTCATAACACCACTCGGTGGTGACGAGGTCTGAGCTCAGACACCTTGGTTAGATAACCTCAAGTTAGAGAGTTCATAGCATTCAAATACATTCACAGATCAAGATGAAGGAAGACCTTGGCATTAAATAGAAGAAATTACATAACATTTAAATGTCTCAGAAAAAACAGAGGTATAGAACATTTATAAGCAAGATTACAAGTAAAAAAAGCAGAGAAACAAAGGCCAAGTCAAGCATCTGAGGGAGGAACATTTGATTTCTCGTCTAGATTGGTCTGCTCAGCATTGGTCACCTCAGCCACTTCATTTGCAGGGTCAATCCCTTCTAGATCAGTCCCTCCCAGAGTAACAGTCTGATCAGGGGCAGCAGCCTCGTCCTCTATCTCTTGTAAGGCCTGGGAAAACTGGGCGTCGGCAAGGTCGAGGCCCACAAAGTCTGAGGCCTTTATGGTACCAACCTCGGCTTCCCTGACCTCGGCCCATTTGGTAGTGGCCTTGATACCCCTTTCAAGGTATTCAAGACCAAAACCTACAAACTCGTCGGAGACCTTGTAATCTGCAAGAGAGGCCTTCACAGAAGCATTAACCTTCCTCTGCAGGGCGTCATCCTTGTCCTTCAGGTCCTTGGTGTGGCTTTGGACGAGTGCAGAGATGTCCTTTTCCAGAACTTGGGCTTTATTTTCAGAAGTCTGGGCCTTGGTCTCAGCATTCTGTAGCTCTGACCTCAGACGTTCAACCTCGGCCTTCAGGGTGCTCTCCACCTGCTCAGCCTCTTGCCCCTTCTGAATCAGAGGCAACTTCCTCAGGGCCCAGCTAGATAACTGGTACATGGCAGTCACAGTCTGCACAGACAATGAAGAGGTTAGAGGGAAAAATTCAGAGGTTGCACTTGCAAAATTATTGACAAAAAGATCAAGCCATACCTGAGCGGCTCTATGGAGGCCAAACTCAACAAGCATTTGAGTGTCCATGTCCCTGTAAAAGCGCTTGTCGGCATCAGTCATCACGTTGGCAGGGGCATCCACGACTTGTCTGCTGTTGCCGACCACGCTGTCGGTAAGCTTCAGCTGGTCCAGACGAGCAGCTAATGTGTCGGCTGTGATAGGGATCGCAGCATCTGGAGTCTTCCTTTGCCTGGAGCTCGGCCTCTGATCCTCAGGGGGATGGACCTCAGGGGCCTTCTTCTTGGACCTGGACGTTGAGGGGGCAGGTGGAGGAGCATTTAAACCGGTCTTCTTGACAAGCCTAGCCAAGCTTGGGGCTGCCATCTCCCACAACTCTTCTGAAATGCCTGAGGGTCTCTCTGTAAAAGTGAAGATAAGACTCAGAAATAAAGTATGTATGATAAGAGGCTACACTTTGAGAATAAAAAGAAAAATCCTTACCAAAGTCAGCTAAGGGACTTCCACCCAAGCTCGTCCCCGAGAGATACTGGGGGGTCAGCAGATGCTCGAATTTGACAAACATCCCATGGGCCCCCTGGTCTTGCAGGGCCTTCACCTTTTTGCCATTTTGAACACTTAGTCCAGGATCGGCCCTTGCAGACATGGTGACTTTTCCCCATTTAAGGGGTACTCTCGGCTCGTAAACAGAAGAGGGAATAGAGGAACCAAATTCCCACGGCCCTGAGGAAAAAAGTACCTGGGTTTCCAATTATGATTGGAGGTCTGAGTGACCAGGAGCATCTTTTTCTCAGGCCTCCGAGCCACAAAGTGATAGTAGCTCGGATGATTCTTGGCCGAGGTGGGGACGTAACAACCAGCAAAGATCTGCACTGGGAGGTCAGAGTGGTGGACCGCCCTCCACAGGATGATGGCCCCTAATAACAGGGTGAAAGGATGGACCTAATAACAGGGTGAAAGGGAAGACGAAAACCCAACTTGAACATCTGCTCGTACAAGAAGATTTCTCCCTCATGGCCATGGTAGGCCCTCTCCTCCCTCAGAGGTCTCCTTAAATGGATAGAGGGGCTGATGGAGTACAGGTACCTGAAGTGCGATAAATCCACCTCAGTAACTGTGCTCTCATACTCGGCCGCCTCAGATGTGTCAATATCACTTTCGTCATCCTCACTGTCGTCAGACTCAACGTCGGCTGGAGCAGACGTGGACGGATTACCGGGGAACCTCTGAGCAAACTCGGCCTCAGAAACGGCAGACAGGGGAATAGCATTTAGAATAGGAGGCACAACCACACTCGGCCCAACAAGTTCAACCTCTGAAGATGAACTTGAGGTACTTGTGCCATTTTGGGACGAGGCCCGGCTGGAAACCTCGGCCTGGTTAGGGGCCTGACCAGCCTGAGGTGTAAAGTCCATGGCCTCTTGGAAAGAGTCCACAGACATTGGGTCGGAGGTGGAAGACTCAGACTCCGACATCGGCAAGTTATTGGCAGAGACGTCTGTCTGATAGAAATTCTCAGGTGGACGAGGGTGTACCACCTTGAGAGGGGGAGGAAAGAGAGGTATGACAGGGAACTCCTGTGACCCACGAGCTTCTTCTTGAGCTCTCTCTATTTGCCTAATTTTCTCTAAGGTCTTTCCTCTAAGAGATGGGGAATCTTCAAGAAGTTGGTACAGGGGTCTAAGCATCAGGGGACGACCCAAAGCTTGGACAGACCCTAAACTTAAGGAAAACTCCTAAAAACTACAAACAAACTTGGCTGGAAAAGTTAAGGGGACCAAAGATCAAATCAAGGAATCTATGCAGAAAACCTGGCTCACCGGAAAACTCAAGTGTTCACCGGAAAACTCAAGTGTTCACCGGAAAACTCAAGTGCTTACCGGAAAATTCAAATTAAAAAGTTCCAAAAATGAAGGAAATGGAGATGGAGGATACCTGAGGGTGAGTTGATGAATAAAATAGAAGAGATCGCGCAAGAAATGATGTATTCCCCTGCAAGATAAGCGCTGGAATGAGGGCAGGCTTCAGGGAGAGTAGGTTGCAGAAAACTGTGTGCGAAGGCGCGAAAAGAGAAATGAAGAAGAAGAAGGGAAAAAAAGGTTTTTTAGCCCTTTAAATACTTGGGCACACTTCCCAAGGCTCATCATTGCCTTGGGAAGCCCAAGGGACAATTGACAGCACATGCAAATCAAGTGGACATGCCTAGGCTTGGGACAGGTGTCACGCAGGTGTTGGCCTTGGGGTGAACAGGCCTCGGAGGTGCTAATCCCTTAGTCACCTGCTCTCGCAAATGACTAAGGGCTGGGGGGTGATTGATATGCCCAAGTATAACCTCATCCAGGGATATCTACCTCGGCCGGACAATGGCCGAGACATCAATTGGCCCATCGAGAGGTTAAGGCCCACGATATCATCCCTCGGCCAGTATTACCTCGGCCCAGGACGACACTACTACATGGACCTCCCCAAGGATATAACGCACATGACGGACAGCAACAGCATCCTCAAGGACCAGGAATGGCAACCTCGGCCAGAATGGGCCGAAATGGCAAGGAGCCACTGATTCATAATCAACATAGATTCTACCTCGGCTTGGGCCGAGGTAGCCCAGGGTGTTAACAATCATCATCACGCATGCCCAACATCGGCGTAGGCTGACCACAGCATATGCCTCGGCTGACATCAGGTCGAGACTCCTCATGATACTTCGCGGCTTGAGCGGACGACCAACCTTATAGCTCGGTCTCTCCTAGGCCGAGGTCATTCACCAACATGACTGCCGAGCATCTGTTGACATTTGGATAAAGACACCTAGGCACAAATCAGTTATAACAAGATTATTCTCCACATGTGGGGGAATATTTTATCATCATTGCTTACATGTGACAGGGACAGGTGGCGTTCCCACATTGGTGAGGATACCACACACATGCTCACTCCATGCATGGGGGGTACACTACACCCCCTAAACACTATATATAGGGATCATCCCCTACCTTGCAAAAGGATCCAAATATAAAAACCCTAGCTGAAACTCTGTCTAAATACACACAGTAGAGAGAGAGAGAGAGCTTGAGTGAATTATACCCATGGCCATTAGTGCCATTGTTCAGTGATATTATTCACACACACTCACAGTGGACGTAGGCCAGATTGGCTGAACCACCTATATTCCTGTGTTCATTCCTCATATCCTCACCTCCTTCTCTTATCCCCTTTTTATAGCTATGCTACCATTGTTATACTTGCATTGAGCTTGGGAACATCTCACTTGGTGGTGCTGATTCTCAGCATCATCAGTCACTTCGTTAGCTGCTCGCCATATTGCTTCTGTAAGTCTTGCTGCTTTGAACTTTTCATATTTCCTTTGTTATATCTATCTCTGACTTGCTTTTATTTTCTTTTCACAGTTGGCGAGCTGCTTCAATATAATTTTGAAGAAAGATGAGGCGATTAAAGCTTCATGCTCTTCGTCTAGTGTGGAGGAAGCTCTGAAGGAAGCTATTAAGTCTTTGGAAGATTCTCGCCAGAAATATGCTACCGACAAGGCAATCTGGGAGAACAAGCTTGCCTCTACCGAGCAGGAGAAAGCTCAGGTTGTTGAAGTCTCCAAGGAGTTGGAGAAGAGAATAAAGGACGTGGAGAGGAAAAATAAAGAGCTCGAAGGGAAGCTCAAGAATGCTGAGGAGTTTGAAAATAAACTCAAGGTTGCTGAGGAGGAGTTAAGTCGACTTCAGGAAGTAAGTCGTCAAAAGGAGGAGGTCGAGAATAAATTGAAAGCTGCTGATAACCTGCTGTCCGAGAAGCTTTCCTCGAAGAAGTTAAAGAGGAAAATGGCTATGAAGAAGTCTTTTAGCGCTGGCTGGGAGAAGGGATTGACTGCCATGGTGTAGCAAGTGGACTATGGCAGCCTCAAGTACTTTAGGGATGGATGGGTCGCTGCTCTACAGGAGATGAAAGTGGATGAAAATTCCGAACTCTTTCAGCGACACATCCCTGGTCCTCCTCCAACTCCTGAAGACTTAGAAGAGGACGAAGCTGCCTCCGAAGAGTCTTCTATGGTGATGGGATATCATTCCCCAGCCATCCAGCCTGCTAACGAGGAACCTCAGCAAATCATTATTTCTTCTGAGCAACTGCTGGCGCTCCCCGAGCAACTTTCTACTCCCTCCGAGCAACCTACTTCCTCGTCCCAGCCTCCCGAGAAGGTTTTGGGAGACAAGGAAAAGGTGTAGAGTTGTTCGGGTTTCTCTTTATATTTTTCTTTTATCAATTGTAACCATGAATATGTACCTCTGAACCTTGTACTTCTGACCTTTATGATATAATAAAACTTGAACTTTTGTCTTTGCATACCGTTGTATATTCTTCATGTTCTGTTTTGATTATTGATTACTGCTTTTCTTCCTCTGCTAGTTTCTGGCCAGGATGGAATTATTATCTGCTCATGATACTGTGCTGCTAAGGCAATGCAATGATTATTTTAAGGCTGGTCACACAGATCTGAGTGCAGCACAAGTCGTCGACATCCTCGGCCAAGATGCTTCTGAACAGGCAGTTGAAGCATACCAATATCTGAAGTGTCTTCTTGATCGAGCAGTGGCTAATAATGTGGCTTATTATGACATGATCGAGGATCTCCAAGGCACCCTCGAGTAACTTCAGCAACAATACAAAGAATCCACTGCCCTGTTGCATGAAGGTTACGAGAAGAAGTACCAGCAGATCATTGCCGACAAGGGCTATGAGAAACTGTTTGCTGTCTACGATGTGAGGGAGAGAACTCTGAAGGGTGAAGTCGAGGAATGCAGACATATAGCTGAATTATTAGAGCAAGAGAACAACAATCTTCAAAGAGATTTGTCACAGTTGAAGTCTGCAGCTTCCACTTCAAAAGCCTTGATCCCAGTGACTGATGAGGGATTTTCGTTCTTGGAGGTCGAGAACGCCAACTTGAGGGACGAGTTGGAAACCTTGAAAAGGGTTGGCCCTTCTTCTTCTTCTCGGGGACGAGCAAGAGCTCCTCGGGGACGAGTAAGAGCAGCTCGGATCCCTGTCGAGGAACAGAGGACTCAGTCTACATTAGAAAACCAGGTCTTCCAGCTGATGGCGAAGAACTAGGCATTGGTTGAAATGTCAAAGAAGATCAGGGACTTGGAAGAGCAGCTTTCCATGCAGAAGTCTACCTTGGAGAACAAAGAGATCTTTATCAAAAATCTCCACGAGCAGCTAGAAAGACTAACATATCAATTCCACAAACAGCCCAAGGAGTTCTGGATGGCTGGATACAACGAAGCGCTATACCACTTGGACGATCGTATCTAGAATGCCAATAATGAGGGCTACAAGCAGGGCTGGTTGAATGCCTTAGGTGTTCTGCAACTCGAACAGGGTCATTATCTGTGGGACTACTATGATCCCGGGCTTCTCGACTTACCTGTGCCACCATACAAACTGGATATGAGCTGGATCCATGCTCGGGCCATTCCTCGGAGCTTGATTTCCAAATATCTCGGTGATTACAATCTCCATTCAAATGTCGAGATATCTCATCCTGATCACCTCTTAGATCGACCATCCGTGATGAATATCAGGATGTTAAAGGATCTTAACTTCATAAATTCTCCTCTGGATTTAAATGATCCGCCTGCTGGCGAGGAACCTGTGTCAAAAGCAGAGGGGAAAAGACCAGTAGAATACGAATATTAATGTAATAAATTTGTATACATTTCCTTATAAATGTAATTTGTTTCGAATTCAATGAAAGACTTTCATTTTTGTTTGCAATCTTAATTGCTATAGTCTTGTAATACTTTACATCTATGTGTTGTTTGTCAACCAACTCAGTAATAATTAAAAAGTTACGAGTATCAAAAATGTTGTGGTAGTCATTTGGAAAACATAATATTTTGTTTCTCGACCAACTTAGTAATAATTAAAAAGTTACGAGTATCGAAAATGTTGCTCGATCACTTAATAATAAAGTTTTGTTTCTCGACCAACTTAGCAATAAAGTTACAAGTATAAACAATGCTTAAAATGTTTCCGACCAACCAAGGTCGGTAAATTTTCCTTATCGACCAACTACAGTTGGTGGATTTTTATCCCTGACCAGCCATAGTTAGTCTTTTTGAAATAATTTTACCTCCCGACCAACTGAAGTTGGCATTTTCGAGAATATATTTACTTTCTAACCGACATAAGTTGGTATTTTTAGGAATACTTTTATTTCTCGAGAAACATATAGTTTTACTTCCCTTAGGAATACAAATTTTACTTCCCGAGGGAATACAAGTAGCTTTACTTCCCGGAGGATTATTGGTAGCTTTACTTCCCGGAGGAATATAGGTTTCTCGACCAACCTTTGTTGGCGTTTTCGAGAAAAAATTTGAGTAGCCTGAGCTTTGCTTTGCCGAGTAGTGTGTAGAACTAGTATTCCCCGAAAAACTTTCAATAAAAAGAAAGAATTTGGAAGAATATCTTCATTTTATTCATCACTGATAATACTTGCGTAGGTGCTCTGCATTTCATGCATTCTTAAACTCCTCCCCTTCTAAAGTTGCTATTCGGTAAGTTCCTGGTCGAACAACTTCTGTAACTCGGTATGGCCCATGCCAGTTTTCCTCCAGTTTATTGTGCTTTTGAATTACTTTCTTCAGCACATAGTCTCCTTCTTTCAGGTCTCACTTCTTCACCCTCTTATTGTAGAATAAAGATGTTGGTTGTTGGTATGCAACATTTCTGATGGCTGCTTCTTCTCTAACTTCCTCGAGCATGTCTAAATCCAATCTTCTCATTAAGTCACTGACAGGGGAATTGAAATTCAGTACCCTGTGTGTTGGGAGGCCCAACTCGGCAGGTATAACAGCTTCACTTCCAAACGCTAGCATATATGGAGATTCTCCAGTTGCTACTCGGGGAGTAGTTCGGTAAGCCCACAGTACTGACTGTCAACTCGTCGACAAATGATGTTCTTCCAAATAAATTGGTACACCTTCTCGTACGTCATATCAATGAGAGGTTCAGCTTCCACCCACTTAGTAAAATAATCCACTGCGACGACGAGGTATTTGAACCTTCCTCTAGTAGTTGGCAGTGGTCCAAGCAAATCTATTCCCCACATGGCAAATGGCCAAGGGGAAGTGATGGGTGTCAACAATTCTTGTGGAGTTCTTCGGATGGAGGAAAAGCACTGGCACTTGTCACATTTCTTGGCATAGGCTACACAATCAGCCCTCATCGTCGTCCAGTAATATCCATGCGTCATCATCCTTTGCAAAAGCGTCCGACCTGCTACATGGGCTCCACAGGACCCTTCATGGATCTCTTCAATCAATTCTTTCACCTCGGAGGGATGTACACATCTCTGCAAACCTGCCATAATTCCTCGTCTATATAAAACACGGTTAGTTAATACATACCGAGCAGCTTTAAACTTCAATTTCTTGGCTGCGAGCTTGTCAATTGGTAATTCTCCCTCCTCAATATATGCCCTGATGGGATCCATCCAAGATGGTCCTAAATCAAGGGTGATAAAGTTCATCTCCAAATCTTCAACAATACTCTGACCAGCCAAAACTTCAATTGGGATTGTTCTTCGTAGCTCGGTACGAGTAGCTGATGCTAATCGAGCTAAGGCATCTGCTCTTGCATTCTCCATTCTTGGTATTCTGACCAGCTGAATTGCAGAAAATTCTGATACCAACTCCATCACCTTTGCATGGTATTTTATCATTAATTCTCCTTTGGCTGCATATAATCCCAACATTTGATTTACAATTAATTGAGAATCACTGAAGATAATAATTTGCTGCGCCTCCATAATTTTTGCCAAATTTTGACCTGCAATCATGGCCTCATACTCAGCTTCATTATTGGAAGCTTTGAATTGGAAATGTAGGGCGTACTCCATGTCTACCTCGTCCGGAGTGCTCAAAACTATCCCTGCCCCACTACCTATTGTGCAAGATGATCCATCTACATATAGCCTCCATATAAGTAACTCGTCTTCAAACTTCTGATCTGACAGAGTTCCTCGGTGAAATATTTGTTGCTTCCTTTCATCTTCCCTTGATATTTCTCGCTCTTTATCGACCATCTTTTCTTGCCCTTTTACCAACCGGAGTTGGTCTGAGCTCGAATTTGATGATCCTGTAACATCCATTTGCCCTTTTACCAACCAGAGTTGGTCTGAGCTTGTGTTTGTTGATCCTGTAACATCCACAGGTTGATCAACGAGTAACTTTCGCTCCTCAGGGGTATTAGGATAGGTGAACTCTCCTATAAAATCTGCTACAGCTTGCCCTTTAAGCGATGATCTGGGTTCATAGACTATATCGTATTCTTCGAGCTCTATTGCCCAGCACATCAATCTCCCTGATTTTTCTGGTTTATGAAGGGCTTGTCTCAATGGCATATCAGTATATACGACTATAGTATGAGCCTGGAAGTATGGCCTCATTCTTCTACTCTCCTCAATCAGCGCCAGTGCTAACTTTTCGAGCCTTGGATATCTGATTTATGCTCCCCGGAAGGCCTTACTTGTGCAATAGATTGGTTTTTGTACTCCATTCTCCACTCTTATCAATGCCGAGCTAACTGCATTCTTCGATACTGCTAGGTACAAGTACAATTTTTCTCCCATCACCGGCCTGGATAACAGTGGAGGTGCTCCCAAGTATTTCTTCAAGTCTTGAAAAGCATTCTCACATTCATCATTCCACTCAAAAGTCTTTCGGAGTGTCTTGAAGAATGGGAGACATCGATCAGTTGCTCGTGATACAAATCTGTTGAGTGCTGCTACTCGTCCTGTAAGATTTTGCACCTTTTTCTTCGTCGTTGGAGATTGCAGCCCTAATAGAGCTTTGATCTTTTCACGATTCGCCTCAATGCCTCGCTGATTGACAATGTACCCCAGAAATATGCCTTCCCGTACTCCAAATATGCACTTCATCATGTTCAGCTTCATTTGATATTTATCCAGTTGACCAAAAGTCTGACTTAAGTCAACTAGATGATCGGCAGCTTTCTTGCTCTTCGTCAGCATATCGTCAACATAGACTTCCATATTGCAACTGATTTGTTCAGCAAAGACTTTGTTCATCATCCTCTGATATGTTGCACGTGCATTTTTCAAACCAAAAGGCATAACATTATAACAATAAGTTCCCCTAGGGGTAATGAAAGAAGTACTCTCCCTGTCTTCAGGTTTCATTTTAATCTGATTGTAGCCAGAATAAGCATCCATGAAGCTCAGCAGCTCATGTCCCGAGGTAGCATCAACTAGTTGATCAATTCGGGGCAGTGGAAAGTGATACTTTGGGCATGCTTTGTTGAGGTCGGTGAAGTCTACACACATCCTCCATTTGTTGTTCTTCTTTTTTACCATCACCACATTGGCTAACCAGTCTGGATATTTAACATCTTCAATGAAGCAAGCTTTCTGGAGCTTCTCGACTTCCTCCTGTATAGCTTGATTCTTCTCGGGGCTGAACACTCTTCTTCTCTGCTTTACTGGCTTGATCTCCTTATTCACATTGAGTTCGTGACATAAGAAATTTGGATCTATTCCTGGCATATCCTCATGACTCCATGCAAAAGTTTGTTTTCTGCTTCTAAGGAAAGTTATCAATTCCTGTTTTAATGAGGTTTCCAACGACGAACCTATTTGAGTAGTTCGTTCAGGGTGCTCGTCGTCTAGAATGATGTTTTCAGTAGCTTCCACCACTTGACCCTTCACGAGTTACGACTCATCTCTAGGATCCAATGTTTCAATTTCTGCCCCTTCTTCCACTTGATAAGTAGTAGTCTTTTTCCTTGATTCCTTCAGTTCCTCTGGCTCGGCGGATGAATAATAGCATTCCCGAGCTACTTTCTGGTCACCTTTCACAACTCCTACTCCAAAATTTATTGGAAATTTCAGGCACTGATGCACCGTAGATGGTACAGCCTTGAACTTCTTCAATCCTACTCTTCCCATGATGATATTATATGATGATTGAACATTCTTATCCATCACGAAGAAGCGTATTCTTTCTGTTCGACAAGCAGGCCACGTACCAATGAATATATCCAACTTGATCGTCCCAAGTGGAAATACTTTCTCGCCAGCAAAATCGATGAGGGGTCTATGATAAGGCTCCAATTGAGATAGCTTTAGATTTAAGCTATCGAAGCACGAGTAGAACATGATGTCTGCATAGCTGCCATTGTCGACCAGTACTCTTGAAATTATTACTTCCTTTATTCTCATCTTGATCACCAATGGGTCATCATGAGGATACAAAACACCTGCAAGGTCATTCTTTGAGAAACCAATGACCAATTTCTCTTTGTTCACCTTTCTCGGGCGATCCTCCTCAGCTAGATTTATTTGTTGAATGTACGAGCAAGCTTGAGCCTCACAGAGGTAAGCTTTTCTTTCGGCAGTAAGGTCTACTCCTCCTGCATCTCCACCTGTTATAACATTACAGTCAAATGACCCAAAGCGTATTGACAATACCTCTCGTTCTGGCTGCCTTGGTCTCTTGGGAAGATCGGGGTCATCCTCGAGATCAATTTCATGGTTTCTCTTCTTGTTCTCCTCTGCTCGACTAGGAGATCTAGACCTTTCTCTTGTTCGGTCATTATTCCTTCTTTCGCTTCCACTATCAATAAACTTTGAAAGTTTTCCTCGTCTGATGAGTGTTTCAATCTCATTCTGAAGAGCTATGCAATTTTTGGTCACATGGCCGTGATCTTTATGAAACTCGCAATACTTCGCCTTAATCCTCTTGTCAGGGTCTGCCTTCATTTTCTCTGGCCAGTTTAGTTCCTCGTTGTTCTTAATTTCCTCTAGAACATGGTTGATATCCTCCTTCAAAGGAGTATAGTTATCATATTTCTTCATCACGTCCCATACCGACCTATTTTTTGAATGTTTGTCATTACCATTGTTCTTATGCTCTTTTTTCTTAGCTTTATCACCTTCCACCTTGGTTTCTTTGGCATCCATATTCTTCTTAGCAGCCATAGCCTCCTCGGCATTCATAATCTTGGACGCTTTTCCCATCAGGTCTGACATGGTTCTAGGTGGATCTTTGGCCAAAGTGTACTACAACTTGTTGGGAAGTAATCCACTCATCAAAGCAGTAATCGCTGTCTTCTCCTCATAATCAATGACTTCAAGTTTCTCGTTATTAAAACGAGTTATATAATCTCTGGTGCTCTCACCAGCTTTTTGTCTAACACTTAACAAATGTGCTACTCGTTTAACTGGCTTTGCCCCAAAATAGAAATTCCCAATGAATAACTCGGCCAGTTGAAGAAAAGTTGAGATCTTACCTCGAGGAAGATTATTATACCATATTTGAGCAGATCCGGTAAGAGTTCCTGAGAATGCCCTACATCTCATCTCATCTGGAACAGCATATATGTCAGCTGCAGCTTGGTATTGTTCTATATGAAGGACATGGTTAGTCTTTCCATCATATTTGGGGGTCACAACAGGTGCTTTGAATTTTGATGATGTTGGAAAATCTATAATAGCCTGGACAAAAGGTGTTCCTCGAACAAAGGTTCGTTGTAGGGGGTTCTTAGCTTTAACTATTTCCCCCAATCTATCCTCCAGCCTTTGAATAGAGCCTTTCCATGCATCATTTCCTTCCTCGGGCCTATTGGTTCGAGCAACTGATCGCGTTGATGTGACTTCCTGGTATCTCTCTTGACGAGCAGCTGGTCGCGACTGGGCAGATCCTTCCCTTAAGTCTGATGGTCGTCGAAAATTCCTCGATGGGGCTCTAGGAGGACTTTTGCTCCTCCTAGGACCTAATCGATCGAAAGGAGATACTCTGCTTAATATTTCTAGCGCACTGGCCCTTTCTGGGGAGAGAGTGATACGTTGTTCAATATCTATGGTTCACACTGACGAAGTTCGTCCAGGTTGATAAGAGAAATCTTCAGACTCCTCATTACGATATGAATTGGTACGCCTAGTATGTGAAAAAGATGCACGGGTATTTCTTTGAATACTTCGTGGTTTTGAATGGGTTGGTGCACCGCCATGGAGGGTTTGTATGAGTTGTCGCATAGTTTCTTGCATGACGGTCTGGCCCTGAGCCAGATTTGACATTATTCCAGCCAGATCTGGAATGTTTGGTGGAGCAGATGGATTTGGAGGGCTTACAGCGTTTCAATTGCTAGATTCTGGAATGTCAGCCATTTGTGATGGATTATTTTTTATAGAAAATGATATTACCAGTCGTTTCCCACAGACGGCACCAATCTGTTGATGTAAAAAATTAGATCATATCTAATTATTCAATCACGGGTAAATAAATGAGACAAAGAATTTTTAAAGTGGTTCAGCCTTATAAGAATGGCCAACGTCCACTGTTATGTTATTGCTGAGTGTTTTTGGGAATTCTCAATTACAAGGTCTATCAAGAAATTCCCGTCTCCTTACAATGAGGATTGTACAATGTATTTATAGCCCTGGGGCTGTAATGTGAAAAGGTAATACATTAAATGATGTACATATGAAAGGGTGATTCATTCAATGCTCCTTAAGTGTATGCGTCTGAATGATAGGCATTTAATGAACAGTCAAACTGTTGGTTATCCCGCTATTAATGCTTTGTTCGAGGTTCAACTCGGACCGCCTGAGTTGCTCGGACCGCCTAAGCTTCTCGGTGTTCAAGGGTTCCTCGGAGAGTTCTCATTCCTCGGAGCATACGAGTTCCTCGGGGAATCAGTTTTCCTCGTTGTAGTATGGTTACTCGGAGCGTGTGAGTTCCTCAAAAGTGTTTATTGTTGCCACGTAGACTGCCACATGTCTTCACTTTATTGATCCACGTCAGCAGAGTAAATTTGGTATCAACAATGACCGCCTCCAATATTTATATGATAACCAAGCCAGGGAGAAATTCTGACTTGGGGTAACTAAGTCAAGCGAATGTACTTAGTGGGATAGCACTTTAGAGGACTTTTACCCGGTGAGACGTTACTCGGGAAAAATGCTATTATTAAATGTTATATTAGTATGGTTGTGAATACTGTAATGAAACTGAGTATATAATTAGGTAAATAATTATATACGGGCTAATTAATACAAAGGTGAGTTGTATTGTATGTATAACATATGTGAAAGTTGTATGAAATAAAAAGGGAAATGATTTAATTGAGTTAATGACGATAATAACTTAAAAATCATAATTAAAGCATACTCGGTTAGAGTAGGGTGTTTACAAGGGTCTTGATTATTTATCTAGTCATAAGAGGAAAAATCTAGGTGAATTTATTTAAGGTGTTAGTAGTGCACATTAGGGGAGGGGTGAGGATGTCCTCAAGGGAGTGCGACACTAACTAAAATATGGAGAGCATGCATATTTATTTATTACTGCAAGTTAATCGTTTGTTAAATGTTTTTGGGTACTAACCCTTGCTATAAAAAAATTTAAAACCTTTTAGGTGTCCATCCACAGGGACGCCAGGCTTGACTCTGTTCCAGAAAACCTGTTGCTGCAGCATATGTGGATGTTGCGGGAATTTTAATAGACGCCTCCTTCTTTCATTCTAGTGTAGAGACTTTTATCAGTTATTTTGAGCATGTCGCTCACAGTTCAATTAGATTCTTTCAGACTTGTTGAGATTTATTACTTGTCTTTATATTATATTTGTTGAATCTTTGGGACCGAGGGTTTATTCGGTTAGGTATTTTATTTGTGGATGGTTATTGCAGTTAACTATGATTGTGTATTAATTTATGTTCCGCATGAGTTTCATTTAATTAATGGAAAGATAAAAATTGGCACCAGCCTACTTTTCTCACTTAGGTGGTTAGTAATTAAAAAGACGACAGTGATGCTAAGAATGGACCAACTGAGACACCTGTTCTAACTTGATTTAGGACTGATCACCCTAGATTAATTAGGCGGGGTGTCACATGTAATTTCTAAAAGTATTTTTTTTAACTGCTTAAATCGAAACCAATTTCCATATTTTCGATTTTAGTTTTGGCTTTCAGTAATTACCAAAACCTTTTTTAAGACCTAAACTGTAGTGTACACCCCTAGTTTTATATTCTAGAGTATATAGATGCATTACATTAGTTTTACTTTCTCTTCCCACGAATGATGTAGTAGCATGAATATTGTCTTGTTCCTTCTTGTATTCGTTTAATATTTGAAGATTATATATATCCTTTTAGTTCCCACGCAGGATGCATTACATTAGTTTGACTTTCTCTTCCCACGCACGACCTAAAACATTAGTTTTACTTTCTCTTCCCTCTTATTCTTTTTGAAAGATAATCTGTATCCTTTTAGTTCAAGTTAGAATGATATGCCACTTCTTGTTCATTCCAATTTTTAAGGTCATTTCTCTCATTATATTTCTCTGTGAGAACCATACTAGGGTTCATTACAATGTATTTTAAAAGAGGAGATTTATGGAGTCTTACGATGATGAACATATGTTTCAGTAACTTCTCATGGAACTAGTTATACTCTAGTGGGTTTCAAATGTTGCTCTAGGCCCAGGGACAGTGAATAATAGTAAATAATGAAAGGAAACATTTTTCTATTATTTTCTATGATATCTTGAAAAGTTATCTAACTTTCCATATAGACATAAAAAAACAAAAATATTTTTTCTTGACAGATAGCTAGTGCTTTCGTCTTCAATGGACAAGACAGTTAGGCTAGGGAACATGGAAACACAGACATGTTTAAAATTATTTGTGCACAATGATTATGGTAGGTAGATTCACATATTGTTGTTTTTCTTAATACAAGACTATTGAACCTTCATTTTCTTATAACATGCATATGGTTTGGTAGTAACCTCTATATACTTCAACTCTATAGATGTTGATTACTTCATCAATGGTTCACTAGATGAAAAGGTTCGAATTTGGAGCATACACGATCGAAAAGTTATTGACTAGACTGATCTTCATGATTTGGTTACTATTTCTTCATATACTCCTGATGGCCAGGTAGATATTGGAAATTCAAGTAATTGGGAATAAGTTAGTAATTTACCAATTAGATTCAATTTTGAGTATTCCACCACGTTTTAATGTTTAAAATTATTATTCAATTGACATTTTGATTAAGTAGAATAATAAGAGAAATGTGTTCAACTAAAAGAAATGTAGTTGTGGCCACCCTCAATATCAGCTTAGCTCACAGTTAGAGACGAAACCACTAACTGTCTCTCATAAGGCTCTTATTTTGCAAGATGGATTTGCGAGAGCTATAGGTACCACTTTATATATGATGTTTCAAAAATTATCTTTCTTGAGTACCCCATTTCCAAAGGTGAACATGGGAAAAAAACAAGATATTAAAAGAAATGAACGTATAGACAGGGAAAAAATAAAATTTTAACAGCAATATGACTTTCAATCTAGTAACCAAAAATGGTTATATTGACATGTACCAGGGCCTGCTTTAGTCAATTTGTGAAATAAAGTTGGATAAAGTGTGAAATAGAAACACTCCACTATGTTATTTTGTTGATTGTTGCTATTTTCTATTATTTTTATGAACATGATACAACATGGTAATATGAGGTTTTGAGGATAAACGGGACCTAGTGGAGTAAAATTCTTTTCTTGCTTGTCAATATCAAAATAGTGAGGAGGGACAATCTTATCCGATCCAACTCGAAGGATGAATACATCAAACAACCACAAAACAGTCCCATAAGAGGTACGAGCACCTTTTATGGGACAAATGTAACTCGTAGGCACCGGTCGCGTATTCACGGGACTCACGATTTTCATATACGAAGAGATTTTGCAAAAAGTTAGACTTCAACTTAAAAACATGCCGTCGAAGGGTGAAAATATAAAGCAGACATAAAACGGTCCTATAAGAGGCACGAGCATCTCGCACGGGATCAATGTAACAAGTACTAACCGACCGCATAGTCATGCAACTCCCGGTTTGAGTATATGACGAGAATTTGTAAAAATTTAGACTTAGGCTTAAAAACAAGCCGTCAAATGGTGCAAATACAAAAAACCACAAAACGGTCCCGTAAGAGGAACGAGCACATCGCACGAGACCAATATAACTCGTAGGAAATGAACGCATAGTCATGAGACTCCCAATTTGAGTTTACGATGAGAATTTAGAAAAATTTAAACTTAAGCTTTAAAATATGCCGTCAAAGGGTGAAAACTTCAAAAAACCACAAAACGATCCCGTAAGAGGCACGAGCACCTCGCA
The DNA here is from genome assembly GCA_949130495.1 of Sambucus nigra. NCBI lineage: Eukaryota > Viridiplantae > Streptophyta > Magnoliopsida > Dipsacales > Adoxaceae > Sambucus > Sambucus nigra. The sequence continues at coordinate 418,536,985 of OX422223.1, forward strand.
CGGGACCAATGCAACTCGTACGAACCAATCGTGTAGTCACCGGACTCCCCGTTTAAGTATACGATAATAATTTACAGATGATTAGACTTATAGGCTTAAACACTGAAAGATCGTGTGCAATATTGATTCAAATAGATTCGCAATTTCCAATTCAGACTTATTTAATTGGATGTCTAAATTAACTAAAATCAAATACGAATCAAATCAGCCCCTAAACAAACATTTACGTGACAATACAAATCACAAATTAAATTATGCGATGAATAATGCTGACAAAAATAGATTTTAGGAAAAAACTCCTTTCGGGTAAAAACCTTTTTATTTCCATTATAATTTGTAAAGGAACGGCTTACAATTGGATTACAGCGAAAATACAATTAACTTACGAAATACCTGCAGGTGTCGGTTCGTAGTCATCAGCCCATGAACACCGTAGCACTCCCTATGACACGTAGTCGATCAGCCCCGTACCTCCGCAAGTGGCAAATATGGTCAGCTCAGTACCTTTCCAAGGCACCTAGATTCAGCAGCAAAACTCCCAGCAAATATTTCTTGGGTTCCACAAAGACAACTCACACAAAAGTATTTGGGAGTTGTGAATTATAAAACACAGCTTTGAACCCTCAAAAATTGGTTGGAGAATAGAAAAACATATTTTGTGAAAACAAGTATTTCTCCACATAAACATCAGTAGCCTGACATCATTATTTATATTAAAAATCAAGGTGATGACGTGTCAGCTGAAAACACCTCTCGTTCGAACGACATGCGACGTCGTTCGTGCGAACCTCCATCTCGTTTGAACGAGATGTGACATCATTTGAACGACAGTCAATGATCCCCTTAAAAAAGACTTTTAAAGTTTTAAATAACTTCGAATCCTTAAATCTTAAAACTGTTCACGGGATCAGTAGATATTTATCCAAAACTTTTATGATAAAATGTTTTTGAAAAATAAAAATTATTTATTAAAAATTCCAAAAAACATTTGAACTTTTATAAAAAATATCCCAACACTTTTAATCTGAAATGTAAATGAAACTTAAACACGTTTTACCAAATTCATCCTTGTTGGGCTTGAATGTTGAAGTCTTCTTGTAATTCGGATTCGTTTTTTGTAGATGTAATCTTCTTAATCCTCTGACATACTAAATTGTGACGGACAATGTCCTTTCAAATATCCCCTATGTCTATGCTGGTACAAAATAAAAATATCCGAACTATCAATCTCAAATGACATATACAAATCTACCCTCCCATAATTTCAACAGTCGAAGGATAAACTCAAACTTTTTCAACCATCCTTCAATAATCAACTCTTCAAAACTCCAAGCTTTTCTCATTAGGGTGTGCAATCCAAAAATCTTCAATTGTACCTACACACATGAGACAAAGAAAAAATCTCATGACGTATCGAGTTTGAAATGATATAAATCATAAAATATGTAAGGATAATCAAATCTCCCCCATACTTAAACTCCCCCATAAAATCATAATTCGTTCTCGCCCTTTTTATTTGTCCAAAATAGACAAGGAAAAGAATAAATCACATAAATCAACTCGGGGTGTCATGGTAAGAAAAACAAACAAACTATTTTTTATTTTTCATACAAAAATGAAAAAATGATGTTACAAAAATCACACACCGTGAATTTTTACTCAGACAACCAAATCATGGAAACGGAATGAATGGGTGTGAAAAACTTCGATTAGAAAATCACCTCAGTCATATCATATGTGCACGATGCATAAGTGTACTCCTAATGAATGAACATAAAAAATAGTCCTTAGGTGTAAAATTGTTGAATTTAGATGACATCGTCTTAATCATATCAATAAATCAAAGTATAAATGATTTCCACACCAATAACATCCAAAACTATGTAATGTTTTTTCATGACTTTCAAGGACGTGCAAACTGTTAAAATTCCATCCAGACTCCCTCATTAAAGTATAATTCTTCTTATTTTTCTTAAGAGGTGATGAAACTAAACAAAAACCTATTGGCCTATTTTTGGCATATATTTTCTTTTTATTGTCTTTTAATATTTTTGGGCTCTTTTAAACCTCATCGGACCCCAGATAATTTTCAATTCCTCACTTTTTAGGTCCTTTTAAACGATGGATTAATCACAAAGGATAAATAAGTACCTTTCGTAGCCCTTTCCCATTTTTCAAAATAAAACACACAAACTCACAAACGGTTTCATGCACTTCTTTTTGTCATGTTTTATCGCATTTGGTTCGTTGTATAGACATAATTGAGATGGAAACACTGAACCAACATGTGATAGACAAGCGCAAAAGTCAAACAAATATGTGCATGTGTGCAATAAAGGACAAATAGAGTTAATCATATAGGTAGCAACACTATATCATCTCAAGGATTCCAAACTTTGTAAAGCACATGAATGACACAATATATTGTCTCAAAACACTATCAAACAGTCACACGGATAAATGAAATGAAATTGTGACTTGGTCATCTTAAGTGTGAATTCATATAAGGTGCAAACAAAATACAAAACTCTTTTTGGATTTTTCAAATTTTTCTAAAAAGGAAAATCTTTTTGTATTTTTCGAACACTGTTAAGAAACACCCCAGCAGTACCAATGAAATATAACCAAAAGAAATAGGGGACTGCAAACAAAATCAATTTTAGGGTCGTTCGAACGAGATGCCATGTCATTCGAACGACTGGGGATCTCGCGAGAAGACTTCATGCGAGATGCAAACTCGTTAGAACGAGAAAACACAAATGTCCTAGATTATTGAGAATGACATGCAGTTTTGTCCAATGAGAAAATTTCATAAAAAAAATAGTTCATGGAATGGGAAAACAGTTCCAAACAGTGCTAAAATAATACAAAAAATAAGAAAAACAAAGTACAAAAGTTACATACTAGTAATAGGAAAAAGTTTCATCATGTAAATTACCTTATGCTAGCAAACATGTCTAGACCTCAACCGAGAAGTGCGATGAAGTTTTCCAAAGATGGTGACATCTTTCGAAATAACTCCATCAAATCATGTGAAGCCTTGACTAAAAACTTTACTTGCTCTCGAATACGTGTAAACTTTCTATCATTGTGTGTAAGAAAAGTATCATTAGTGTGTTCATGTGTGCGAACATGTGTAGGAGCAAAACATGACACATAACCAAATTTAAAGAAAAACTCCCTAAGGTGTCCTCTCTTTTTGCAATGGGAGCAAACATAAACCAGCCTAGGTACACCTCTATCAAAGACTCTAGGATGTGCTCTCCTAACAAGTACGAGACGCCTAGGTGGGTTGGGTCGAGTCATTAAAGTGGGAACAGGCTCGGGTGCAAGAATAAAAGTGGATACATCATCATGACCTTTTCCTAAATTCTCAGCACCACGCAAAACGGGATTGAGAACCATCTTTTCAACTTTCTTAGATGCGTTCTCTAAGGGGACTTTGACCTCCCGAGAACATTCGAGATCACTCTCGAGTTGGGATACACGTGTCGTCAGACTAGACACTGTGTCGGTCAAGTCACACTTTTCCCGCTTTAAAACTTTATTTTCTTTCTCCAAATCCAAAACCCGACGACCTAAATCCCTATTATATATCTTTTTTTTCAAGATCTCAGTGTACAAATCCCTAAAAGATTTTTGGATTTCACTTTCATCTCCACTCTCAAACTCGCTCTCATCACCACTCGACTCATTACCGTCTCTCTCGTGGACACTTTCATCGTGCGACAAAGTAGGTGTGCTCACACAACTCGAAAAAGCTACACACATCCCATGTCCTAAACCATTTTCGAACTCATACTTCTCATCATCTCCCTCACTATCACTAAGAGTGGCATGCATGGCTACTTTATTCCCTTTTATCTTAAGCCTAGTAGCACACTCAAAAGCCCTATGCCCTTTCCCTTGACATTCAAAACAAATCATCTCATCTAAATCTTCACCATTCTCTTCTTCTTTTTCTCTCTCATTATATTTTTCATTGCCCTCTATGGCCTTTTCTTTCTTTTTATTTTTCTCAAATGACTTTTTATTGAAAGCATTATTTTTGTTCATTTTGAGAAACTTTTTAAAAAAATTCGCAAACAAGGCCACATCGTCAATGCTAAACTCTTCCTCAGAATCAGACTCATACACTCTCTCTTCATTTTTCTTCCTAACTTGAGTATTTAAAGAAACACCTCTATCCTTAGCCTTAATGGTTTGGGGAAACATGTCAATCTCATAAGTTTGTAGGTCTCTTACGAGCTCTTCTAACTTAAGTGAATTTAACTTTCCGAACGAATTCAAAACGGTGACTTTCGGAATTAAACGTTTTGGAGGAGATCTCAAAATATTTTTAACGACACGCGTGTTATTAATAGGCTCACTTAAATGAAAACTTGAGTTAACAATGTCTGACAAACGATCATAAAACTCACCAAAACAGTTATACTTAGACATGGTAATGGTCTCAAATTGGGCGGCAAAATTTTATAACTATTATTCTTTAACCGCGTTCATACCCTCATGTGTCAATTCGAGGACATCCCAAGCCTCTTTACACGTGGTGCACGTCATAATTCGACGGAACTCATCGGGGGTGACGACTCCTGAAATAGAACTCAAACCATGGGAATTAAAATTAGACACTTTAAAGTCATCTTCAGTACAATCCGACACAGGTTTCAAAGACGTGACGTTATTAGCAGTGATAGTGGTAGGAGTCCTCCCTCTTTCATAGAGCAACCAGACTCGTTTATCAATGGCTTTTAACTGGGATTTCACACGAGCTTTCCACTAACGCCATGTTTTTAAGCCTTAGTCTAGAAATATGCAAATTATCATTGTATTCTCAAATCAGGAGTCCCGTGATCATGCGATCAGTTCCTACGAGTTATATTGGTCCCATGCGAGGTGTTGGTTCCACTCACGGGGCCGTTCGGGGGCTGTTTTGAGTTTTCAACCGCTAACGCCATGTTTTTAAGCCTAAGTCTAGAAATATGAAAATTATCATCGTATTCTCAAACCGAGAGTCATGTGATTGCGCGGTCAGTTCCTACGAGTTACATTGGTCCCGTGCGAGGTGTTGGTGCCACTCACGGGGCCGTTCGGGGGTTGTTTTGAGTTTTTACCCGCTAACGCCATGTTTTTAAGCCTAAGTCTAGAAATATGAAAATTATCATCGTATTCTCAAACCGGGAGTCCCGTGATTGCGCGGTCAGTTTGTACTAGTTACATGGGACCCATGCGAGGAGTTGGTGCCACTCACGGGGCTGTTCGAGGGTTGTGTCAGTTTTATGCCTTCTAACGCCATGTTTTTAAGCCTAAGTCTAGAAATATGTAAATTTTCATTGTATTCTCAAACCGGGAGTCCTGTGATTGCGCAGTAAACTCCTATAAGTTACATTGGTCCCATGCGAGGTGTAGGTGTCACTCATGGAGCCGTTCAGGGGCTTTGTCGGGTTTTTGCCCACTAACGCCATGTTTTTTTGCCTAAGTCTAGAATAATTTTTTAAGCCTAAGTCTAGAAATATGTAAATTATCATTGTATTCTCAAACTGAGAGTCCCGTGATCACGCGGTCAGTTCCTCGGAGCTACAACGATCTCGTGTGAGGTGTTGGTGCCACTCACAGGGCCGTTCGACGGCTGTTTTGGGTTTTCACCCACTAACGCCATGTTTTACTTAAGTTCTAATATTTTTAAATTATCGTCATATTTTCAAACCGGGAGACCCGTGATCACGTGATCAGTTCCTACGAGTTACATTATTCCTGTACGAGGTGTTGGTGCCACTCACGGAGCCGTTCGGGGGATGTTTTGGGTTTTCACCCGTTAACGCCATGTTTTTATGCCTAAGTCTAGAAATATGCAAATTATCATCGTATTCTGAAACCGAGAGTCGTGTGATCGCGCCGTCAATTCCTACGAGTTACATTCATCCCGTACGAGGTGTTGATGCCACTTACAGGGCCGTTCAGGGGCTTTTTGGGATTTTTACCATCTAACGCCATGTTTTTAAGCCTAAGTTTAGAAGTATGCAAATTATCGTCGCATTCTCAAATCGGGAGTCCCACGATTGCGCGGTTAATTCCTACGAGTTACATTGGTCCCATGCGAGGTGAGGGTGCCACTCACAGGGTCGTTCAGGTCCTGTTTCGTGTTTTTAACCCACTAATGTCATGTTTTGCTTAAGTCGTGATATTTTAAAATTATAGTTGTATTCTCAAATCGGGATTACCGTGATCACCCGATAAGTTGCTACGAGTACATTGGTCTCATGTCGGGTGTTGGTGCCACTCACGGGGCCGTTCGGGGGCTGTTTTGGGTTTTCACCCATTAACGCATGTTTTTATGCCTAAGTCTAGATATAAGCAAATTATCATCGTATTCTGAAATCGGGAGTCTCGTGATCGTGCGGTCAGTTCCTACGAGTTATATTGGTCCCGTACGAGGTGTTGGTTTAACTCACGGGGACGTTTTGGGGCTGTTTTGGGCTTTCACCCGCTAACCCCATGTTTTTAAGCCTAATTCTAAAAATATGCAAATTATCATCATATACTCAAACCTGGAGTCCCTTGATTGCGCGATCAGTTCCTACGTGTTATGTTGGTCCCGTGCAAGGAGTTGGTGCCACACACTGGGCCGTTCGGGGGCTGTGTCGGGTTTTTGCCTCTTGAAGCTATGTTTTTAAGCCCCAGTCTAGATATATGCAAATTATCATCGTACTCTCAAATCAGGAGTCCTGTCAATGCGCGATAAGTTCTTACGAGTTACATTGGTCCCGTAAGAGGTGTTGGTACTACTCACGGGGCCGCTCAGAGGCTGTTTCGGGTTTTTACCCACTAAGGCCATGTTTTTATGCCTAAGTCTAGATATATGCAAATTATCGTTGTATTCTCAAACCGGGAGTCCCGTGAATGCACGGTCAGTTTCTACGAGTTATATTGGTCCAGTGCGAGGTGTTGTGCCGCTCATGGGGCCGTTCGGGAGTTGTTTAGGCTTTTCACCCACTAACGCCATGTTTTGCTTAAGTCCTGATATTTTTAAATTATCATCGTATTATCAATTCGGGAGTCCCGTGATCGTGCAGTAAGTTCCTACGAGCTTTATTGGTTCCGTTCGAGTTGTTGGTGCCACTCACAGGGCCGTTCGGGGGCTGTTTCGGGTTTTCACCCACTAACGCCATGTTTTTAAGCCTAAGTCTAGAAATATGCAAATTATCATTGTATTCTCAAATCGGGAGTCCCGTGACCACGCGGTCAGTTCCTATGAGTTACATTGTCCCCGTACGACGTGTTAGTGCCACTAACGGGGCCGTTCGTGGGCCGTTTTGGGTTTTCACCCATAACGTCGTGTTTTCATGCCTAAGTCTAGAAATATGCAAATTCACATCGTATTCTCAAATTGAGAGTCACGTGATCACCCGTTCAGTTTCTATGGGTTATATTTGACCCATGTAAGGTGTTGGTGCCATTCACGGGGCCGTTCGGGGGGTGTTTCGGGTTTTCACCCACTAAAGCCATATTTTGCTTAAGTCCTGATATTTTTAAATTATCATCGTATTCTCAAATCAGGAGTCCCGTGATCGCGCGGTAAGTTCCTACGAGTTACCTTGGTCCCGTGCGAGGTGTTGGTGCCACTCACGGGGCCGTTCAGGGGTTGTTTCAGGGTTTCACGCACTAACGCCATGTTTTTAAGCCTTAGTCCAGAAATATGCAAATTGTCATCGTATTCTCAAATTGGGAGCCTCTTGATCACGCGATCTGTCCCTACGAGTTACATTGGTCTCGTGCGAGGTGTTGGTGCCACTCATAGGGCCGTTTGGGGCTGTTTTGAGTTTTCACCCACTAACGCCATGTTTTGCTTAAGTCCAAATATTTTTAAATTAGCTTCGTATTCTTATATCGGGAGTCCCGTGATCGTGCTGTAAGTTCCTAGGAGATAGATTGGTCCCGTGCGAGGTGCTGGTGCTACTCACGGGGCCGTTCAGGGCTATTTTTGGTTTTCACTCAGTAACGCCATGTTTTTATGCCTAAGTCTAGAAATATGCAAATTATCATTGTATTCTCAAATTAGGAGTCCCGTGATCGCGCGGTCAGTTCCCACAAGTTACATTGGTCCCGTGCGAGGTGAGGGTGCCACTCACGGGGCCTTCGGGGGATATTTTGAGTTTTCACCCGCTAACGCCATGTTTTTAAGCCTAAGTATAGATATATGCAAATTATCATCGTATTCTCAAATTGGGAGTCCTGTGATTGCGCGGTCAGTTTCGACGAGTAACATTGGTCCCGTGCGAGGAGTTGGTGCCACTCACGGGGCCATTCGGGGACTGTGTCGGGTTTTTGCTTTCTAACGTTATGTTTTTAAGCCTAAATCTAGAAATATTCAAATTATCATCATATTATCAAACCGTGTGTCCCGTGATCGCGCGGTAAGTTCCTACGAGTTACATTGGTCCCGCGCGAGGTGTTGCTGCCACTCACAGAGCCGTTCGGGGGTTGTTTCGAGTTTTTACCCACTAACGCCATGTTTTTTGCCTAAGTCTAGAAATATTTTTTAACCCTAAGTCTAGAAATATGCAAATTATCATTGTATTCTCAAACTGGGAGTCCCGTGATCGCGTGGTAAGTTCCTACGAGCTACAACGGTCCCATGTGAAGTGTTGGTGCCGCTCACAGGGCCATTCAGGGGCTGTTTCGGGTTTTCACCCACTAATGCCATGTTTTTCTTAAGTCCTAATATTTTTAAATTATCTTCTTATTCTCAAACCGAGAGACCCGTGATCGCGTGGTCAGTTCCTACGAGTTACATTGTTCCTATACGAGGTGTTGGTGCCACTCACGGAGCCGTTCGGGGGCTATTTTGGGTTTTCACCCACTAACGCCATATTTTTATTCCTAAGGCTAGAAATATGCAAATTATCATTGTATTCTCAAACCGGGAGTCCCGTGATCGCACGATCAATTTTTACGAGTTACATTCATCCCATACGAGGTGTTGGTGCCACTTACGGGGCCGTTCGGGTGCTTTTTGTGGTTTTCACCTTCTAACGCTATGTTTTTAAACCTAAGTTTAGAAATATGAAAATTATCATCGTATTCTCAAACCGAGAGTCCCGTGATTGCGCGGTCAATTCCTACGAGTTACATTGGTCCTGTGCGAGGTGAGGGCGCCACTCACAGGGACGTTCTGGGCATGTTTCGGGTTTTTGACCCACTAATGCCATGTTTTCCTTAAGTCCTGATATTTTTAAATTATTGTCGTATTCTCAAATCGAGATTCCCGCGATCACACGATAAGTTGCTACGAGTACATTGGTCTCGTGCAAGGTGTTGGTGCCACTCACGGGGCCGTTCGGGGTGGTTGTTTTGGGTTTTCACCCACTAACACCATGTTTTTAAGCCTAATTCTAAAAATATGCAAATTATCATCGTATAATCTAACCGGGAGTCCCGTGATTGCGCGGTTAGTTACTACTTTTTATATTGGTCCCGTGCGAGGAGTTGGTGCCACACACTAGGCCGTTGGGGAGCTGTGTCGGGTTTTGCCTCCTAAAGCTGTGTTTTTAAGCCTAAGTCTAGATATATGCAAATTATCATCGTATTCTAAAATTGGAAGTCCTTTCATCACAAGATAAGTTCCTACGAGTTACATTGGTCCCTTACGAGGTGTTGGTACCACTCACGGGGCCGCTCGGGGGCTGTTTCGGGTTTTCACCCACTAACACCATGTTTTTATGCCTAAGTCTAGAAATATGAAAATTATCATCGTATTCTCAAATCGGGAGTCATGTGATTGCGCGGTAAGTTCCTACGAGTTACATTGGTCCGGTGTGAGGAGTTGGTGACACTCACGGGGCCGTTCGGGGGCTGTGTCGGGTTTTCACCCACTAACGCCATATTTTGCTTAAGTCCTGATATTTTTAAATTATCGTCGTATCCATGATCGTGCGATAAGTTCTTACGAGCTATATAGGTCTCGTTCGAGCTGTTGGTGCCACTCATAGGGCCGTTCGGAGACTGTTTTGGGTTTTCACCCACTAGCGCCATGTTTTTATGTCTAAGTCTAGAAATATGCAAATTATCATCATATTCTCAAACCGGGAGTCCCATGATCGTGCAGTCAGATCCTACGAGTTACATTGGTCCCGTGCGAGGTGTTGGTGCCACTCACAGGACCGTTTGGGGACTGTTTCGGGTTTTCATCCACTAACGCCTTGTTTTGCTTAAGTCTTGATATTTTTAAATTATCGTCCTCTTCTCAAACCGCGAGTCCCATAATCCTGCGGTAAGTTCCTATGAGTTATATTGGTCCCGTGCGAGGTGTTGGTACCACTCACGAGGCCGTTTAGGAGATATTTTGGGTTTTCCCCCACTAACGCCATGTATTTACGCCTAAGTCTAGAAATATACAAATTACCGTCGTATTCTCAAACTGGGAGTCCTGCGATCGCGTGGTAAGTTCCTACGAGTTACATTGGTCCCGTACGAGGTGTCGATGCCACTCACAGGCCGTTCCGGGGCTATTTCGAGTTTTCACCCACTAACGCCATGTTTTTAAGCCTAAGTCTAGAAATATGCAAATTATCGTCATATTCTTAAACCAGGAGTCCCATGATCGCAAGATCAGTTCCTACATCCCGTGCGAGGAGTTAGTTCCACACACGGGGCCGTTTGGGGGCTATTTTGGATTTTCACTTGCTAACGCCATGTTTTTACGCCTAGGTGTAGAAATATGGAAATTATCATCGTATTCTTAAACTGGGAGTCCAGTGATTGCGCGGTTAGTTCCTACGAGTTACATTGGTCCCGTGGGAGGAGTTGGTGCCACTCATGTGGCCATTCAGGGGCTGTGTCGGGTTATTGCCACCTAATGCTATGTTTTTAAGGCTAAGTCTAGAAATATGCAAATTATCATCGTATTCTCAAATCGAGAGTCCCGTGATCGCTCGATAAGTTCTTACGAGTTATATTGGTCCCGTGCGAGGTATTGGTGCCACTCACGGTGCCATTCGGGAGCAATTTTGGGTTTTCACCCACTAACGCCATGTTTTTATGCCTAAGTTTAGAAATATGTAAATAATCGTCTTATTCTCAAATCGGGAGTCATGTGATCGCGCGGTCTATTCCTACGAGTTATATTGGTCCTGTGCGAGGTGTTGGTGCCAGTTACGGTGCCGTTCGGGGCCTCTTTCGGGTTTTCACCCACTAACGCCATGTCTTGCTTAAGTCATGATATTTTTATATTATCATCCTATTATCAAACCTCGAGTCCCTTGATCACGCAGAAAGTTCCTCTGAGTTACACTAGTCCTGTACAAGGTGTTGGTGCCACTCACGGGGCCGTTCGGTGGTTGCTTCGGGTTTTCACCCACTAACGCCATGTTTTTAAGCATAAGTCTAGAAATATGAAAATTATCATCGTATTCTCAAATTGGGAGTCCCATGATCACGCGGTCCATTCCTACGAGTTACATTAGTTCCGTACGAGGTGTAAGTTCCACTTAAGGGGCTGTTCGGGCGCTGTTTCGGGTTTTCACCCACTAATGCCAAGTTTTTAAGCCTAAAGTCTGGAAATATTCAAATTATCATCATATTCTCAAATCGAGAGTCCCCTGATCATTCAGTTAGTTCCTATGAGTTACATTGGTCCCGTGCGAGGTGTTGGTGCCACTCACAGGGCCATTCAGGGATTGTTTTGGGTTTTCACCCGCTAACGCCATATTTTTTAGCCTAAGTGTAGAAATATACAAATTATCATCGTATTCTCAAACTCGGAGTACCGTGATTGCGTGGTCAGTTCCTATGAGTTACATTGGTCCCGTGCGAGCAGTTGGTGCCACTTACGGGGCCATTCGCGGGATGTGTCAGTTTTTTGCTTTCTAATTCCATGTTTTTAAGACTAAGTCTAGAAATATGCAAATTATCATCGTATTCTCAAACTGGGAGTCCCGTGATTGCGCAGTAAATTCCTACGAGTTATATTGGTCCCATGCAAGGTGTTGGTGCCACTCATGGAGCCGTTCGGGGGTTGTTTCGTGTTTTCACTTCTAACGCCATGTTTTTTTGCCTAAATCTGGAAATGTTTTTTAAGACTAAGTCTATAAATATGCAAATTATTGTCGTACTATCAAACCGGGAGTCCCTTGATCGCGCCACTCACGGGGTCGTTCAGTGGGTGTTTTTGGTTTTCACCCACTAACGCCATGCTTTTACGCCTAATTCTAGAAATATGAAAATTCTCATTGTATTCTCAAACCGGGAGTCCCATGATCGCGCGGTCAGTTCCTAAGAGTTACATTGGTCCCGTGCAAGGTGTTGGTGCCACTCACGCGGCCGTTCGGGGGCTGTTTTGGATTTTCACCCACTAAGGCCATGTTTTTAAGCCTAAGTCTAAATATATGCAAATTATTATCGTATTCTTAAACCGAGAGTCCCGTGATTGCGTGGTCAGCATCTACGAGTTACATGGTCCCATGCGAGGTGTTGGTGCCACTCACGGGACCGTTCGACGACTGTTTTGGGTTTTCACCCACTAACGCCATATTTTGCTTAAAACCTGATGTTTTTGAATTATCATCGTATTCTAAAACCAGGAGTTCCATGATCAAACGGTAAGTTTCTATGAGTTACATTGGTCTCGGGGGAGGTGTTGGTTCCACTCAAGGGGCCGTTCGAGGGCTGTTTTGGTTTTTCACTCGCTAACGCCATGTTTTTATGCCTAAGTCTAGAAATACACAAATTATCATCGTATTCTCAAACCAGGAGTCTCTTGATCATACGGTCAGTTCGTACGAGTTACATTGGTCCCGTACGAGGTGTTCGTGCCACTCACAGGGCCTTTCGGGGGCTGTTTTGGGTTTTCACCCGCTAATGCCATGTTTTTAAGCTTAAGTCTAAAAATATGCAAATTATCATCGTATTCTCAAACCGAGAGTCCCGTAATTACGTGGTCAGTTACTACGAGATACATTGACCCCGTGCGAGAAGATGGTGCCACTCACGGGGCTGTTCGGGGGCTTTGTTGAGTTTTTACCTCCTAACGCCATATTTTTAAGTTAAGTCTAGAAATATGAAAATTATCATCATATTCTCAAACCAGGTGTCCCGCGATCGCGTGATCAGTTCCTACAGATTATATTGGTCCCGTGCGAGGTGTTGGTTCCACTCACGGGGCCATTCGGGGGGTGTTTCGGGTTTTCACCCACTAACGTCATGTTTTGCTTAAGTCCTCATATTTTTAAATTATCATCGTATTCTCAAAACGGGAGTCTCGTGATCACGTGGAAAGTTCCTACGAGTTACATTCTTCCCGTGCGAGGTGTTGGTGCCACTCACGGGGCCGTTCAGGGGTTGTTTTAGCTTTTCACCCACTAATGCCATGTTTTTAAGCCTAAGTCTAGAAATATGTAAATTATAGTCGTATTCTCAAATCGGGAGTCTTGTGATTGCGCGGTCAGTTTCTATGAGTTACACTGGTCCCGTGGGAGGAGTTGGTGCCATTCACGGGGCCGTTTGGGGGCTGTGTCGAGTTTTTTCCATCTAACGCTATGTTTTTAAGCCTAAGTCTAGAAATATGCAAATTATCATTGTATTCTGAAACCGGGAGTCCCGTGATCGCGCGGTAAGTTCCTACGAGTTACATTTGTCCCGCGCAAGGTGTTAGTGCCACTCACGTAGCCGTTGGGGGGTGTTTCGAGTTTTCACCCACTAAGGCCATTGTTTTTTACATAGGCCTAGAAATATTTTTTAAGCCTAAGTTTAGAATTATGCAAATTATCATCGTATTCTCAAACTGAGAGTCCCGGGATCGCACGACCTGTTCTTATGAGTTACATTGGTCCCCTGCACGGTATTTGTGCCACTCACAGGGCCGTTTGGGGGTTGTTTCGGTTTTTCACCCACTAATGCCAAGTTTTCCATTAGTCCTAATATTTTTAAAATATCGTCGTATTCTCAAACCGAAAGTCCAGTGATCGGGCGATAAGTTCCTACGAGTTACATTGGTCCCGTGCAAGGTGTTGGTGCCACTCATGGGGCCGTTCGGGAGTTGTTTTAGGTTTTCACCCGCTAACGGTATGTTTTTAAGCTTTAGTCTAGAAATATGAAAATTATTGTCATATTCTAAAATCGGGAGTTCCATGATAGCAAGGTCAGTTCCTACGTGTTACATTGGTCCCGTGCGAGGGAGTTGGTGCCACTCACGGGGCCGTTCGAGGGATGTGTCGGGTTTTTGCCTTCTAACGCTATGTTTTTAAGCCAAAGTCTAGAAATATGAAAATTCTCATAGTATTTTCAGACCAGGAGTCCCGTGATCGCGCGATAAGTTCCTACGTGTTACGTTGGTCCCGTGTGAGGTGTTGGTACCACTCAAGGGGCCATTCGGGGGCTGTTTCGAGTTTTCACCCACCAATGCCTTATTTTAGTGAAGTCCTGATATTTTTAAATTATCGTCGTATTATCAAATCGGGAGTCTTGTGATTGCGCGGTAAGTTCCTAAGAGTTACATCGGTCCCATGAGAGGTGTTGGTGCTACTCACATGGCCGTTCGGGGGCTGTTTTGGGTTTTTACCCACTAACGTCTTGTTTTTAAGCCTAAGTCTAGAAATATGCAAATTATCGTCATATTCTCAAACGGGGAGTCCCGTTATCGTGCGGTCAGTTCCTGCGAGTTACATTGGTCCCGTGTGAGGTTGTTGGTGCCACTCACAGGTACGTTCGAGGGCTATTTCGAGTTTTCACCCACTAACGCCATGTTTTTAAGACTAAGTCTAGAAATTTGCAAATTATCGTTGTATTCTCAAATCGGGAGTCCCGTGGTCGCGCGGTCAGTTCCTACGAGTTACATTGGTCCAGTGCGAGGTGTTGGTGCCACTCATAGTACCACTCGAGGGATGTTTCGAATTTTCACCCACTAACGTCACGTTTTGCTTAAGTCCCTATTTTTTTAAATTATCATCGTATTCTCAAACCGGAGTCCCGTGATCGCGCGGTCAGTTCCTTTGAGTTATATTGGTCCCGTACGAGGTTTTGGTGCCACTGACGGGGTCGTTTGGGGGTCTTTTTAGGTTTTCACCCAATAACGCCGTGTTTTTATGCGTACGTCTAGAAATATGTAAATTCGCATCGTATTGTCAAATTGAGAGTCCCGTGATCGCGTAGTCAGTTCCTATGGGTTATATTGGTCCCGTGCGAGGTGTTGGTGGCATTCATGGGGCCATTCGGGGGGTGTTTCGAGTTTTCACCCACTAAAGCCACGTTTTGCTTAAGTTCTAATATTTTTAAATTGTCATTTTATAATCAAATCGGGAGACTCGTGATCGCGCGATAAGTTGCTACGAGTTGCATTGGTGCCATATAAGGTGTTGGTGCCACTCACGGGGCCGTTCGGGGGTTGTTTCGGGTTTTCATGCTCTAACGCCATGTTTTTAAGCCTAAGTATAGAAATATGAAAATTGTCATCGTATTCTCAAATCGGGAGTCCCATGATCACGCGGTCTGTTCCTACGAGCTACATTGGTCCCGTCCGAGGTGTTGGTGCCACTTATAGGGTCGTTTGGAGGCTATTTCGGGTTTTAACCCACTAACGCCATGTTTTGCTTAAGTCCTGATATTTTTAAATTAGCGTTGTATTCTCAAATCGGGAGTCCTGTGATCGTGCGGTAAGCTCCTACGAGTTAGATTGGTCCCGTGCGAGGTGATTGGTGCTACTCACGGGGCCGTTCGGGGGTTGTTTTTGGTTTTCACCCAGTAACGCCATGTTTTTAGGTCTAAGTCTAGAAATATGCAAATTATCGTCCTATTCTCAAAGCGGGAGTCCCATGATAGCGCACTCAGTTCCTACAAGTTACATTGGTCCTGTACGAGGTGAGGGTGCCACTCACGGGGCGTTCGGGGGCTGTTTTGAGTTTTCACCCGCTAACACCATGTTTTTAAGCCTAAGTCTAGATATATGCAAATTATCATTGTATTCTGAAATCGGGAGTCCTGTTATTGCGCGGTCAGTTCCGACGAGTAACATTGGTCCACTGCAAGGAGTTGGTGCTACTCACGGGGCCGTTCGGGGGCTGTGTCGGTTTTTGCCTTCTAACGCTATATTTTTAATACTAAGTCTAGAAATATGCAAATTATCATCGTATTCTAAAACCGGGAGTCCCTTGATCGCGCGGTAAGTTCCTATGAGTTACATTGGTCCCGCGCGAGGTGTTGGTTCCACTCACGGAGCCGTTCGGGGGTTGTTTCGAGTTTTCACCCACTAACGCCATGTTTTTTTGCCTAAGTCTAGAACAATTTTTTAAGCCTAAGTCTAGAAATATGTAAATTATCATCGTATTATCAAACCGAGAGTTCCATGATCGCACGGTCAGTCCCTAGGATCTACAATGGTCCCGTGCGAGGTGTTGGTGCCACTCACACGGTCGTTCGAGGGTTATTTCGGGTTTTCACCCACTAACGCCATGTTTTGCTTACGTCCTAATATTTTTAAATTATCTTCGTATTCTCAAACTGAGAGACCTGTTATTGCGTGGTCAGTTCCTACGAGTTACATTATTCGTGTATGAGGTGTTGGTGCCACTAACGGAGCCGTTCAGGGGCTGTTTTGGGTTTTCGACCCACTAATGGCATATTTTTATGCCTAAGTCTAGAAATATGCCAATTATCATCATATTCTCAAATCGGGAGTCTCGTGATCGCGCGGTCAGCTCCTACGAGTTACATTGGTCCCGTACGAGGTGTTGGTGCCACTAACGGGAAGTTTTGAGTTTTCACCCGCTAACGTCATATTTTTAAGCCTAATTCTAAAAATATGCAAATTATCATCGAATACTCAAACCGGGAGTCCTGTGATTGTGAAGTCAGTTCCTACGTGTTACATTGCTCCCGTGCGAGGAGTTGGTGCCACACTGGGTCGTTCGGGGGCTGTGTCGGGTTTTTACCTCCTAAAGCTATTTTTTTAAGCCTAAGTTTAGATATATGCAAATTATCATTGTATTCTCAAATCGGGAGTCCTGTGATCGCGCGGTAAGTTCTTAGGAGTTATATTGGTCCCGTGAGAGGTGTTGGTACCACTCATGGGGCCACTCGGGGGCTGTTTCGGGTTTTCTCCCACTAACGTCATATTTTTATACCTAAGTCAAGAAATATGCAAATTATCATTGTATTCTCAAACTGGGAGTCCCGTGAATGCGTGGTCAGTTCCTACGAGTTATATTGGTCCAGTACGAGGTGTTGGTGCCACTCATGGGGCCGTGCAAGAGATGGTCGACAAGGTAAAGCTTCCCATATAATCATTGCCCACCCCGTGTCGTATTGGGTGGTTGGGAAGTGGATCCGTAAGGACACAAATATCTAATTTAGTCTATATGTGGTTTGTCTTAATTCAGGACAAAATTATTTGAGTCATAGGATAGAGTATTGTTCCTCATGCTTATGATGTTTGGAGAGTTAAAGACGTTGTGGCCAAGAATATAAAGCTTTCGTCATTGCCAGTTTTCGTGCCAAAGTTTTACGTCATCAACATTTGGATTCCAAAGTCTCTAAAAGGTACAAATTCATTAAATATATGTATAGGGACTTGGAATATTTTTGGGTGATATTGTATTTGAATTTAAGTTTAAAAAATGGATTTTTATGTTTTAGAGAATTTTTTTTTTCTGAAATCTCATTCGAAGTTTGTTCGAACGAACTCGTTCAAATGAGATTTTTAACGAACTTCTAACGACTTGAGTTTTGAAGTTTCTAAATTCTCATTAGAAATTCATTCGAACGAACGAGACTTCAATGAACTTCTAACGACATTTCAACATCAATCTCGTTAGAAAGTCGTTCGAATGTCCTGGCGGTAGTTTTGACAGTTTTTTAAAATAACTTCCCATTTCCCCACTACTTTTTCCTGATAAAATATGAGCGGGAAGAATTTTTCTTATAGAACTTTTTCATTATTTTTAAGGAGTTGAGAGCTAAATTCTTCCAAGAAAAAGTCTCCTTGGTTTTTGTTCAAAATATTTATTCTTTAGAACAAAACCAAGTGTTCTACACCCAATACGTTTGTTTGATCCAGGTTTATATATCTATATATATATATCTATATATATATATCTATATATATATATATATATATATCTTTTCTTGGAGATTGTTTAGCACCAGGTTCTATTTCTACCCATTAAGGAGATAGTTTAGGTTCATTCTCTACCCCAAATGGAGATTATTTGTGCTGTGGAATTCTCATACGGTGAAAGGCACTATGTGTCGGTTGACGGTAGTTGTACCCCGTTGGTGGATTCCGAGCTGTTGGTGGACTCCAACATTATCGACTAGATGGAGGTTGAAGAATGGAGGAGCATAAAGGCTTGAAGGGAGTCGAGTCGAGGAAGTAAGTCTCTTGTCGTGTCTTTTGTAAAAATACTGTATCTAGTAGATTTGTAAGCAAGGTCGTTCGAGATTTTACCTGTTGTGGGTTTTCCTCGTACATCACGACGTAGTGTGTTTGTATTTATTTTATCTTGCAAAATTCACCTAGATGCATGCTTAGGTTCAATCAAGATAAAATTTGGTTTAAACACAAACTCGTTTGAATTGGTGCTGATTTAATTTGGGTAAAGTTTAATTTATTTTAATTCAAGTCGATTTAATTTAATTTGGCAAAAAGCATGTTTGGTTTGTGTTGCCTAATTCCTACCTTGAATTGAATTGATTTTTTTAAAGCTTAAATTTCAAATATTTGTCAAGTTTAATTTTAATTTCAAAGAATTAAAATTTGAGACTTTAATTGTTAAGTTTTTAAGAGAAATTTAAGTTTAGTATATAGTGTGAACCATTTACATATTTGTGAATTTTAAAATTGGGGGTATCCATCCTTCTCAAGTGGTATAAGAGTGGGTTACACTAAAATATTGTGTGATCCTAATTTTTAAGGATTTTCTTTGGATAATATGGAAAATTTAACATCTTTGAAATTTTCTGTTTTTGATGGTTCCCACATGCTAGCACATGACCCTTCATTTACTATATCTTATTATTAATTTCTTGCATGTTTATATAGACTAGCTTTTGTGCTTCATGGTAGATTTTTGCTAGTTGTATGTATGTTTGTCATATTCTAGTCTATGCTTTATTATATATTTTTGCTAGAATTATGACATGTTTATCTTTTGTATTTTATTCTTTTCATTTTTTTGGTATTAAATGAAAAATACAAAAAGATATTGTTTGCCTTTTGAGTAGTAATTTTTGTTTGGTTTAAAATATTGAAAAACTCAAAAGATTTTTTTTTGGTGTGTCTTTTAGTTCGACACACTTTATTTGGCTTGTACTTGTGTTTGAATCCAATTTCACCCCCGCTTCCATGTGGCTAGAACTTTTGATTAACATTTTCAATCCTTAAAGTGTTTTTTATCATGCTTGCGTGGAGTGGTTTGATTTTTTGTTGCTTAATGGATTCTATTTTTATTTGACTCGATACACACATGCACGAGCTCATTTGATCTTTAACTTAACATGTATATTTGAGATGAGTGATACGTTCTCCTATCAATTTAGTCATCTACATGTTACTATCACTATGGAGGATTGGTGCATGTAAGAACCGTGTCCCGGATTTAAAAAATTAGTAAAATATTTATCCGATGTTGTTGTTGTTGTTGTTTTTCAATGGAATCGGGCTGCGAAAGACAAAATTACTTTGTGTGAAAAGCCTCCATTGAAATATGGCCTAAAAATGTGGCATTAAAAAAATTATTAGCCAAGGCCTTGTTTGTTTAGTTGGTATGTTCATAAAGAAAAGAAAAAGAAAAAGAATATTAATGATGAAGTTTGGTTGAATGTATCAACGGGTTTGTACAATGACAATGTATCCTAGTTATGCTATGTTTGTCATGACTCTATTTCTTTGTAGAATCATGGAAATTCTAGGCTTATGTGCATTGTGTATGTTTGTTCATTTAGTTAACTTTATATTGTCACATGAGTCTATATTTAAGTTTGATAAAATTTTGAAATCAAATGAGGACTTGGTGAACAAGTTTAGGTGATTGGGTCTATATTCCTTTAGTCTCTAGTTCACACCCCTTCACTTCCATTTACCACATGTATTTAGACACAATTTTGCCATATGAGTGTGGAGAGCGTAATGTATTTTGTGTCGTGTGTGGTGTTTATACCTATGTATATGTGCGTGTTGTTATTGGTATCATTTGTGTATGTATATATACGGTATATCTCTCTTTTGAGTCTTTCCCTTGCTCACTAGTCCATGTATGCTTTGAATTCAAAATTGGTATCTATCTAGTTGCGAATTTTATTTTTAATATCCCATGCTTATTGTAATATATTATAAGTGGTATCTTTTTGTTATCGCATCATAGTTAGTATTTATTAATCATTGTATGGAATAGTTGATCTTCATCATTGTCATATGCTTGAATGCTCTCATCACTTTATGCACCATTTCATGTTTAACTTGTTTTTCCTTAATACATATCCCTTATTTAGTTTAAGGGGAGTAGTTCCTTTAATTGGGGGAGAAATGAGTTATTTTATTCTTGAGCTTTGTCCATTCATGGACAAAAAGGTGGAGAAATGGTATCTAAACCTTTAGTATAGGGAGATTTAACCTAGGGGAGATGCGACCTTCTTAGGTAGATCCTATTGGATAACGGGAGAGAATTAATTAAGGTGGAGAATTCGTTTATATTTAATATTTTGATATTCCCTATGCGTTTAATGGTGTATTTAAGTGTGCAGGTTTTCATCTTAAGCGATAACCTTTTAAAGTGGCAAACTGTTTCATCCTATGTGTCGAGTCAAGAAAATGTATTTTTTATTTTTGGGTGGGTTTGTCTCTTTTTAGATGAGCTGACGGCCCTTACGATTTTTGGTTTGGGTTTGTCTCGGAATAGCCAAATGGGGAGATTTCTAAGGACATAAATTTCTAATTAAGTCCATATGTAGTTTGGCTTAATTTCGAACAAAATTATTTGAGTCATATGATAGAGTATTGTTCCTTAAGCCTATGGTGTTTGAAGAGTTGAAGACGTAGAGAAATTAAAGCTTTCATCATTGCCGATTTTCGTGCCAAAGTTTTACGTCATCAACATTTGGATTCCAAAGTCTCTAAAAGGTATGAATGCATTATATATATATATATATATATATATATATAGAGAGAGAGAGAGAGAGAGAGAGCGGTTCTCATGCATACCTCTGTTTGCATACCGCTGGCGCGGACCAATTTTGATAAATTAGTAAAAAAAATATTTTTGATGTAATTTTTTTTTTATAGTTTCTAAACATTTCAATAGGACCATAAAAAAAAATTCAACTCAAAATGAATTTTTTTGCTATTTTAAAAAAATCGGTCAAACTTTGTCAGTTTTTAACAACTTAAAAACAACTTAAAAACTGACAAAGTTCGACCGATTTTTTTAAAATAGCAAAAAAATTCAATTTGAGTTGAATTTTTTTTTATGGTCCTATTGAAATGTTTAGAAACTATAAAAAAAAAATCAGCCCGAAATTATTTTTTTTACTATTTTAAAAAAATGGTCCGCACGGAGGGTATGCAAACTGGGTATGCATGAGATCCTTTCTGTATATATATATATATATATATAGGGACTTGGAATATTTTTGGGTGATATTTTATTTGAATTTAAGTTTAAAAAAATGGATTTTTATATTTGAGAGAAAAATAAATTTTTTTTCTGAAATCTCGTTCGAAGTTTGTTCGAATGAGATTTCTAACGAACTTCTAACAACTTGAGTTTTGAATTTTCTGAATTCTCATTAGAAAGTCGCTTGAACGAGACTTCGAACGAACTTGGAACGAAATTTCAACAACAATCTCATTAGAAAGTCATTCGAACGACTTGGCGGCAGTTTTGACAGTTTTTGAAAATAAGTTCCCTTTTTCCCACTACTTTTTCCTGATAGTATATGAGCGGGAACAACTTTTTCAATAGAAAATTTTCATTATCTCTAAGGAGTTGAGAGCTAAATTCTTCGAAGAAAAAGTTTCCTTGGTTTTTGTTAAAAAAGTTTATTCTTTAGAACAAGACCAAGTGTGTTACACCCAATATGTTTGTTTGATCCAAGTTCATATATATATATATACTAGCGGAATGCCCGTTCTTGAAGGAACATCGAAAATTTACAAAGTACGAAATCACAAATCGGTGATAATTTCCAAAGTACAGAATCGCAAAACGACAGTTTTTTATTCCACAACAAATCAATGTACAATTTAAAAAAAAAGGGCCATAACATCATTTGTTTACATGACTATCCACCCTGCTTAACAAATAACAAATAATTCAATAGCATTCAGTAGTCTATATTTACCCCCGATATTACTACTTGAACTTGCGACACGACGCCATCGTCGAGTACCACAAACACACCAACCAACATAAAATATATTCCAAAGTGTTGAATCCATAAACAATTTACATTATAAATGTTTTTTACAACACGAATATGTGTAAACAATATAAAAATTTTGTTAACACTGAAGTGTAAATATTTTTTACAAAAATTGGACAAAATTTCCTTTGTTTATAGGATTATCCGCCTGGTTAAAAACATAAAAAAATAATCCAACAAATTCAACCGAATCATCCCAGAAGAAGCTCAAACATAAATATTTTTCATACAATCCTTGTTAAATACCGAGATGGAGTAGCTTCAATCAAATCTGCCATATCATTTGGACTCTCGGATAAATCAACTTCTAGATCGTGTTTAGGGGACTATTCTTCCACACGTTTCACTCCAGTTTTGGTAACACTTTGATTTCTTACACATTTCGACTGCACCACCGTTGAAATCATACTCCAAATGGTGTCCCACATTCAACTCCTAAATAAAAAGAAACAAATACCCTAGTTAAGATGCATATAATCAGCATAGTAAGCATCCATATCTATTTATCATAGTATCCAACATATCTAATTATCATAGTATCCAACATTACCACAGCCATTGGAAACATTAAAATGAAAACAACCATTATTATATGAATGTCTTACTTTGTTTCCACATATTGCATTCGCACGAATTATGAATCCTCAGTCCCTATAGAAAGCCTAAATATTTCATTTTACGTTAGTCAAATAGTCACAATACTATCGAGAATAAGAAAAGAAGATAAACAATCAAAGTGAGATCGAATAAAGTAAATACTATAGTTTAAATGGTGTGATTTTTACTTCTACAATATGAATACTAACAACATGCAATTTGAAAATAAAACTCTACAAATATAGTACCAAACAACTTTGAAAATGGACGATCGAAACACTTTCAGCATTTTTCAACCATGTAGCGTATTTTTCAGGTGTAAAGGCACTATTGATATTTCAGAAAAGTAACAAACGTGGCATATTATTTAACCGTTTTAATTTGAATATCACTGGGAATATATGCATTTTAAGTAACCAAACAAAGCAAAAAAATAACCTTGAAAATGAAGAAAAGTCATCGAACTTGAGGGGAGCCAAAGGAAGGAATTCAATATACATGTTTCTTCTCAGTTGGGGTAGCCAGTTCTTCAATAGCCTTCATGATATCTGCTTCAAATGCAGCAGCCCCAGTTCTAATAGCACCAGTACAATAGATGTTCCTAACACTTTATTTGTAACACTTGTACCCCACTCATGATCCTTCCACCATGAATGCATAACAATTTGTAATCTGTAATAAAATACCTAATAACTATCACATTCAAAATTGAGTATCCATCCACAAATACATTAATCGAGAGAACATTTTCGAACATACCCCAAAAATACATCTCCATTCCTCCTGAAACGCGATAAAAGTTTAAATCAGATTATATATAAATGACAACCACGGTTCTATGGTAGTATTTATTGAACAAATAGTATTACAATGATTCAAAATACAGGTTGGAAACAAAACTTTCATATTATCTAAGAGAAAAGAGTAAGCTAGTAAAAACTTCATGTTACTTTCTCATCCCCCTTTTCTTATCGGATGAAATGAAGATGAAAATCCACAAGTTCCAGAAAATTCTCATATTATATTGTCATGTTCCATAAATAGGGGGCTCATTTGTGTGTGTACCCCATTACAAAGTCACCATAGTAAAACAAAGGGCCTCACTTTTGTGTGGGTACCCCATTACAAAGTCACAACAGTTAAATAGAGGGCCTCATTTGCATGTATATGTACGTGTACGTGTGTATAAGAGAGAGATTATCGTGTCATTCACTCATTTATATATGAGATTTACAAAAAACACATACAACAAGCATAACTCTAAAACCCATAACCTGTGGATATAATCAAATTACAAATAGAACTTAAATTAGGCCAAAAATGTGCATAAGAAAATAAACAATGTACACACTCGCTCACTTAAACATGCTCCACACATAGCATCATCTGATAATTATTAATAGTTTTACCCCCTATACCCAAGTAGGAAAGTTTGTAAAAACAAAGCATCAACTAAAACACATTTTATAGAGCACTGTTCTGTTTTAAGCATCAACACCCTTGATCCACCAGCATAATGCCGTGTTCTGTTTCATAAAAGTGTAATGCCACAAAAAACTTAGGAAGATATATATAGATATTACCTCTCATGATGATTAAGGGTGTTCTGGATGTTAGAAGAGTTACAAAGAAACCAATACTAGTATGTCTAAATCCAAGACAAAAACACATGTAATCTCTAGAACTTGACTAACCCCATTTCAGAATCTAGTCACAGAACCCCATCCCGACTTAAGTCACATAATCAATTGCTAACTATAATGGAATTATTAGCGGGTAGGGACAAAATTATTTTTCTCACCTTAAATTGGAATGGATTATGGCCGACTTAATTCGTTATTCTTGGCTTGTATTGTGCATAAACTCTCTAGTAAGAGGAATAGTCCCACACATAGTGAATTCGGTTTTCTGTGGGAGTCCTCTGTTTATTCATTATATAAAATCAATTGCATCATCAAGAAGAGAAAAGAAGTAGAGAAAAGAAAAAATAAGAAAGAAAAAACAACACAAACATTCAATTACCCATTCTAAATACGTCTTCGATGCTCTCCTCCTATGTAGTGTGCATTCCATTAACCAATTGCAGCTCTTCAAAAACCAAAAATATATCAATTTCACATATATTTCAATAAAATTTAATTAAAAATAATAAAATAGAAAAATAGCAAACACTGTTGTATGGTATTATAACTGCAGACTGAACTATTATGTTTACTGTTGTATGTCTATCATTGAAAGCTCTTCACTGTTCTATTTCACATATATTTCACCTTTCTCTAATAAGCTGCAGACTGAACTACTATGTTCACAGTTGTATGGTATTATAACTGTGTGGGCTGTAATAAGTTACCGATAAACACTAATGGATTCTGTTCAGTTTTGTTTAGGACTATAGTTATTTGGACTGGTTTATGGTTGGGCTTTGCAACATTTTAAGGTCTAAAATAAGAAACTAAGAAACTAAAATAAAACTACTTATCAGGAATTTATTTAAACCTATCTTTACTTAGAACTACTTATCAAGAATGCACACTAATTACCTAAAAGTTTAATTTATGTATTGTAATGTCTATTATTGAAAACTTCAATAGAGACTTAAAGACTTACAATGTTCAACCCTTGCACTTCCACGTTGTATAACAAAGAACCATTCAGTTCTATCCATGGTGACCATTTAATGTGAATTATTCCCTGAAAGTAATATGTAAAAAAAATCATAAGTTCAATTTCATACTCATAAGAAAGTTACACCAATCGTCCAAGTAAATGCTTTCAACCTTTATAAATGCTTTCAACCTTGCTTCAGTCCTAGCTTCAGTAATAAGAGTTGCATCCTTATATGAGTACTTCAAAAAACATAAAGCGTAAAACATAAAACTTGCATTTTTTGCATAAGCGTAAAACATCGTTCCTGTATTGAGAAAAAAAACATTCATTATTTGAAATTAGAAACGAGGAAATGGTAAAATAAAAGGTAAAAAGCAACAAATTGGTAATGGTGTAAAGGAAAGGAACCAAAATCAACAAATTACAAAAGTTTAGGCTTGTGAAGATTAGCCGTGTCGATGGCACGATTCTATTCACGGCATGCTCCATGTGTTGCGCTAACAACGCACACGTTGTTACTTAACATACGTATGTTATAGTTCAAAAATAAAAATCGCAACAACATTTGAAAGAACTGTTGAAAATTCAAATTTGGTACAATGCACATAGAATGCGCTGGGAACTCGCACGGGAAAGTTATCTCCAAGACATAAGTCCAATCTAATGCATACAAAGGTTTTCGAGCAACTTTCGAATAAAATATTCCACACTCTCATATCAAGACTCGCCTGTGAAACATTGGGGCTTCTGTTGATACGAAAATTAGACAGCTGACGTGGATTAACCATATAAAGACACGTAGCACATTACGTGGCGAGTAGATATGAACCCCGAGCTATAGGCCATACCGATCTACATGGCCTTTCGAGCTACTCAGTGTGCCAAGCATCTGGACAGGAAGATCAAGGAACAATTGCACATTCAATGAACATTGGGTTTAATGAACACCCTCATTGTACAGATGTATATATCAATTAAATAACGACATCTTGTCTATTCATACTAATAGACCCAAGGCTATAAATACATTGTAACACTCCCCGTAAGTGGGCAATTAATCTCCGGTAACCATCATCGAGATTAAGGCACACATTGGCAATACAAGAACAGTGGACGTAGGCCATTCTTGCTGGGCTGAACCACTTTAAAAATCTATTGTCTTATTTTCTTTATTCCTTTTTATCTGTGATTAATTAATTAGATCGAATATAGTTTTTTACATCAACACTTACTGTTTTAGCAGACACGAAAAATCAAAACAAAAAACACCCTATATGAAACTATATGAAACAATAAGTGAGGAATTTTATCAATCACATATTACCTACAATATATACATATTTTGACTGGGTACGTAGTAGTTATTTTTTGAATGTGTACATTTTATCAAACCTTGCATGTGTACATAGCAGTTATTTTTTGACTCAGATAAACCTAAAAAAATTAATTACATAAATAATGACTAAGATAAACCTAAAAAAATAAATAACATAAATAATGACTCGGATAAACCTAAAAAAATTAATTACATAAATAATGACTCAGATAAACCTAAAAAAATAAATAACATAAATAATGACTCAGATAACCTAAATAACTGTACTTCAGTGTCAAATAAAACTATGCATGTAATAAAACATGAATAATATGCTTAGAAATGTCTTTAACAACTAAAAATATTACCTCATATACACAGAACCTAAAATATATAAATAGACACAATGAAAAAAGGAGTATACCTGTTTAGGGTGTTCAACTATAATCTGGTCACCTGCAAAAGAAAAAATAAATAGAAAAAAACAAAAACTAATTAGATCCCAAAACACAAAAATGAATGTAATCAGATCTAAAACAAAATGAACAAAAACGAAGTAGATCTTAACCGAAACAAAAATGAACAAAGCCTTAAATTTATCAATAGATCTTAAACGAAATCAAATCCCTAAATTGCCCCATATTTTAAGATCAATAAATCCCTAAGAACAAATCCCTATGAGCATGTGTGTTATTGTAAGAGAATTGAGAAGATTACATGTACAGAGCTGGGAGGACGACGGATGAGAGAGGGGAAGAAGATAGATGAGAGATGGAGAGATCGAAGGTAGGTAGAGTTTGAGATCTGAGGGGAAGAAGATGGATGAGTGAGGGAGAGTTTGAGATCCGAATCTTTCTTAGTAAGAGACCCTTATACCCTTGTTTTTGAATTTTGAACAAATGGGGAGATAAAGTAGTGTGTATTAAAAGAGGGGGAAACCAAAAATTTAAAGGGCCAAAATGGTAAGAGGGGTATTTTAATTTCAACCATTGGATTCTTGCATTGTTGGTTTAATCCTAGCCCCTAATTCACTTATGATCTTATTGAATAGTAACCAACATTCTACTCCTTATTATATAGATATATCTTTGCTTGGAGATTGTTTGGCACTGGGTTCTTTCTCTACCCATTAAGCAGATAGTTTGGGTTCATTATCTACCCTAAAAGGATATTGTTTGTGTTGTGCATTCTCATATGGTGAAAGGCACCGTGTGTGGGTTGACGGTAGTTATTCCCCATCAGTGGATTACGAGGTGTTAGTGGATGCCAACATTATCTACTAGGCGGAGGTTGAATGGAGGAGCGTCAAGTCTTGAAGGGAGTCGAGTCGAGGAAGTCAATCTCTTGTTATATCTTTTGTAAAAAAAACATACCTTGTCGATTTGTAGGTAGGGCCGTTTTAGGTTTTTACCGTTGTGGGATTTCCTTGTACGTCGCGGCGTAGTGTGTTTATTTTTATTTTATCTTGCAAAATTCACCTAGAAGCATGCTTAGGTTTAATCAAGTTAAAATTTGGTTTAAACGCAAATTCGTTTGAATTGGTGATAATTTAATTTGGTTATAGTTGAATTTAATTTAATTCAAGTCGATTTAATTTAATTTGGAAAAAATGCATGTTTGGTTTGTGTTGCCTAATTCCTACCTTGAATTGAATTAATTTTTGTTTAAGCTTAAATGATAGTACAAATATATCACCCTGCCGCGGAATGTATTCTTATTTATTCAGTTTGCAGATCTCATAGGCCATACAGGGTGCGGCCAGACCACACTCATGGAGCGGCCAGACCTCACTCAGGGCGCGACATCTCTTCAAGGCCACAGATGCTCGGCACAGCGTGCGACCCTGTCCATTAAAGGCCGCGGCACCCCACCTTACGGTGCGCGGCACGCCTCCATCAGCTTACAACTGCTTGCTTTGCAGGCCGTACCCCCCTTTATCTGCAACTGCTGCAGACTTAGTATACGCCACGTGCTCAGGGCATGTGACTCAACACATTTCCTCATAAATAGAAGACCACACCTAGAAGGAAAGGGATAGATTACATACCCGACCAGGGCAGGCTCTGCAATACAGATTCTCTCTACACGACCTCAACATATCTCTTGGAGGCCACACATCTACATCGCAGCCACCTCACGGGCTCACCGAAATCTACAATACCGCCATGTATTCACCCTTATTCTCATACTTGTATGCCTTTTCAGGCATGATTATATTGTACAATGCAACGCACATAATGATATTGGAGCAACACAGTGGATGTAGGCCTATTTTAAAGGCTGAACCACTCTATATCTTGTCTTATCTCTATTTTCTTGCTTTACTTATTTAATACACACTTTACTCTAGACTTGCTGGTATGAGAACGCCTTATGGCCGATTTCTCGTATCACCATTAAATTTCAAATATTTGTCAAGTTTAAATTTAATTTGAAAGAATTAAAATTTGAGACTTTAATTGTTAAGTTTTAAAGAGAACTTTAAGTTTAGTATATAGTGTGAACCATCTACATATTTGTGAATTTTAAAATTGGGGGTATTCATCCTTTTCAGGATCCACACTTTCCCCTAGTTGACAGTGTCGGGTGACCTTTTCCACCGGAGACTATCATGACGAGGTTATATGTACTGTGGTGGATATGCGAGTGTACCACCTTCTTCTGGTAAGGCCATGGCATTTTGATCATCGGAGCATGATGAGCCAATACCTATTCATTTATGCATAATGTGAAAGACTTTCTCCTCTGTCCCATGTGGCCATTTTCGATGTCTTGACCTTCCACCCTGATAGTTTCACATGAGGAGTTAGCCACAGAGACCGCGGAGACATTGTTGTGTTATGCTCTCGTTAGTCCCATTACCACCCCGGAGGTGACTGTTCCATCGCGTGTTCAAAGTGTGTTGGATTCTATTACCGATGCGTGTACACCCCCAAATGATCTTCCTCCTCTCCATGATATATAGCATGCCATTGATTTTATCCCCGGGGTGAAGGTCCCCAACCTTCCCCACTACTGCATGTCACACACGGAGCACGCATAGTTGCAGAGACATGTTATAGAGCTTTGTGCCAAGGGCTATATTCGGGAGAGTATGTCTTCTTGCGTGGTACCCGCCCTGTTAGCCCCAAAGAAGGACGTAATTTTGCGTATTTGTGTTTATAGTCGAGCTATTAACAAGATCATAGTGAAGTACAAATTTCCTATCCCTAGATTAGAGGATATAATAGACCAACTCCATGGTGAGCGGGTTTTCTCCAAACTAGACTTGGAGAATGGTTATCACCAAATTCGCATGAAACTATGTTGTGTTCAAGACGATGGATGGGCTATACGAGTTGATGGTGATACCTTTTGGACTATCCAATGCCCCATCTACATTTATGAGAGTGATGATACAAATAATGCGCCCTTTCGTGGGCAAATTTGTGGTGGTTTATTTTGATGACATCCTGATTTACAATCGATTAGAGTAGGAGCACCTAGACCATGTGGATCAAGTATTAGAGGTTCTACGAGCCGAGCGATTCTTCCTTACGTTGAAGATGTGTGCTTTTATAGTACCATCTGTAACCTTTTTGGGGTATGTGGTCTCCGGAGACGACATCAGGGTGGATGATGCCAAAGTTCAAACAGTAGTGGATTGGACCCCACCCTCTTAAGTCTCCCAGGTGCGCATCTTTCATGACTTAGCCGGCTTTTATATATCCTTTAAAGTCAAATTCAGCACTATCATGGCCCCTATTACAAATTTGATAAGTACTTCCTCGAGTGCCAAGTTTTGGTGGACCCCAAAGGCGAATTCTGCTTTCATGAGCATCAAGGAGTTGCTGGCGACGGCTAATATCTTAGCCTTACCGGATTTTGATAAGTTATTTAAGTTATCTTGCGATGCTTGTAAGACAGGGGTGGGTGCTATTTTGAGCTAAAATGGGAAGTCGATTTCTTTCTTCAGTCAGAAATTGAAAGGCGTCGCTCTCCATTATTCTACTTATGAGCTCGAGTTCTATGCGGTGGTTAAAGCCGCGAAGTTTTTGTCTCCCTATTTCCTCCATAAGGAGTTTTTCATCAAATCTGATCAAGAAGTCCTATGTTTCTTACATAGTCAGCGATGTGTTAGTGACAGACATTCCAAGTGGACCGTCTACCTCCAGTGCTACACTTTTCACTTGTAGTAAAAATCGGGGAAGAAGAATCATGTGGAAGATGCCCTTAGCAGGAGGGCACATGTGTTAGTGACTCTTAGGATTCAAGTGCTTGTATTTAACGAGGTACGTGATCTTTACCCGACTGATGTAGAGTTTGGACCGATCTTTGCAGCTTGCCAGCACGGTAATGGAGAATCATGCGAGTATCTATTATAGGATTGGTTTGTACACTGAGACATCTTTATGCATTCCATCTTCTTCCCTACGGGAGAAGATCATTTTTGAGATCCATGGGGGAGGTTTAGCCGTACATCTGGGACAGGTGCGTACTCACGCAATGTTGAGGGACCAATTTTACTAATCGACAATGAGGAGAGATGCCAACGCTTTCATCAGGCATTGTTGTACTTTCCATACGTCTAAGGGACAATACACCAATGCGGGCTTATACACTCCATTACTGATTCTCGAGCGCCTATGGCAGGATGTATTGGTGGATTTTATCGTGGGACTGCCACATACTTCTCATGTCCATAATTCCATTCTTATTGTGGTGGATAGGTTTTCCAAAATGTCCCATTTAATCCCTTGCACTTGCATGACAGATGCGTCCCATGTTACTTCCTTATATTTTGGGAGATCGTTCGTCTTCATAGCGTCCCACGTAGCATCACCACTGACAAAGACATGAGATTTACATGACATTTCTGGCACACACTTTGGCGACTTTTACAAATGGAGTTATAATTTTCGACAATTTTTCACGCCTAGACAGATGGCCAGACTGAAGTGGTCAATCGGAGTGTAGGTGACCTATTGAGGTGTCTGTCTTCTGAGCATCCCTGTAAGTGGGACATTGTGATCACACAAGCTGAGTTTTCCTTTAACAATCCCATCAACCGATCCACTGGCCTTTCCCCATTTCAGATTTTCTTGGGGCAGTCCCTTACTATGCCCATTGATTTCGCTGAGCTTCCACCGATAGTGTCTACATTCCCTTCAGCCGAGGTGTTTGTTGCTCGCCTAATGTCTATTCATGACTATGTTCATGCTCGATTACAGACCATGTATACCTCTTATAAAGAGGCTGCCGATGAGCACCGTCGATTTGTCTCCTTCCGCCCCGGTGATCTAGTCATGGTTTATCTCTAGAAGGTGCACCGACAAGGCAAGGGTTCTAAGCTTCTTATGCGCCGATTTGGGCCTTTTTCTATTATTCGAGCTTGTGGAACTAATTCCTATGAGGTTGATATCCCTGATGAGTTTCGCATGCATCGCACGTTTAACATGGTGGATATTTCTCCAATATGAGGCACTCATGCACCGCCGATCCCAATTTTCTTGAATACAGGCCACCCAGTCCATTCCCACGTCAATCGCATTGGGGGATTATAGACTCTGAGCTCGTGTCTTCTTCATTGGGTGATTATACACGTTATTTAGTTCATTGGATTGGACGTCCCAAGGAGGAAGATTCATGGATCACCGAGGCTACCCTTCAGCACATCGACCCTGATTTCTATCAGCAATATACAGAGTATATGGAGTCTTCTCAAGGGGCGGGAGAGTGATGCAGGAGCATAGGGACATGGGCGTCCTTTTTAACATTCTTTTATTTTGTTCTTTTTTAGCCTTTTGCATTTTTAGTATAAATAGGCCAATGGCCTTCTTTTGTAACACTTTTGCCATTTTGATATTGAGAGACTAGAGAGAGAAATAATAAAACCTCCTATGCTTTCCATGTTGTTGTTGTTGTTGTTGTGTAGATAATCTTTCTTTTACGCATTTGCACCATTGATTACTATATATATTTGTTAAAACACACCCAAATCATTAACTTTCATTGCTTTATGAGTCACTTTGGAGACATATATCATTCATAACTTAATGGACTTGGACATGTGAATATACTACGTTAATCTCCTTGTGAAGGAGAACACATGCGTATATGGTCCCACAATTATCATGGTATGGGTCCCACCTAAATTTCAGATCAATTATCGTGTATATGTCATGATATACATTAAACTGTCGATAATATGAGAGTATTCTAGTTGAGATATGCTTTCACCATTATTTCTTATTAGATGTAAATTTATATCTACAGGTGTCTTGGTAGGACTGATATCATACTTCTTGAATTTTTCAAGTACTTTCCCTATATAATGAGATTGAGATAATATATTTCCTAATATAACATTGACGATACCTAAATCTTTCTTGTCAAATCGACTACTCAACATATGTTTAGTAGTTTTGACAATTTCTAGATTACTACCCATGATTAGCATATCATCAACATAGAGGCATACAATGACATATCCATTTTGAATGCTTTTAAAGTAAACACATTTATCGCAATCATTAATTTTGAACCCACTAGATAACATTGCATGATCAAAATTTTCATGCCATTGCTTAGGTGCTTGTTTTAATCCGTAAAGTGATTTCACAACCTTATATACTTTTCTTTCTTTTCTGGGAGCTTTGAACCCTTCAGGTTGCTCCATATAAATTTCCTCGTCTAATTCACCATTTAAGAATGTGGTTTTTACATCCATTTGATGTATTTCAAGTCCAGTAATGGCATCTATTGCTAATAACATCCGAACGAACGTGATTCTCGTTACCGACGAATATGTGTCGAAGTAATCCAACCCTTCCTTTTGCCTATAACCTTTAGCTACAAGTATTTCTTTACATTTATCAATTGATCCATCGTCCTTCAAATTATTTTTGAAGATTCATTTGTAACTTAACGATTTTGAACCTGGTGGAAGATCCACTAGTTTCCATGTATGATTTTGCAAAATGGATTCAATTTCGCTGTTAATTACTTCTTTCCAATTAGAAGCATCGGGTAAGGATATCGCTTCTTTGTATGATTGAGGTTCATTTTCTAGAAAATATATTTTAAATTTTGGACCGAAGGATGTCGAGGTTCTTGCTCTTTTACTACGTCTTGGTTCATTCTTTATTGGTTCAATATGTTGATGAGTACCACTTGTAGTAGCTTGATTTTTACTTTTAGAAGGTCCAGATTCTCGGGTCATGTTATATGGAAATTCATTTTCAAAAAGTAAAGGGTCCCTCGATTCAATAACCCTATTTACATGAATATCCAAAATCTCAGGTTTACAAACTAAGAAATGGCATGCACTGCTATTAATAACATACCCGGTGAATACACAATCAATGGTGTTTGGTCCTATTTTTTACCTTTTTAGGTTTAGGAACCATTAGGTTAGCTAAGCACCCCCACACTCATAAATATTTATAGCAAGGTTTTCTACCTTTCCATAACTCATAAGGTGTCTTATGAGTTTTCTTGTGTGGTACTTTGTTAAGAATGTAATTAGAAGATAATATGACTTCCCCCACAAGTTCTAGGGAGATCTTGGACTTATTAACATTGCGTTCATCATCTCCTTCAATGTACGATTTTTGCGTTTAGTAATACCACTTGATTGAGGAGAATAAGGAGCGGTGGTTTGATGCCTAGTTCCATGTTTGGAAACAAAATTCCTTAAAAGGAGGTTCATATTCACCTTTATCACTCCTTATATCATTTATCTTTTTACTTAAATGATTCTCAACTTCATTTTTATATTGTTTAAATGCATTAGTAGCCTCATCTTTGCCATGTAACAAATATACATAACAATATTTTGTGCAATCGTCAATAAAAGTAATAAAGTACTTTTTCCCACCTCTAGTTTGTAAAAATTTTAAATCACAAATATACGTCGGAATTAAATATAGTGGTTCGGTGATCCTTTCAATAGAATGAAAAGGTAATCTAGCTAATTTTGATTTAACACAAATATCACATTTATGATTTTTATCAACATTAAATTTTGGCAAAAATTCCAAGTTAATTAATCTGCATAAGGTATCAAAATTAACATGTCCTAATCTAGCATGCCAAATATTAGAAGACTTTAATCAAGTAAGTAGAACTAGCAATTTCATTCATTGGGGATTCCTTTGGCATCAATGTCATTATATTCATTTTAAAGATACCCTCAGACAGGTATCCCTTTCTCACATACACATCATTTTTGGACAATGCAAACTTATCAGAAACAAACACAAGTTTAAACCCATTCTTGCTTAAAAGAAATCCGGAAATTTGATTTTTACGGATGTCAGGCACGTGAAACACATTGTTAAGAGTGAGTTCCTTTACCGAAGTCATTTTGAGAATAACCTTCCCTTGTCCCATTACTTTAGAACTCGAAGAATTCCCCATAAAGATGGTCTCCTCATTTTCTAAAGCTTTATATGTAGTGAACATCCATTTGTTTGCACAAATGTGGTGTGTAGCCCCAGTGTCCACCCATCATTCCTTGGTATTTCCTACCAAATTGCATTCAGAGACAACATCAGAAAGATTTATGTCTGCGATACCATCGAAAATCTTCTCACTCTCCATCACATTAGCTTGAGCATTATTTTTTTAGCGTTATTTGATTTGCGACAATCAGTTGAGCGGCATCCTGGCTTGCCGCAATTGTATCATTTGCCTTTGAACTTCTTTCTTTGCTTAGATATGCCTTCCCTATCATGCTTACGTTTGAATTTAGTACATTCAACCACATGATGTTCTTCCCACTTTTCTTTTGAGATTCACGGTTGTCTTCTTTAATCTGTAGACGTACTACTAATTCTTCAACATTCATCTCCTTGCGTTTGTTCATGAGATAATTTTTTTACAAGTTCCAAGATGGAGGAAACTTTTCAATTATTGATGCCACTTGGAAAGCGTTACTGGTCGACATTCCTTCAGCGTGAATGTCATGAAGAATAACCTAAAGTTCCTGAACTTGTGAAATAACCGTCTTGCAGTAAATCATTTTGAAGTCTAGAAAATGGCCCACGATGAATTTCTTCATACCCGCATCTTCAATTTTATACTTCTTCTCTAAAGAATTCCATAATTCCTTTGGAATTTTTATTGTGTTGTACACGTGGTACAATGTCTTGTCCAAGTATGCCAGGATGTAGTTACGGCACAGAAAATCAGAATGTTTCCATGCGTCAACGACAAAAACTTTTTCAGTCTCATCTCCCCGTTTCAAGGTGGACAATCCTCATACACGAACCTAGCCAATTGGTAGGTGTTGGAACTGTGTTCATACTTTGTAATTCCATTTCTGTTACAAAAATGAAAATTTTATCAATGATAGTATTCATTTGTAATGAATTTATCAAAACAGAATACAAAATTTTGTGCACTAATTTTCTCAAAAGACAATTAAGACTAAATGAATTCAAATAAGAATTCTAAATAATATTCTGAATTATATAACAGAGACTTAAACAAATAGCAAATAGCAATTTATTTTACTAGTCCGAATTGATTAAATAAAAATTCCGTGTACAATTAATTATGAATATTATTTGAAGTCTCTACAAAACAGAATTTTTAGAAATATAAAATTTATACAAAACAAAAATTTTCAAAATAATTAAATTTCAAATTTTTAATTATAAATGTAAATTGGTACAAATTTATAATTTCTATAAAAATAAACTAAACTATTTTATTAAATATATGTAATAAAATAATACTTTATCAAATTTTCTGTAAATTAGATTTATATGACAGTAATAAATTTCTGTAATTTTAAAATTATTCTGTACTCACTACAGAAAGTAGAAAAAAAATAATATTGTCTTAAGATTGTTATGTCTACTATTTAATTTATCAAATAGTACATAGATACAAATATTAATAATTACAGAGAATAAACGAAATTACAGAAAATAAGAATTACTTACTTGATTTTGCAAAAATAAATAATAAGAAAATAGAAGAGAATTCCGAGCTGTGTGTAATACCATAGTGTCCAGGAGATACAAATATTTATGTTTCCTTAATTGGTAAAATACTGAATTTCGTGTAGAAACATCAAAATTCTCACATATCACCTCATAATTATTCTCATAAATTGACCGTCTTTGTATTGCATTTCTGAAACGTTTCCAAAGTGTTTGTATCTTTTGGATTTCCAAAGCGTAGTCCTATATGGCCTATTTTGATAGGGCTATTTTCCATGCAAATGAGAATTTTCCCCCCAAAATTGACCTAGAATTTTTTTTCCAGTTTCTTAGTCATGTGACCTACAATTTCCAACTTCTCATGGAAAATATAACTTCAATCCCCAAAGAAAATTTTTACATGCTGAATTTGGGGGACATTGCTGAAAGAGGGCGAGTTCAGTTTTAGATTTACTCTCTCGCTCTCTCTCAGATGGTTTTATCTCCCTCAACGAGGATGCAATTCACATTCAAGAATATTTAATAAATAGACGCAAGCTCAGATTTAAGTCAGGACACATATATATGAAGGCTTGGATCATTGTGTTTTTTTCCTTCGTCCCAAGTAGATGCATAGTTAAGTATATTATACACTCTTCAAAAGGATGGAATTTATGCCATCTTTTCCCCTTGCTATTGATTTTCTGTTTGGTATTTGAATGGGATTTTTCTTTCAATGTTCGAGGAGCAGTTTATATTTGAGGAATATTGGGTTATGGTGTTCGTAAATTTCAATTTTCTATTTTTCTTCAAATGCTGAATTTAGTTATAGGGCTATTGAACTTCAACGTATTCAATTTGGTTAGGGCTATTGAATTTCAATGATTCATTTGATTTTGAATTATGAATTTGTGAAAAATGCAAATTTAACCCAAAGGTTTGAGTTGAATTTGATATCCACGCATATTTTTATAAGTTGAAAATTCAATTTTAATTTACATTAAGTGATGCAATTTTAACCTTCCATCATTCTCCCGTTTGGACAACTGACAGAAAGTTAACTGGATAACGCTGACTCATTTACCATTTTGGGTACCATAGTCACGCATATTCTTCTCTCGATGGCGAAAACCATTCCCGTGATGGTTACCCTTAATAAATATTTTCTCTAAATCCTATCCTCTCTCTCTCTCTCTCTCTCTCTCTCTCTCTCTCTCTCTCTCTACATATATATAATAAATATTGTGTGATATGACCAAAGTACACCCTTGTACTCTGAGAAGCAACGTCGTCTGATCAATACGTCAAGTCGCTGGAAGGTTCCATCCAGCCAGAGGAAGGGTCATCCTGATAAGGGTCGGCCTCATATGCATCACCCTCAGCCTCACTGAGAACCGATATCAACAGTGGTTTAAGGGTCTCAACACGGACCAGCCTCATACTCTGAGGTAGTCAATGTTAAGAGTGATCGCGGTTACCTAACCTCGGCTAAGATTTTTAGCCGAGGTTATACTTATGATGGAATGCTCAATAGTCATCTCATAGTCCACAACATCATACTCGGCCGGGCCGAGGTTCCAGTTGATGGCGTCAAGAAGTTCGAGCATCAGCGAGTACAAAAGAGACTAGGAACATGAAAATGCGTAGCCCCCAAATTTTAAAACAAAATTCTTTTTATACTTCACAAAGTAATTTCCTTTTTAATTATGCGGAAGAGAAAGATGATGGTTCAAATTAAAACAACTTAGCGTAGAGATGGTTCAATTAAAATAAAATACAAAAATTTTAATTTCTTCCAAATTAAAATAAAACCAACTGAAATTAAGATGAACACACACAACTTAAATTTCACTTAAACCAATTTAACTCAAGTCCTAGAAATTTGCCTAAGTCATATTTTTTCAATTGTAACAAATTACGCCAAACCAATTTAATCAAATGAAATGACTTGAATTAAATTAACTAAACATTACCCAAATTAAATTTGCACCAAATTAAACAAGTAGTGATTAAACCAAATTTTATCTTCTTACCTAAGCATGCGTTCTAGGTGAGTATAGCAAGATAAAATAAATAATGAATCACTACGCCACGATGTACGAGGAAAAACCCAGAACGGGAAAAAACCTCGGACGGCCCTTGCCTCAAATCCACTAAGTATGGTTTTACAAATACAAGACAGTAAGACTTAAAACACTAGACTCAATCACTCTCAAGCCCTGACGCTTCTTCTTGTATCCACCTCCGCCTAGCGAATAACCACGGAGCTCCGCCGCAGTCTTGGAATCTACCGATCGGACTTTATATGGTCACCATCACCCGAACTAGGAGCCTTTATCCAAGTGGGTAAATCAACGCAAAATTCTTCTTCTTTGTGGGATGTAGAAGTAAACCCAAACTTCTCTTCAAACGGTAGAGATGAGAAACCAGTGTCAAACTCCATGAAATGTATATATATATATATATATATATATATATATATATATATATATATATATATATATATATATATATATATATATAAAGAAGACTTGGAATAAACAATATGGGTGTAAACAAAGTGTTTAAAGGATTTTTCTTTGAAATATGAACACTTAAACTTGAACTTTGTCTTAGGAAAGATAAACTCTCTCTAGGAGATGTAGGATAGTGAAAAAGTCAATTAGAAAAAGTTCATTTCCGCACTTAAGAAGTTTTGTCAAAAGATAGTGGGAAAAGAAGTGGGAAAGTGGATCAGAAACTGCTCAAAACTGCCAAAAAATTGTTCCTGCCAGAACTCGTTTGAATGACATTTTCGTTCGAACGACTTCTAACGAAGTTCTAGTGTGAACTCTTTAGAAATCTCGTTGGAACATCATGTTCACTCGAATGACACTTCGAACGACATTCCAGTGGACTATATGAGAACTCGTTGGCAAACTCGTTCGAACGACATTGTTGTTCGAACAACAAACTCGTTCGAACGACACTTCGAACGAACTTCCAGAAAGTTGAAAAATCCTATTTTTAGCCCAGAAACTTTATATACTTTATATTAAAGTTTTAATAAAATCTTTCTGAAATTAAACAACAGTTTTAAATAAACATACACCCAATATAAATTGTTCCAAGCTCCTATATATATATTAAAATGCATTCATACCTTAGGAGCAATAGAACCAATGTTGTTAACGTAGAAATGAGGCACATTAAACACGATAATTTGATGACGCTTTATACTCTTGGCTGCTACGTCTTCAATAAGCACGTCATAGGCTAGAAGGATGATCACTTAACTCTATCCTATAACTCAAATGTTTTTGTTCGAAATTGAGGCAAAACTACAAAGGACTCAATTGGAAATTTGTGTCCTTACAAATCTCCCGCTTTGGCTATTTCGGGACAAAACCCAACAAAAATCCTAAAGGGCCATCAAGATCTACTAGACTGACAAAAATGTCCCACCAAAAATAAAAATACAATGCTTGACTCAAACAACCCAAAGGATCAAAATCTTTGCCGGTGAAAGTTGCCAATTAGAATAGAATTCATGCACACTTAAGCAAACACATTAAACGCATAGGGAATATCAAAATATTAAATGCGATATAAATAAAGACTCCCCCTAAATTAATTCCCCCCCTTATCAACTATGATCAACCTAAGAAGATAACGAATCCCCTTAAGTTAAATCTCCCCCAAACTAAGATACGATTATAATAGGATTAGATACCATTTATCCCCTTATCATTCTCCCCCTTTTTGTTTAGGAATAGACAAAGTCCAAAGAATTAAAAAATTAACTTTTCTTGCCCAATTAAAGCATACAGACCCTCTAAACTAAGCAAGTGATTAATAGAATGGGATAACAAGCTAAAAACATGCAATTGCGCATAAAGTGATGAGAACATTAAATCACATGGGCAACAAAATCATAACTAATCCAACAAATAATAATGGATACCAACTAAGATGCAAGAAACAGATACCAATATGATACATAAGTATTAAGCATGTGATATCAACAAAGAATGCAACAAGATGGATACCAATTATGAATTAAAGTATATATGGACTAGAAAGTAAGGCAAAGACTAAACAAAAATATCATATATATTCATACTCTAGCTATACCAAAGATGCACACGCATATATATATAGATATAAACAAATAAATGACACAAAATAAGATAAGATTTTCACACTCGTGTGGCAAAAATGTGTCATATGGAAAAGAAAGTGTTGGGGTGTGAACAAGTAACAATTAAATTTAGACCCAATCACTTAACACATGTTCACGGAGTTCTCAATTGATTGCAAACTTCATCACAATTGAATATAACCTCACGCGACAATATAAAATGAACTCAATGAACAAACATACACAATGCATACAAGCCTAGACTTTTGATGATTCTACAAACCAATAGAGTCATGACATTGAAAGTACAACTAGGATAAACGGACATTGTGCAAACTGTTGATATACCATCCAATCTCCCTCAATAAGCATATATTGATTTTTTTGAATGATAATATCAATTAAAGATAGGCCTTGGCAATTATTTTCTTTTTAATGCCATATTTTCTTTTAGGCCTTTGGACCACGTATTTCTTTTAGGTCCATTTCAAACGGTGGCTTATAATCGCAAAGGATGACAAATCCTTTTGGATCCCTTCCCCGTGCACATTTATATTTATTATTTTTATATCTCACACAAACCTCACGTGCAACGAATTTTGACATGCACTAGTCCTCCTAGGTCACAAATATGTAGATGACTAGATTGGTAGGAGAACAGCTCACAAAACATAAATATAACATGTTACGATTAAAATTCAAAAGAGCTCGTGCATGTGTGAATAGAGGCATATAAAAATAGAATCCATTATATAAACACAAAATCCAACTACTCCGTGTAAGCATGGTAAAGAACATAATAAGGATTGACAATCTAAAGTTCTATCCACATGGGAGTGAAAAAGATGGGATTCTAACACAAGTGTATGCCACATAGAGTGTGTCAAACTAAAATACTCAAAAAAAATCTTTTTTAGTTTTTGAAATTTTTAACCAAAAATAAAAATATATACTCAAAAGACAAACAAAAATCATTTGAATTTTTTGTTAATCTTAAATTATCAAGAGATAAAAACCCAAATGATACACAAAAATCTTTTTGTAATTTTCATTTAATGGAAACAAAAATTAAAAGAATATAATACGAAAGATACACAAAAATCATTATTCTAGCATGTGATTACGCATGGGGCATAGACTAGAAAATGACTAAACAAGCATATAATTAACATGGGTGATATAACATGAAGCACAAAAGCTAAAGTATGCAAATTAAAACTAACACATTCAACCTTTAGATTTTGCAAAGGAGGAAGCATGTGAAAGTAAATGAGAATCAAATACCCTATCTTGTAAAGCTACCAAGTCGGATCTCCTAACCCATATTAATGAAGAACGACTATCTCGGTGTGTAGGAATCTTGGCTACCTTAGTTGCTTTACATTGGGATTTTCTATGACCTCGTTTAAGATCAAAACAAAATATTCTAAGATGACCTTTTCGACCACAATGTGAACACTTAAAGTCACGGCGAAAAGATTTATCTAAAGAGTGATCTCTAAAGGCTTTCCTAAGAGATTCTCCTAAAACATTGGTTTTGGCTTTATGAGAAGATTCATTACAAGTATCGAAGCCTAAACCACAAGTGTCATTTTTTATTTGGACCGTACCTAAGATTTTATCTACCTTTTCGAACCTACACTCCAAATCAAATTTGACTTTCCTAGAGTGTTTTAATTTATTTTTTAATTTTAGAATATTAGACTCTAGTAAAACATTTCTCTCTTCAAACTCGAGAAGCTCCTTTTTCAAGGATTCCATTAAACCTCTAAGGCTATCTCTCTTGCCTTCTACATATTCAAGCTTCTCTCGAAGAGTCCTCTCCCATGTTATAAGGTCTTCTATTAACGCACTCTCATCAACGACCTTGACACGCTCTTTTAAACAAGCTTCTAACTTCAAATTAGCTCTTTTTAATTTAATAGATTCTTCATAAAGTTCTTGAAAAGCATTTTGAAGTTCACTCACATCAACCTCTTCTTCATTTTCACTCTCTCTTTCTTATCCACTCTCACTACCATCAAAGACAATGGAATCATAAACTTTGACATTTGAAGTGTCATGTGTTAAAATTGCATCAATAGATGAGTTCTCACTATCACTCACATGACTAGCCATAAAAGCCACAAAGTTAGGCTTAGTAGGGGAATCGGGTCCCTCTTCCATATCACTATCACTAAGGGTTACATTAAAAGACATTCGTTGAGTACCCTCTCTCCTTAGTTTAGTGGGGCACTCAGAAGCCATATGGCCATACCCTTCACAACCAAAACACCTATTTGACTCGTCCCTATTTAAATTTTCTTTTGAAGTTTTAGGGATCCTCTCATCTTTGTCATGCTTAGAAGTTTCAAATTTCCTAAAGTCATTTTTAAATTTATCTTTGTTAATTTTAAGAAACTTTCAAAATTTCCTAGCAACCAAGGCCATATCTTCCGATTCATTATCACTCTCGCTCTCTACTACTTGTTTTTCCTATTTTCGGGCTTTTAAAGCAATGCCCTTTTCAATTTTCTTTTCGATTTTAGATGGAAACATGTCCAGTTTATAGGTTTGTAAATCACCTACGAGCTCTTCTAATTTCATAGAGGCTAAAGTTGGTAAAGAATTTAAAATGGTAACTTTTGGAATAAATCTATCGGGAAGGGACCTTAAAATTTTCTTTACTACTCGGTTGTCAGGTATTTTCTCTCCCAAATTAAAAGATGAATTAATAATATCGGAAAGTCTAGCATAAAATTCATCAAAATTTTCTTTATCGTTCATTTTGATGGTTTCAAATTGAGTGGTGAGGTTTTGGAGTTTTGAAGCTTTTACGACACTTGTACCTTCATGAGTGAGTTGTAAAATATCCCACACTTGTTTAGCGGTCTCACACGTCATAATGCGTCGGAATTCATCCGGTGTGACAATGTTAAACAAGGCGTTTAAACCTCGGGAATTAAAATTTGATAATTTAAATTCATTCTCACTCCACCTATCGGTCGGTTTGGGAACACGTTCATTATCTACTAAATGAGTTGGTGGAGACCACCCGTTAACTACAGATAACCAAACCCTCTCGACGATAGATTTAAGTGTCGATTTCATTCGCGCTTTCCAACACACATAATTAGAACTATCGAAAATAGGAAATTTAGAAAATGGAGAAAATTCCATTTTAGCCAAAAATATTTAAAGGATCTTTAACGAAATAATTTATCGTG
Source organism: Sambucus nigra (assembly GCA_949130495.1). NCBI lineage: Eukaryota > Viridiplantae > Streptophyta > Magnoliopsida > Dipsacales > Adoxaceae > Sambucus > Sambucus nigra. The sequence continues at coordinate 418,581,145 of OX422223.1, forward strand.
TTGGCTCTGATACCAATTTGAAAACGCGTAGCCCCTAAATTTTAAAACAAAATTCTTTTTATACTTCACAAAGAAATTTTCTTTTTAATTATGCGGAAGCGAAAGATGATGGTTCAAATTAAAACAACTTAGCGTAGAGATGGTTCAATTAAAACAAAATACACAAATTTTAATTTCTTCTAAATTAAAATAAAACCAAGTGAAATTAAGATGAACACACACACAACTTAAATTTCACTTAAAATTAATTTAACTCAAGTCCTAGAAATTTGCCTAAGTCATATTTTTTCAATTTTAACAAATTAGGCCAAACAAATTTTATCAAATTAAATGACTTGAATTAAATTAACTAAACATTACCCAAATTAAATTTGCACCAAATTAAACAAGTAGTGATTAAACCAAATTTTATATTGTTACCCAAGCATGCGTTCCAAGTGAGTATAGCAAGATAAAATAAATAATGAATCCCTACGCCGCGATGTACGAGAAAAAATCCATAACGGGAAAAAACCTAGGACGGCCCTTGCCTCAAATCCACTAAGTATGGCTTTACAAATACAAGACAGTAAGACTTACAACACTCGACTTGATCCCTCTCAAGCCCCGACGCTTCTTCTTGTATCCACCTCCGCCTAGCGAATAACCACGGAGATCCACCGCGGTCTCGGAATCTACCGATCGGACTTTATATGGTCACCGTCACCCGAACTAGGAGCCTTTCTCCAAGTGGGTAAATCAACGCAAACTTCTTCTTATTTGTGGGATGTAGAAGTAAACCGAAACTTTTCTTCAAACAGTAGAGATGAGAAACCGGTGCCAAACTCCAAGCAATGTATATATATATATATATATATATATATATATATATATATATATATATATAAAGAAGACTTGGAATAAACAATATTGGTACAAAAAAAATGTTTAAAGGATTTTTCTTTGAAAAATGAACACTTAAACTTGAACTTTTTATTAGGAAAGATAAACTCTCAAAACTCTCTCTAGGAGATGTAGGAAAGTGAAAAAGTTAATTAGAAAAAGTTCATTTCCGCACTTAAGAAGTTGTGTCAAAAGATAGTGAGAAAAGAAGTGGGAAAGTGGATCAGAAACTGCTCAAAACTGCCCAAAAACTGTTCCCGCCAAATCTCATTCGAATGACATTTTCATTCGAACGAAGTCTCGTTCGAACGAGGCTTTTAACGAAGTTCCAGTGTGAACTCGTTAGAAATCTCGTTTGAAATCTCGTTCGAACATCATGTTGATTCGAATGACACTTCGAACGACATTCCAGTGGCCTATATGAGAACTCGTTGGCAAACCTGTTCGAACGACATTGTTGTTCGAACAACAAACTCGTTCGAACGACACTTCGAACGAACATCCAGAAAGTTGAAAAATTCTATTTTTAGCCTAGAAACTTTATATACTTTATATTAAAGTTTTAATAAAATCTTTCTGAAATTAAACAATAGTTTTAAATAAACATACACCCAATATAAATTGTTCCAAGCTCCTATATATATATAATTATATATATATATTAAAATGCATTCATACCTTAGGAGCAATGGAACCAATGTTGTTGGCGTAGAAACGAGCAACATTAAACACGGAAATTTGATGAAGCTTTATACTCTTGGCTGCTATGTCTTCAATCAACACGTCATAGAATGGAAGGATGATCAATTAACTCTATCCTATGACTCAAACGTTTTTGTACGGAATTGAGCCAAAACTACAAAGGACTCAATTGGAAATTTTTTTCCTTATAGAACATGTGGACAAAACCGTTATGAGTATATTATCCCCTCACGTGAGAGAATATTTGGTCATCATGATCTACACGTGGCACAACCAGGTGTCCACACTAGGTTGGCTAAGATCCAACCATTCGCGCAAACAACATGCTTGGGGGGTACATTACACCCCCTAAGAACTATATATATCATATATCTTCTTCCTTGTAAAGGATCGAGTAACAAAAACCCTAGTTAAAACGCTGCTAAATTGTGTTCTAGAGAGAGAAAGCTTGTAAACCAGGCCATTAGTGTCCATTTATTAGTGAAAGTCATACACACACACACACAGTGGATGTAGGCTCTGGCCGAACCACTTAATCTCTCGTGTTAATCTTCTTAGCCTCACCACCTTTTATAAAAATTTGTTATCTACTTATTGTCATTATTGTACTCTTATTTGAGTTGTTCACCACTACAATCTGGTGATACCAAATCTGGTATCATCAAATTGGCACCGTCTGTGGGAATGAGAAGCTTTGTCTCTTCTATTTTATAGCTTGTCCTCTCCAGAATCTCTAGTGGTGAACCAGTCTTCCCCCTTGTGTGGAGCTGTTTCACCATTGAAAGAGTTACCATTGGGTTTTTAAGCTTTTTAATTTCAGATCACAGCTCAAAGAAAACGTATGGCACCTGAATTTGCACCACCTCCACCACCAGCTATGGCCGAGGTGGCTGCAACATTGAAATCCCTAGAGGCCAACCAACAAGTGATGCAAGAACAATTTAAAGAGGAATTCGCCATCCTAAGCCAAAATATGATGATGAGACCACCAGGGATCACGCTGGAGATGGTAACTCCCGCAACACCGAAAGGACACCACAAGGAGGCTAGGGTACCACCCTAGGCACTGCGCAAAGATGTACCACCTCTCCATAGGCGGAGGGATGTTGCTGACCCCAGGCGTTTACGCCTGGGGAGGCAAGGAAACCCTTGCCCTGAGGATATGTACGGTGATGTTGAGACGGAAAATGCTCCACTAGACTGTTGGGAGCCATACGAAGTATCAAATAACACTATACAAACGATCCAGGAGAGTCAAGGTCATAGGAGGCAGAGCCCAGATCCTCGTCCAAGGGGGTCGGCATTTGATAGACTGAGCAGAGGGTCGGGCTTTGAGAGGCTCGGCCCAGTGAATGACTTGAGGGAGAGGCTGTCTAGGTCAAGGAGCCTTGATGGATCCAGGAGAGAAGTCATGGGGGGTGGGGGACGCTTTAGTAAGAGAAGAAGAAAGAAGGATAAGTTTAGAGAGACAGAGAGAGGGGGGGTTAAAATAGGGGGTTCAATTTTCCACATGTCACTTACAAATGAATCCAATCAAGTTTTTGTCAATTTTTCAAATGAGAGACTAACAAAATATTAAAATTGCATCACTAAATATACCTCATGCTGGATTTGAATCTTTTTAAAGTATCAGCATGGGTATCAAACTCACGCTAAACCTTGGTGAGAATGCAAGTGATTCAATGGATTAATTTGTATAATTACTTGCCACACACAAATTAATTTTTATCAAATTTCAAACTAAGTATGAAATAAACACCATATATGAGGAAAAATACCTGAAAAGCACAAAACCATATATTCAACACTATTAAATTTTTTGGATGACAATTGGCTTACAAAACTTAGGCAGCATAAGTGAGATACGTAGAGTATTCAAAACTTTTAATAGAATACGACTCGATACAGAGTCGTCCACATGTAGCAGTCTACCCTCGGTATCCATCAATCCTCCTTGTCTTATTCAGTTGTGAAATATCAATTCCACAGTTCATTTGTAGATATTTCTCTCCACAAAGGCTTATAAGCTAGACACCTTATTTGTGACTTGGTAAAGTGATCTAAATTATTCCAAGGGGTTTGGAATATTTAGGGAGATGTTTGATCACAAAGAGAACTCAAAAAGAGGTGTTTTTTTATTATGAAAAGAGTTCTTAAGAAGTATAATCACATTCATCCTATTTATAATAAGGTTGCTTAAAATAGGATAAGTATGAAAGATTTGGATTAGATCTAATTAAAAAACTAATTCTCGTCTAATTGTTCGAACGAAACCTATGGTCTCATTAGAACGAGTATCGAACGACAACTTCAAACAAGATTCCAGAGGACGACCAAAACTGCTTCATTCAAAGTAAAACGTATCCCATTCGAACGACTGGCATTCTCGTTGGAACGATTGGCATTCTCGTTCAAACGACTTGCCAAACTCATTCGAACGAGGTGTCAATTTTTTGAAATATTGTTATATAAAAGTTTAAAAAACTTTTTAGAAAAAATAACCTCTTAAAATTTCTTAAACCCAAGAAATAATAAATAAACGATTTTGTCAATCAAAACCGTAACATCCTATAAGAATGTCCAAACACACAATTCTTCTAACTTTCAAATGTCTTCAATATTTTCTTCGAGTCCCGTGAAATCTTGTAGGGGCAGTGATTATGTAACGAGATATGCCGAAAATAAAAATAAAACATGATCAATTATGAAACTTTCTCTTACAAATTTTCCCCTTTGGCTATTTCGGTATAAAACACAAGCCGAAGTCAAATTTTATCTGTGAGTGCAAGAATTATCACAATAAAAAATGCAGAAAGCAATGTAGAGATGAAAGAAAATGATGACACACACAACAACATATATACGTGGTTCAGTTACTTTCCTATATCCATGGAGAAGTTACTATGTGCTTATTAGTCTTTCTCAATAATCGAGGTTACATCCCATTGCACCGGGCCAGGGTTTATAATTTATAGCTGTGGAAAATAAGTAATTGAGTTGTACAAGTATCTCAATTAGCTTGTTGATAACTCGTGGTGTCCCTGAATATATGCTCCGAGATTATTGGTAACCGAGTATATCTCCGTGCATTTAAACACATGTTAAATACACGGGTCTAAATAAATAACTGACTTAGGCCGGGTAGTCCACTGTGTATGCTGGCTGGTCAACTACACTCTTGGATTGAAATAAACGATCCCCCCCAATTGCCCCTAAAATATTTGGGCCAACTGATTTTAAGTAAGTTCAAGGCCCAAGGCCTAAAACTATTTTTAAAATGGAGTGGAATGTTTGTAATACTTATGAACTTGTGAGGGTACGCTCGTCTGAGGTCAAACACCATGGAAGACTTGTGATTTCATTAAAGAGTGTGCAGAAGGAAATTGGCACGCCAGAATCCTCATCGAGACTTGGGCTCCATCATTAGCGCGAGATTCAAATCCAGATACATCACCTCCAACCATCATCTTTTAAACGTTCCTCGTCCACAAAACTTCCAGTACGTTTTCTTCTTCAGTTCTTCATATTCTCAGAGCTTCCCATACACTTCTGCATGTCTTTCTCATATTCTCTTTGCTTTAACTATTTCGACTAGTCTTCTTCTGTTGTTAAAGGTCTTGTATCATCCATGGCTCTCCTTGATAACAAAGTTGTATCAGAGTTAGGAAGTCTTATAACATCCCTTAATGGGTGGAAATCGACTGTGACCCCATCCTCAAAGAGGTTCGTGACATGGGGGGGGGGGGGGGCACTGGATTCATACCCTCTTGATTACACAGGGGGGTTTAAATTTTCCCCCAAACCCTCTTTTTCCGAGGTTTTTCAAGTGCTTTTATGTCTTCCCTCCTTCATGCGCCCCAAATGTCTAGAAAAATATGAATGGGGTCCATAGGGTAAATGAACTGTATGTGACCAACCAAGGACTGGCCAAACTTTGCTATTGTTACGTTTGGTCACGTACAAATGATGGCATCCTGTACTTGAAGACTTGGAAAGCTGTAAGGGTCTTAGATGTGAATCTACTTGACTCCAATAAAGGTTACTGTGAGTAAGGTTTTATTTCAAGAAATTGGCAACATACTCCCCTACCCGAGGGGGAGAGGTACCAAGGTCCCTATATCCCCAGATCCCTGTCTGGGGGGACGATCAAATAGGTCGCTTTCTATTTACTTTTGTTTTCATGCTGTTTTTTCTGTTTTCTTGCTCCCTACCTCTATTTTGTATCCTGTGATTTACGTTTTCTTCCTTTGTCTTGCAGCTCGTGACAAAAATCAAGAACATGCCCTGCACGAGCTGAGAGTTACTGATCTCCTTAAAGCTTGGAGATTCTAAGAAAAGCTTTCTGAGGGAGAGAACCCCCGTTCTGCAACTTATTTGCTGGAGTACAAAAATACTACCAGCAGTTTCATTGCTCGGCCAGTTAATAAAGTCCAGGTTTTGGAAATTCCTAAGGTGGGGACTGAACCAATTGAGGTCGAGGAAGAGGAAAAAGAATGAGAGGAGGGAGAAGAATAAGGAAAAGAAGAAGAAGGAGAAGAAGAAGAAGAAGAAGAAGAAGAAGAAGAAGAAGAAGAAGAAGAAGAAGAAGAAGGAGGAGGAGGAGGAGGATAAGAAGAAATGACACCCTTTGTAAAGAGGAGAGTGATGAATATAGATGATGACGATTAGGTTGTACTGTCTGGCTGAATGAAGTTTCTAAAGAGAGCAAAGGGCGATTCCCCTAAGGTTAGTGGCTGCAGATTGGGGGCCAAGGGGAAGGAAAGGAGAATAAGAAGAAAAAGAGATAAGAAGAGGAGAGGAGAATAGAGAGAGAAAAAAAGAAAGAAGAAGAGATAAATAAAGAGGAGGCCAAGAAGAGGCTGTCCTTAAAGGCTCCTATGGAGCCATTCTTTACTATAGCTACTGAGGGGTCTAGTATAGCCAATACTCCCATTCTTGCCATTGATTTGCTAAAAGGGGCCATGCTTTCAACCGATCGCGAGTGCTTCTTACAATTAGGGTCGTCCTTGATGGAACTCAAGTCCGCCCAAGGACTTGAGCTGGTAAATTTTCTCCTCGTATCTTATATTTTTCATGTGTTCGTCTTCTGCGCACTAATCTTTCTTTTTCTATTTTTACAGCTTATGTTTGATTTTACTACCCTTTTAGATGGACACACTGACTTGTCCTAGAATAACCAGGAGCTAAAAGAAGCATTGAAGAAGTCCAAAACAAACTTAGTTGATGCACGCACTACACTTGAGTGGGAGAGGGAGAGATCGACAAAGGTCTACGTCGATCTTCAGGTGACCAACAATCGGGTAGTTACAATGAAGGAGAAGCTCGTATAAGAAAATCTTATCCTGGTCGAGATGGTTCAGAAGTTTAAGGGGGATATCCCAAGCATAAAGGATATAAGCTATATGGAAGGATGTGATGTGGCCTATGATGATGCTGAGATCTAGACCGCTTATGCGAAGAAAGTGTCCTTTAAGAAAGGATGGGATAAATCTTTGGGAGTAGTGGGAGTCCCTCCAAAATCTGACCTATTCCAGCTCCATTCTTTAGGACCTAATCCACTTACTCAGGAAGTGCCTCCAGTTGGTCAGCCCGTCGACCATGGTGAGAAGGATTCTGTTGAGGTCAAAATGACTACTGACCAAGAGAGGAGGGTTGATGAGAAAGGAAAGGCGCTAGAAAGCTCCGAGCAGGTGAAGGATCAAAGTTCCATAGATTTAGGACTTTTTCTTTTTCTTCTCTCGTGCCTTGTATTTTTGCATTTTACTAGTTGTACTGGCTTACTGCCTCTCCCTGTTTATCAATGAAAAAGACTTTGTTGATGCTTCTTGCTCTTTCAATTATGTTGATGCATGTTGTATTTCTTATTTGTTGTGCTATTTGTAGCCTATTTTCATAGAGGAATAAATCCCTCATACCTCAAAGTTGGGGAGGAGGATTTTGGGTTCAGACGTTAGTATCCAAGTTCGCAAGTCATTCGTGAAGCTGTGCAAGCAGTTAAAAGCGAGGAGTGAATAGTACAAGGACCAGTTCAAGCTGGTATCCAAACTAAAGGATGACCTCCAAGTCATGGAGGAAATTAGATCCTCAGTGCAAGATGAGATAAATTGTTTGAGGGCCCAAGTCTTGGAGAGCAAGGATGTGGGCCAAATAGGTGAGCTTATTCAGGCCAAAAATGATTTCGTGAAAAGGAGGTCGTCAAGCTGAAAAAGGATTTCGAAAGAGGATATGTCATAGCAGTTGGTCTCCAAAGGGATGTTACAAGGTCAAGACATCTCGTCAGAATGGGTCCTTGAGAAGCTTGGGCAGCAGGTTATGATGAAGGCTAAACTGATGCACCAGAAAGGCTGAAGGAAGCCGAGGAGGTTGCGTTTAAGCGTGGGTGGTTGACTATCCTCAGGGATCTCAAGACCGCGAAGGAATCTAACCTATGGTATAAGTACCAGATAGATTTCCCTACTTATCGTTAGCCTCCCTTCTCAAAGGACGTTAAATGTCTCCCAATCGATGTCATTCCTGCCTAGCTTCTAAATCATTATCTTAAATATGACGAGGAGGTGTTCACTCCTAACCCAGATGATGGTAGAAGAGCACGTGTAGCTGATTATCTTGCTTTCCATCCATAATTGGTCGGGGTCCTTGTACGGTCTTTGGTGTATCTTGTATTCTTGTAATTGAACTCTCCAATTTTTTTTCAATCTCCATAAAGTTTAATTTTTTACTTGTTCTATATTTTGAACATATGCTGACTAAATATGGGTTAATAATGCCTTTGTATTTTGACTGTCGACTAGGAAGAGTTAATATTTACCAACCACTTATAACCTTTGCTGACCATGTAATACTATTGAGCATTTTGTGCTTGTCGCCGATTAAATGAGCTACTATTTAAGATTAATTATTTTTGGCTTTTAGCTGACAAAATAAATCAATAACAAGTGTTAACCATTTTGGGCCTCTGTCGACTAAATAATTTTGATGACTTATGTCGAACATTCTCCCAGTCCAATATATCATTCCATATGCCTTACCTATTAGGTTCTGTCTTCACATTCCTTTAGGCCTAGGTGAGATGATGGCGAGAATGTACCTGGCTAATGGGCCATCCGCCCGATCAGGTTTTCAGCGACCAACACAATTAACGACCAACACAGTTTGCGACCAACCTAGGTTGTCTTTTTGGATAAGGATCCATTGTAGGGCTTTTGTTGTTACTAGGGAAACTGGTGAGTTCTGTTGTGTTCATTTATGACAAAGAGCTGAGGGTTGTAGTAATTGAAATAAAATCTAATAACTTATTGTAATTATTGTGAACCCTGCTCGGCATAATGAAATACCTTGATTGAAATAAGTTGAATAACTTATTGTAATCCATGGGAGTTTTGTCATGCACGAGGAAGTTCCCTAGTTGAAATAAGATGAGGTGATTACTATAACCAAAGGTAATCTCTCTTAATGCTAGGAGAACTATCAATTGAGAATGGTGCATAATATTGAGATATATGATAAAAATTTGAGGCAACCAATAGATGGAAACAGAATGCGAGAGCCAATGGGCCTTTATTTATTGAATAATAACTTTTCAAGCAACATAAGTTTGAAATGAAAATTTGCCTAAACTAAATGTGCTGATAAAAGATAAAGAAGACTAAAAGTAGAACTTCTTGAGATTGGTTGCGTTCCATGGTCTCGGTATCTCCCTACCCTCCAGCATTTCCAATTGATATGCTCCTTGAAGGTCGTCCCTGATTACCTTAAAGGTCCTTCCCAGTTTGGTCCCAGCTTGGCATATGACGGTTTTACAGCATTGTCGGAGACTTTTCGTAGGACATAGTCCCCCACCTGGAATTTCCTCGGATTGACTTTCTTATTATACGGTTTGGTCAGTTGCTACTGATATGAAGCCACCTTTATCATGGCATGATCTCTTCGCTCGTCTTCTAAGTCAATTTCAATGAGTAATGCATTATCGTTTAGCTCTTGGTCGACCAAGTTGGTTCTCATGGTCGGGAGACCTGCTTCAAGCGGGATAATAACTTCCATTCCATAAGTGAGTGCGAAGGGTGTTTCCCCATTTGGTCTCCTAGGAGTAGTACAATAGGCTCACGGTACATTTGTGAAACGACCTAAGGGTCACTAGAAAGAACCAAAGGGTACTTGCTAATGCGTATTAGGCTATTTAAAAATTCTCCAACTCTTTTAAATCTTTGATACAAAATTTAATATAAATTTTAAAGGAGAAAATACTCACGCACACTATTAAGCAAATGGTGTTGATGATAGAAATAAAAAATAATTCCCTTTAAGAATGAGATGAGGAGAAGTAGAGTGTGACACAAATTTTGTTCTCGAGGAACCCACCGTGGCGTTCAACCCCGTGTCCCTAGTCCCATGACAACACACGCACCCAAGTCCACTATTACCGATTACAAGTTACATATTACAGTCATCCAAGTCCACAATGAATTACACTAAGCAAATACAAACCCATACACCCAGCCTTATCTAAAACAACCCAACTTAACTGAAAATCAGTCAACCCAATAACACCCCGGTAATAGTGGCTATCACTCACTCACAACACACACAACACTAATACCAAAGTTTAGATAAAAAATTCAGTAATCCAGTGTAAATGAAATAGTTAGGCCAATACAAAACCAGTATAACCAGGCACAAACTAAACAACCCAACAATACTAAATCTAACTAAACAACCCAGGTAGTTAAAGTGTGAGACACACACAACTACACACTCAAACCCGAGATTCCGTATAGATGTACAAAACAGATTCAATAATAAAGTTTATTTTAATCAAAACAACAAAATAATCTTGTTAAGTAAAATAGACAAAACAACCAAGGTTAAGTCTATTTTAATTGACAAGAAAAATTACCAATCAGTTTCTGAGTGAAAGGTAAGACAATATTGAATTAAATAGTATTAAAATACTAATTAAATATTAAGTCCCGAGATTGAAAATATCTTCCTTAATAATTAATACTCAAGTAAAGATTAATCCTAAAAACAAATTTAGTTGGCGTAAATGACCACAAATAAAATAGGAAATAAAATTCCAACAATTGTGTCGCGCAACTAAAATAAAATTAACTTAACACCAAATAGAATATGGATCAATTTAAAGAGGTGTTATGTTAAAATATTAAGTCCAGGTAAAATGAGAAAAAGATAAATAGTGTAGCACTTAGCTCATATAAATTAGGACTTAATAAAAGTCAACACAAGAAAGATACAAATATTAAATTCCAATTTTAGTTCAAGCCAATACTAATACTAGGTTTGGTTCAAAAACTCATACACACACAAACACAACCTAAGTATAAAAGAATACAACAAAAATTATTCAACTTAGGCAATAAAAAGTGTATGATTCAAGTCCAATCCAAGTCAAGTGAGTACGAGATAAATAGTGTAGCACTCGACTCACTAAAATGGTATGGATTTTACAAAAAAAAATTAAATGAATAAAGATTATTATGATTTAAAGTCTAGACACTAATTAACCCAACTAAATAAAGTGAACACACAAAAGTTCAAGTTAGAGGGTGTAACTAGTTAGACACACAAATCAGATTATCTTTATCCCCAAATAAGTTAAATCTAAATCAGATTTAAAATAATGTAAAATTATTTTATTTAAAAAACGTTTTAAAAAAAATGTGTGACACAAACAAAGTCTAGTTTAATATAGCAGGTGCACACACAAACACAGTTGGGTGTAAATAGAATCACAACAAAAAAACACCCAAACACAACTAAGATCTAAAATGCCCACTAAATCAGTCCAAACAAATTTTAGTTCAAATAAAATTTATCAAAATAAACTTTGGTCCAAATAATTTTTAGTCCAAATAAAATCTCTTCAAAGATTTTAGGGACCGTTTGATAGCATTATTTGCCATGGCAAATGATAAATAAGTTGGCAAATATGACATTTGCCTACAATTTGATGTGTTTGATAGCAAAATTTGCCTATAAGCTATTTGCCAATGTACAACACCTCTTATGCATAACATGTTGGCAAATTTTGCTTTGTTATATGGGTGAGAAATATTTGCCAACAAATTTGCTAATTTCTTAAACACTTTTAATATTTTAAAAAACAATTTAAAAACTATTTTAAATAATTAAAAAAAACTGTTATGAATATTTTAAAAATTGTTTTAAATAGTTAAAAAAACTGTTTTAAATTAAAATCTGTTTAAAAACTGTTTTTTCGTAAAAACCGTTTTAATGTAAAAAACTGTTTTAATGTAAAAATTGTTTTAATGTAAAAAATGTTTTAATGTAAAAAATTAAAAATTGTTTTGATGTGAAAACTGTTTTAATATAAAAAATTGTTTTAATGTAAAAACTGTTTTTTCATAAAAACTCTTTTAATGTAAAAAAATGTTTTAATGTAAAAATTGTTTTAATGTAAAAAATTTAAAAATGTATTAATGTAAAAACTGTTTTAATGCAAAAAATTATTTTAATATAAAAACTGTTTTAATGTAAAAAAAATTAAAAACTATTTTAACGTAAAAACTGTTTTAATGTAAAAATTAAAAATTGTTTTAATGTAAAAACTGTTTTTAGTAAGTAGTTTTGGCGTAAAATGCTTTTTTTTTATATATAGTTTGTTACTTTTTTAATAAATAAAAACGGAAAGTAAAAAAGAAAAGAAAAAACTGTTTTTTTATTAAATAAGACTTGGGACGAAAATTAAAAAAAAAACATATTTTTTATTATTATATATGTTAATATGGACGAAAAATGTGTTATTAAAATGTTTTGCCTAAAAAACTTGTTTTACCTTATTTGGTGTTTGATAGTCTAATGTGAGAAAAAAATATTTGTCTAGGCAAAATTTATCCTGGCAAATTTTGCCATGCCAACACTTTTGCCCAATATATATCAAACGGACCCTTAGTTCAAAGTAGGCACCCAAAGTGTGAATAAAAAAATGGATTAACTTTGTTCACAACACCAAGCGAACAAAAAACAGTTGTAAAGATATATTTGTTCAATCACACAAAGATAAACAAACCAAAAAATAGGTCCAGTTAACAAAATAAAGTCCAAGCCTATTTTTAACAAAAACTATTGGTCTTGTTAACAAAAAAAACGTAGATATGTATATATTATAGTAGATCTGAAGAAAAATATCTTATTATATATACGTATGTAGTACCGGCTTGAAAAGCCTCCAAAACCTCAATCCTAAATTCTCAGATTTTTACTTTATTTTAATTTGGCATAATTACACGTGTGCAATTTACAAACTATCCACATGTTAGATTAACTTCCCTCTTTTTTTCAAACTCATGAAAAGCACACGTGTACACTGTATGAAATACCCACATCCTAAATTAACTTCCCTCCTCTTTCAAACTCATCTAATCAAATCCCATTAAAATCTCCTCCACAATATCTGCTAACTTCGCACACATCTCTGTTCAATCTTAACTTCTCACACCTCTCGCTTTTTAAGGCCTTCTCCAATGTTCAATTTCCAAAAGTTGTTCTTATTTCACAGTTAAAAATCATTCTATATATTGTTGACAGATTTTCAGAATTTGTGGACCAATTTATCTCCAACAGTTAATTCCCTCTTAATGATGTGTTGGCTTTGTAAAGATGAGTACCTATAAATAAGCAATTATCCACATCAGATTCATCCTTGTATAGAAAGCCTCCTTGGAATTGTATTTTACCTTTCTCTATTTCTAAGGAAGAAAAATTGACGGATAAAAACAAAGATTGGAGATGGCCGAATATTCCCAAACGTCTCTTTCCTTCACTACCTTTCTTCTCAGTCATTTTTTCCCACCCCTCTTCAATAGCCATTTGAAGGTGTAACTCGAAGTTTCAGTTGGGTCATTCCTGTCTCCCAATCCAGTAAGTCATTCTGCTATGTTATTTTTTGAAAAAAAAAAGAAAATTATACATTTTACACTACCCAAACCTATAAGATTTCTTTCAATCACTTATGGCTTTTACACTACCCAAACCCAAACTTCTGTTATATTATTTTGCTATGTCAGTGTCACTTATGGTTTTTTTAATTACATATGGTTTGATACGTATATAAATTTCTGCTATATTATGGTTAAAGTGATATGTCAGTGTTATACTCACGATCCTCCAAAATCACTATCTTAAATTCTGATTTTTTATATTTTTTTTAAAACGAAAACCCAGCCATTTGAAGGTGTAACTGGAAGTTTAACTTTGGTCATTCCTGTCTCCCGATCAAGTAAGTAATTTTGCTATGTTTTTTTAGAGAGAGAGAAAATTCTGCATTTTTATATATTTCATGCAAATCTGTATTATACTCACGATCCCCCAAAACCACTATCTTAAATTCTAATTTTTTCTACGTTTTCAAAACGAAAACCCAGCCATTTGAAGGTGTAACTGGAAGTTTCACTTTGGTCATTCCTGTCTCCCAATCCAGTAAGTTATTCTGCCATGTTTTTTTTAGAGAGAGAAAATTCTGCATTTTTATATATTTCATGCAAACCTTGTACAATTTTTTTTAATCATGTGTGCCTTTTAACAACTGAACAATATGGATGCTATATAATAGGTACATATGTTTTTCTTCTTTTTTTCTTTTACAGGTCTGTTATATATGCACCAATGTTGATTATATACATACCTGTTAAATATATATATAATAAGATATGAAACAGGTATAATATACTCCGATATATACATGTTAGTGTTAAGATATATAAATATATATCTTATTATATATACGTATGTACCTGGAACTCTGACAAAGCCCCAAACTCCCAATCTAATTTTCTCGCAATTCTATATTTTTTAAATAAAAAATTCACGTGTCACCATCTCCCACTAACCAACATCCAACCCATGCAACCTCACTCCTAAAAGTGCCTCATGCCTCCCTATTTTTTGCAACCTCCTAACCCCCCCCCCCCCCCCCACCCCTATACTATCAACCATCCATCTTTCCCCCGCTCACAACTGACACTTCGCAACCAAATTTGTTTCCAGACATTCCCAGTATGTTTCTCTCTCTCTCTCTACTTCCTTTTTCTATTTATGACTTAAAATATACTCCAGATTTTAATCGTTAGTTCACTCTTTGTTATTTTGTAATATTGATTGATACATACTACCAGTTAAAGATCATGCAAACACGACATTTGAATACTTTCCTAACTCTCATAAAGAGACCAAAGAGACCAAGATGTATGTTTTGAAGATGACGGGTATGTGATTTGTGTCTTATTGAGAAACATATAAATCAAGAGAAAATATTATATGGGGAAAAGTTTAACTTTCAATTTCCTTTTGTAGGCTCAATTACATGTTAATTTAGTTATTTTTTGAAGTCCTAAGTAGTTTGAAAAATATAACATTTCTTACTATACTTTAGTAAAGTTCTTTATAATATATCGGGATCTAAACAAAACCTTATTCAAATCTATATACATGCATAAAATCTTGAAAACTGCATCATTAGCTTTTACATGGAGTTAGGTTCAACAGGTTTTAAGACTTTTAGTATTGAGTTGTGATACTTGGATTTTATTATAAGATAATTTATGGATGCACGAAACTAGGTTTATTTATTCCATGAAATTATGGAGGTGAAATTTTTCAAGACTACCAAGCTCTCTCTCTTTGTTTTATAATTTTTTGATCAAATATGATTCGTAATACTATGGTTTTGAATCTTTATCTCCTGTTGTGTATGTTGATTGTGATGTTCAATTTTTTTATTTTTTATTTTATCTTGCATGTCTTTCAATGAAGTAGAATCGAAGATTTATGAATTTGCAATTTAATTAGCAATATAACTGAAGTACCTTAAACCGTTGAGAGAGAGGTGGGAATGAGTGGAATGTTGCTGCAGTATGCCTTTAAAAATCAGTTCTCAAGTATCAGTTTTCAATGTATCATTCATAATACATACAGCTGAAATGAAACTATTAGTTTCCTTTTATATTTCTTTCTTTATTATGGTATGTCAACTCACCTTTAAAGTAGCATTAATTTGTTTAAAATGATGCGTTAGTGATCACATGTATGATGATTTAAAATACTGAGCATTGGTTCAAAATTTTGTTGGATTCAAATTTCTGTAAGAATTTATTATTACAATTTTTTGTGATTTACATGGAGTTTTCATTTTTAATTGATTGAAATTATATTTATATGATGGAAATAATTTATTACTGTTGAAATTCATTTTTTATTTTCTGCAAATTATTTTTATAAGCTGGAAATATTTTATATTGGTGTAAAATCATTTATTTATTCCTAGAAATATTTTTAATTGCTAGAAAAAATTATTATTGTCGAAACTAATTTTGTACTCGCTGAAAAATGAATTAATATGCTTAAGATACTTTCATATTGCTGAAAATCATTTTATAATTGCTTGAACCATATTTTATTACAATACAATAAAAATAATAATAAAATATATTAAGAACTGAAATATTAAACGGTAATACTGATAATTAGTTACAACGGCTCATTCCATTAACTTTTAATCAAATAATAAAGTGCGTCAATGACATAAATACATTACCACATTCTTATTTTTTCATATCCCTAAAAAAAATTCCTTTCAAATAATTTATTACTTTCAAAAATTATTTTTTATTCGCTTGAAATAATTTAACTGTACCTAGAAATATTTTTTATTTGTTTTATTACTGATGTCATTGGTGCAAATCATTTTTATATGCTACAAATAATTTTATATTGTTTCAAATCATCTTCTTAGTCCAAAGAAATAATTTTTATTTGTTGGAAAAAATTATTATTGTGAAAAATCATTTTTTACTTGATTGAAATTATATTTATATGCTGGAAATAATTTGTTACTGCTGAAATTCATTTTTTATTTGCTGGGAATCATTTCTATAAATTGAAAATATTTTATATTGGTGTAAAATCATTTCTTTGTTCCTAAAAATATTTTTAATTGTTGGAAATAAATTATTATTGTCGAAAATAATTTTGTACTCGCTAAAAAATAAATTAATATGCGTGAGATACTTTCATATTGCTGAAAATTATTTTATAATTGTTTGAACCATCTTTTATTATAGTACAATAAAAATAATAATGAAATATATTAAGAACATAAATATTAAACGGTAATACTGATTAATTTGGTACAACATCTCATACCATTAACTTTTAGTCAAATAAGAAAGTGCATCAATGACATAAATAAAATACCACATTCTAATTTTTTTTATAACCTTTACTATTAAAGTGAATTAATATTTACTTCTTATTAAAATCTACTAATGTTCTCTCAACTTTCTATGACATACCAGATTGCAATTTTAATCTCGCAAATCATGAAAGCATTTACATCAAGACATTTCAGTTTCGGAAGGCTATATTAAAAAAATATGGATTTACCCACTAAGAGTACGCTGAAAATTATCGCTGTCATTTCTGCAAAAAGTAATTGTCGCCCATTTTAAGGACTACTTCATTTTAAAATTCACTTTGCAATGTAGATTTTTTTTTCTAACTTCAATTTTCTGACTATGGTTCATTCTACGACATTATAATTCCTACCATTCATTTTTTCTTACTCATTTTAAATCGTACTCTATATTCACCACATTACTTATATTTACATGCTCATGGTTATGGCTACGAACTTCTTTTGAAATACCGATAAAAATTATAATTCAATTTATATATTTAAATAAAATATTTCAAAATGCGTTACACCAGTCCATGCATCGCACGGGTCACCACTAGTAACAAAATATGTGTATGTATGATGCATATGTATATATATATAGATAACAGTATATAGATGTATCAGTATGTATATATATAATAATATATGTATATATAAATATAAGTAGAGAGAGAAGGATACCCAAAACGCTATGAGCTAAAATCAAAGCCAGACAGAAAGAGGCTGGACCTCTCGCAGGAAAAAGATCCTCACTGGAATATAAATCTGGAACTACACCAAAAAACAAACGCAGGTCAACAAAAAATTATCGTCGGAGCAAACTTGAACCACCGTCGGATATCTAAAACAGAAAAATAGAAGGCACCGGAAAAGATGTAAACACCGGAAACGCCAAACCGCAAAATCGTGGTCGGATCCACCGAAAATATCGTCGGAAACACGAATCTACCAAAAACCAAATGGATCTAAAAAAAAAAGGGGGCTTTAACGGTCTAGTCCTTGGACTAGCAATTTTGGACAAAAAAACCAGGCCCAACAAATTTTAAACGATTAGGTCCAACATATAAATACCCCAAAATTAAAACAAACACGCACTATTCAGAAAACGAAGCGCCAGAAACATTGTAGAACAAACACGCACTATTCAGAAAACGAAGCGCTAAAAACATTGTATTCTCTCTTGTATCAATCGTACCGTCTCTTCGATCAAAACCCCAAGACGATTCTATTTCTCAATCAAATTTTGATCAACAACAACATATAAATACTCCTGATCGAAGATCTAGAAACTCTGTTCGATCAAAACCCTAACTCTCTTCAATCAAAACCCTAACTCTCTTCAATCAAAACCCTAGCTCTCTTCTTTCAAACATTCTAAATCAAATTCTTCCAAACAGCACTAACAAGTATGTATACATTCTCTTATCACCTTTTTGTCCTCGTGTATTTTGTGTTCTCATATGTATAAATTTGTATACATATGGACTGATGAAATCACATGCTTCTTATTCATGCGTATTATTCATCATATATTTAGAATGTATTCATCATATGGACTGATGAAATCAAACATTGTATTCATCATATGGATTGGAATATGTACATGTACAAGCCCTGTGTTGCGTGTACTTTTATGTTTTATACGTGTACTCTATAGAATATCTACATGTACAAGCCCTGTGTTGCGTGTACTATGTGTATTTTGTGTGTACTTTTATAAAGTACACGCAAAATACAGAAAGTACACGCACATTGAAATTGTATTTCTCAATTCATTATGCGTGTACTTTTATGTTTTATACGTGCACTCTATAGAATATCTACATGTACAAGCCCTGTGTTGCGTGTACTATGTGTATTTTGCGTGTACTTTTATAAATTACACGCAAAATACACATAGTACACGCACATTGAAATTGTATTTCTCAATTCATTATGCGTGTACTTTTATGTTTTATACGTGTACTCTATAGAATATTAATTTCAAATCCATATTTCATCAATCCTATGTTATTTTGGTCCGCGCCAGCGGCGTTTGATTTATTTTCAATGTGTTTTTAAGAAGTATTATTATTTTGTTATTAGTTAAGAGTGTTTTTTGTACAATAGCCAGTTGCATTTGAATCCAATGTCCATGTACACGAACATTGAAATTCAATTTGTTCAATCCAATGTCCATGTACTAATGTGTATTATGAGTGTACTATTTTGTATTGTTGTGTTATTGTTTAGGAATCGTACGATCAAGCATGTTCAACTACAAAAATGCTGCTTGCACGTTCGAAGATCTTAACAATACAAAACCTTTCACATTGACAGTGAATAGTACTAATGAGGACAAAATTCGTTTTCTTCTTCGCATTAACGATAGAGCTAAAAGGTTACTTGGTTTCTACTACTACTATGAAGACATTTACTGCACTTTTGATGTGGAACAGCTTCAAGTAACTGAATCGAAAGCGAAGGATTTAGCTAAACGAATTGAGCAGTATTGCTTAAGGGGTTTTGATAATGTTGGAGCTTTTAGCATTCAACTATTGTATCACTTCTTTACTGAATATGTTAGGAGTAGAGAATCTTGGTTTTTCACTTGTCGAACAACCAAGGTTAGGTATTACCATGAAACTGATGATATATATTATCGCCTTTAGCATGTATTTTGATGAGACTTGTATAAATTGTTTGTGAGAATATTGCATGTACTTTTGTTAAATACGCTTGTATTTTATTGTTTTAGTCTATTTTTTTATTCTAATTCGCATGTATTTTATTTTTTGTACATATAATTATAGGTTAGTAATTTAAATTTTGTTTATAGATCAATATAATGGGGATGAAGATGAAGGCAAGAAGAGGAAAGAAACAAAAAAAGAGCAGTTCTGATGATAGTTCTTCATCCAGTTCCAGTTCCAGTTCTAAGGTGGCATTGAAAGCTAAACGTCCTCCAAAGAAGAATGACCAATATCGGTCAAATATTGTTAGCTTTCTCCATGATTTGCATCAGATTAAAGATAAAATAAACAATAGCCATATTGAACTTCTTAAGAAGACTCCATTTTGGGAGCTTTTCAATGCCTACTACAGTGAGAAAGTAGTAGAAGTGGACCACAAGAAGACGGATAAAAATATTTTATCAATTATCGAGCTGTACAATACGGAAACCAAAAGTTTCCGTATGAAGAGCAATATTCGAATAATGCCAATAGATATAAGTGAAATATTTGGCATACCCCTGGTGGAGGGTTTAAAATCAATAGAACTGAAAAAGGACCCGAGTACTGCTAAAAAATCTGGATTACAAGCACGATACTTCTTAAAAAGAATAGGAAAGTCAGAAATTTTTAATGGTTTGAAGAAATCAGTTGAATTGGAGACAGATGAAGGAATTGCTGATTTTGTTAAAATTGTGTGTCTCCACTTCTTGAACACGTTATTTTTCTCCAACTCAAACTTCACCCTTGGAGAATTTTGGTTGAAATACATTGAAAATATTGAGGAAATGAATAAATATGATTGGGCATCTGCTGTGCATGAGTTTTTGATACATTCACTTGACAAATCAGCAAGTTCAAAACCTAGCACAGTTACTGGATGTGTCATTTTCCTACTGGTGAGCAAAAAAACATTTTGATATTTCAAAATTTACACAGCAATACTCACGTGTAGTTTCAAAATACACGTGAATTTTTCACGTGTATTTTGAAAATAAACGTGAAAATAAACGTGTACTTTTCAAATACACGTGAAAATTAACGTGTATTAGAAATACACGTGAAAAATTCACGTGTATTTTAACGTGTATTAGAAATAAACGTGTATTTTAACGTGTATTTTCAAAATACACGTGAATTTTTCACGTGTATTTTGATAATACACGTTTATTTTCACGTGTATTTTGAAAGTACACTTGATATTCCTGATATTTCAAAATTTACATACCAATACTTACCTGTACTTTGAAAATATTACGTGTATTTTCAAAATACATGTGATATTTTCTCTTCTTCTTTCAAAATACAATTGATATTTAATGTGTATTTTGAAAATACAAGTCTTATATCACGTTTATTTTGAAAATACACGCTAAATATCAATTGTATTTTGAAAATACACGTCTTATATCATGTGAAAGGACACTTGTATTTTACAAAGTACACGTGTACTATGTTTTGTAAATATAACCAGTGTACTCTCAAAATACTCTTGTTATATCTTCTGTCAAGTACACGTATTAAATTCATTTTTTTTTTCTGTATGATCTCAGTATTGGGCATGTGAGAAATTTGAAATCATTTCTCCTGTTGAAGAATATAAAGAAAATACTCCAAAATTCCTGAAGTGGAAGTTGTCGTCTTTGAAACAATGGTTTGTGAAGAATGACATCGCAACAGCAACTTTGAAGCAGGCTACAAGTAAACCAGCTTCTAAGGACACTGTACAAAAGGAATCTCAGTTTGAAGGGCCAAGTTACTCTTTGAACATATCTACAGAAAGTCCTATACATGCTGCTTCATCATCAAACAATGTTGCTGAAGATATTGATGACAATGAGTTTTCACATGGTTGGAATATTCCCCTTAAAAACATTGTGAGTCCAAAGAAAAAGAAGGGAAAAGATCAACCAAAGGTTAATTTGGAGGAACAAATTGTTGTTTTGAAAAGGGAGTTGTTGGAAAAAAATAACCAACTATCTAAAGCAGCTGTAGACATTAATGTTGCACTTGATAAGGTGACCTCTTTGGAGGTGGAGAGTGCCATTTTGAATGTACAGTTGCAGGTAGATCATGATTCACTTATTGAAGCCCATGAGGAAGTGAAGAACTTAAAGGTGGAGAATTCCAACCTTTTGAAGGAAAAAGAGTTATTAAATAAGTTGGAGGTAGAAAATGCCCAACTAGTTGAGTTAAACAATTCTTTAAAAGAAAAGCTTGATCAAGTCACTTTGAGTGACTCAGATAGAATTAAAGAATTGGATGAATCAACACGAATTTTGGAACAAAAGAATGGATATCTGTCTCTGACTAATGAAGATCTAAAAAGAAAGTATGATGATACATTGCAACACTGGAAAGATGCTGACTTAGAAAAGATGACTTTGAGGCAGAATCTTGAGGAGTCAGAGTCGAAAAGAACTCAACAGGTACTTTTGAATGCAGAGTACACGCAGTTTTCCTCTAATGTACACGCAGTTTTCCTAAAGTACACGTTCAAAGTACACGCAGTTTTCTTAAAGTACACGCAGTTTTCTCAAAGTACACGCAGTTTTATTTCATAATATTTTAATGCAGTTTTATTTGATATTAGATATAATGAAGACTACATGCATTAACTTATTAAAAATAATGCATTGTTTAAAATGTAACATTTTTTTGTATTACAGGAAAACAATAATAAAATCCTTGATGACGAAATTTCGGAGTTGAAGAAAATGCTTGAAGAATCAGAATTGAAAAAAGCTGACCAGGTATCTATAAAATACAATAGATATTTATTACACGCTACCCTTTCTTAATTTTATTATAAATTTTAGCTATATTATAAATTTTATAAAGTACACGTATTTTATAATACACGCGTGTACTTTATAAAATACACGCACTTTTATATAATACACGCGTGTATTATATAAAATACACGTAAGTGAAAATCAATCATTTTTTCAAAAAATGCTAACAATCCAACATTCCTTGTTAAATATATCAGGAAAACATTAATAAACAACTCCTTGACGAAATTTCGAGTTTAAAGATTGAATTAGCCTCAAAGAAAGTTGAGGGCAGCCCCAAAATATCCAAAAGCAAAGGACCTCTTACTAGAGGTCAGACGAAAAGAAAAGCTGACGGCGAAACAGAAAAGCTACCAATGAAGAAACTAAAAGAGTCAAAGCTTAGAAAAGGCCCTACAACAATAGCTGAAAAAATGAAGGAAACTCGCGTCAAGCTTGAAGCAATCGAAGCATATAAATATCTCGATGAAGCTTCGAAGAAAAAGATTGAAGAGTTTATTAAAATTGCTGAGCCAGGGTAAAGTTTATTGTTTTATGATTTATCACTTCGCTAATTTATATTTTTTTTGGTGCAAAAGAATAAGGTTAATATTATTATACTATTGTTTTATTGATTATATAAAATGCAGGGAGTTTATTTTCCAAGGGATGGTTTCGTATGTCCCATGGGAAGATTTACTTGAAGTCCTCAAAAATCAAGAAATTTCAAGCCAAGTATGTAGTCCAAATATTAGACATCCATTAAATTTCAACATTATTATTTCCTCACCATTTTATATTGTGTGAAACAGATAATACTTGCCTTTTGCGAAGTATTGAGATTAAAATTGTCAGAGGAAGGTCTCTCCTACTCACACACTTTTTCTGATTATTGTTGGGTAAGTACAAATAAAATGAAAGTTTTGATAAACAATATTTCAGTTTTTCTTATTAACACTTGTCTATAATTTTTATTCAGATAGAAGCTTGTAAAACAAACGGAGTCAATAAGAAGGGGGAATTATACAAGGATTTATTTGAATACTTAGGCAGTTGTAATAATTTATTCATTGTACTTAGACATAGTATAGGACATTTCACATTATTTGTGATATACACTAAAGAAAATAAAGCGGTCCACATGGATCCCCTCCGACCGAATGACATGGAAAAGAACACAACATTCTTTGATGATGCAAAAAAATTGGTTAGTGCCTAAACTTAATTAGTAATGTTGCTCGTGCTTATATTATACACTTGTACACGTGCATTATATAATGCGTGTACTTTGTATTAGTTGTACATAATTAAATAGATTATCAAAGTACACGCATATTTTAAAATACACGTGTAATGAACCAAAACAAGTTACGTGTACTTTAATATTATGCGTGTACTTTTAATTCATTAGGCAAAGTACACGCATCATATATAATAAAATGCACGTGATATTTTAAAATAAAATATGAGTGTACTTTAATAGTATGTGTGTACTTTTAACACATTAGGCAAAGTACACCCATCATATTTTAAAATACACGTGATATGAAAAAATAAAATATGCGTGTACTTTTATATTATGGGTGTACTTTTCACTCTTTCATCTTCATATACTCTTTTATTTGTATACACTAAATATTTGTCTTCTTAACAGTTTTCTGTCTTCCAAAAATCACTGTCCGAATTGAAGACTGAAGCAGAAACAATGAAAAACAATGATTACAAAATTCAGAGGAAATTTGAGGAAGGCACCCCAAATGAGTTTACAATGGATGATGATCCATTGACAGAGCAAGAAAGAAGGACTGTAGATTTCTTGTTGCAAAGTGATCTCAAATTTGAACTAATAAGAGATCACGAATGCCCTAAACAATATAATGGGTAAGAAAAACTTCATTTCTAAAAATTACTAATTTGTATCCTTTCAAAAAATTTCATCACATCATTCTAATTTTTATATTTGTTTTATTGTAATTTCAGGGTTGACTGTGGGGTGTTCTGCATGTACTATATTGAGCAAATAAGCAGAAACAAAGAAATGCAACAATTCTTTCAAGACCCTGACATGCTTAAACAAAGAGCATATGTACTCAGGGAAATTCTTCTGTCAAAATATTTCTTCCCCCGAAATAGGAAAAAACATCTATAAATTGTGATTCAAATTCAAAACATATATTTGTAATTTTGTTTTGTGTTATATTGGTTATTGTTTACAATATTTATTACACCAAAATGGTTTTTTCCAACTCAAACTTCGCCCTTGGAGAATTTTGGTTGAAATAGATTGAAAATATTGAGGAAATGAATAAATATGATTGGGCATCTGCTGTGCATGAGTTTCTGATACATTCACTTTACAAATCAGCAACTTCAAAACCTAGCACAGTTACAGGATGTGTCATTTTGATATTTCAAAATTTACATAGCAATACTCACGTGTACTTTCAAAATACACGTTTATTTTCACGTGTATTTTGAAAATACACGTGAAAATAAACGTGTATTTTCAAAATACACTTTAAAATAAACGTGTATTATAAAAATACACGTGAAAAATATCACGTGTATTTTGAAAGTACACGTTTATTTTAACGTGTATTTTCAAAATACACGTGTATTTTGAAAGTACACTTGATATTCCTGATATTTCAAAATTTACCTACCAATACTTACCTGTACTTTGAAAATATTACGTGTATTTTCAAAATACATGTGATATTTTGGTATGTAAATACATGTGTATTTACATACCAAAATGGTTTTTTCCCGCTGGCGCGGACCACAATCCACGTAAGGTTTATACAAACAATGCATCTGATTGTTATGAAACAATGTAAAATTAGTTTTCACGAAAAATACAAGTCATAATTACTAAGTACAATTAATTATCCAAAGTACACGCATTTTCACTAAAGTACACGCAGTGGTTAATATAATGATTATTTATTATATTAATTGAAAACTACTTTGAAGAATTCATCAAGGACACAATAACCAAAATCAATTTATTAAGCTCAATTACTCGCTTCCCAACTACTTCTGGTCAAGAAATAAATAACTTTCACTTTTTCCTATAAAAGAGTAATATTTGTTCCTTTCTTAACCATTACAGCTAGAGTAAAGATTACATAATGTCTATTCCAGCAGAAAACTTGCGAGAAACTCTTGAGAGAGATGAAAGAAACAAAAAAAAAATAAGGCAAATTGAGGAAAATATTTCCTCATATGAAACTGCCTTTGAGCAGTTTCAAACATATGTGAGGGAAGGCTATTCTGGACTTCCACCCAATCCCATAGATTTATTTGATGTGGATGAGGACCCTCCTCAAACACATGAAGAACTCATTTATTTCTATACAAAGGAAGTTCCCCTGAAAATCGCAAAGCTGAAGGAGAAAAAGGCTCTCCATGAAGGCCTTGTAGCTGTCATAGAAGAAGAAATTCGACACTGGTCGAATTTCATTGACTCTCTCCCTGACACCCTGGATGCCTTTGACAAACATCCCTTCTAGAAGCCCTGTTTAGTTTTTTCAGTTTTCTTTATTTGAAAAATTGTACTTTATTTTTTTGTTTTTAATAAAAATTTTATTTCTTTCATGAATGTGTTCTGAGTTATTTCATAATCCAATATAGTAAAGTACACGTGAACCCTTATAAACATGATCACGTGTTTTGTTAAAAATTTTAACATTTATAACATTTCATCAAAAAAAATTATATAAATGCGTGTACTCTATATATTACACGTGTACAATACAAAGTACACGTGCAATATATAAAGTACACGCCTATTGAAATAAATATAAATGCGTGTACTCTATATATTACACGTGTACTTTATAAAGTACATGCATAGTCTATAAAGTACAAGCAGATTGAAATCTCTATATACTCTAAAATGCAAAACAGGGCATTTATTATGCTTTGCAATTAGCCTTTGATTTCCAACGAACTCAGTTACGATTTTCAAGTATTTGACTTCCTCAAAAGTGACAACTCTTCATTTCCAACGTACTTCTCTCTCCCTCTTTTCATCCCTCTTTGTAATGAAAAATAAAGTGGAATGGTTCCACGTCTCACTACCCTATGGCCATTGATATAATCACAATAAACATTAAGAAGAATTTTATTACAATTAAAATTGATGTTGGTCCAATTTACAAGAATACAATTAACATGAAAAATAATATGGTTTTTAACATTGATATTTAAAAAAATATCATTTCGAAAAACCATTACAACAATATAATGCACTATGTAGTACATATGTTTCTAATGCTCGATGATTAAATAACTACAAGTTGTATTTTTAATTAAAACCTCGCTCTTCAATGCAAATGTAAATAAGAAGGATATTTTTGTTACAAATTTTTTAGATATATTTTTTCTTATGTTTCGTACATTGCGCCTCTCTCGCGCATCGCGCGGGCTTACAACTAGTACTTGTATAATAATGACGCTGGCGCGGACCATAATACCCATAGGAGTTTAAGAATATGAGTGACCCAAATATCTTTTATAAAGTACAAGCAGATTGTAATGTCAAAAACCATTTTCGAAATAGTACATGCATTTATATACGAATACTTGATAAAATTACATGCAGAATACATAAAATACACGTATATTGAATTAGATTTTTGTCATATCAATATGCGTGTAGTTTTCTAAAACATGCATGTACAATTATATTTAAATGCGTGTACTTTAATTATCAATGCGTGTACTACATAAAGTACACGCACATTTCATCAAGTACACGCACATTATATTTATATTATGCGTGTATCTCATGCATGTACAATAAGTAAAGTACACGCATGCTTTTATAAAGTACACGCATATTGAACTGACCATCCACAACTGCTAAATGGGACCAATTATGAATAAAAAAGTCAAATGGGATTAGGACAAACAAAACATTCACAAATGGGACTATTGCTAAAATACCTATAATTTCTTTGGACATAAAAATGCGCGTGTACTTTACATAACATGCGTATACAAAGGCAAAGTACACGTGAACACAAGGAATAATGATCATGTATGTTTTATGAAAAATTGAGTACAACAACACACAAAAAAAACTGATATATGAGACTTAAAAATAAATTACATTCATTTATGTGAAACAAATGGTTTATTAATTAATTTATTCAATCAAATGGTTAAAATGAATGAATTCAACAATTTTAAAAATAGTCAAATGGGTTCCTTACAAGTAGACCTGTAATGACCCGTTTTACTACACCTCGAGCAAGTAACTTCCCTTACTGTGATCTCACCAGAAGACTTTATTCTCTTATTTCTTGGCCTGCCTGTCGGTCTCTTAGTCATTGGTGGAAGGATAGATGGATTTTCAGGAATAGGAATATTTAAGGAAATCAAATCAGGAAGAGGAACTATAGGTATCGAGTATGATTTTCTGTAGAAAGATACCTTGTAGTACTCCTCAATATAATCATAAATACTGGTCCCTTTCCTCCGCACAACACAAACAGCATGAGAACATGGAAAACATCTAATCTGCCAACTCTTACAAGAACAAGTCCTTTATCCTAAGTCAATTGTTGCTCGCACTTCTGAATGAACTTCATATACATTTTGACTTGAGCGACTAATAGTCCAATGTCGGCTTTTATTCCAATTTTCATTCAGTAACTTTTGAAAAAAAGGACATAGCTCATTTGCCCAAGTGTCAGACTCAACAAGTTTGTTTGCATTGAAATTCATAATCTTCACTCTCAATTTATCAAGCATATTCATTACTGGTAAATGCCTTTCCTCCAATATCCATGAATTGAATGACTCCGCAACACTAGATGCCATGTCACCATACCGTTTACCAGGGAAATATGCACAGGACCAATTCTCGGGAGGCAAACTATCAATGAAATCGGCAATAGCAGCTCCTCCTTCCTTCTTCAATGCTTCAATATTCTTGTGAAATACATCAACTGAGACAGCATATGCACAAGACAAAAAATCTTTAACAATTTTCTTTCGAAATCCAGCACAATTCCCACGAATTTTCTTTTTTATATTCCCTTGTAAATTATGTATACAGTAGGAATGTGCAGACAACGGGAAGGCCCTCGAAACAGCTTCAAGTAATCCATTGTTTCGATCTGATATAAATGTTATGTTTCGATATTGCTCAACTACTGCACTATGCAAATTGACTAGAAACCACATCCAGTTATCTTCGGTTTCGGAATCAACAACAGCATATGCAACAGGAAAAAGTCCTGAAATTTAAAAAATATATTAAAATTAAAATAAATAAGATATCCATGTACAATACTTTGTATATTGATGCTGCTGGCGCAGACCCTAAAACACATGGGAAATATATTGTGTTTAATCTAAATTGTTTGTAAATAACAAGACAAATCATAAAAATGTACCGTACACATGATAAAATGCACGTTTACTCATCAATCTTTTGCTTGGCTTTATTATTAACAAGACTAACATCAACATACACGCATAAAAATGTAAAGTACAGGTGAACTAAACAAAAACATTCAAAGGTACTTTACATTTTTAACATTTACTTTGCTTTATTATTTCTAAATAACAACACCTATCATCAAAGTACACGCATAAAAATGAAAAGTACACGTGAAATAAAGAAAAACATTCACGTGTACTTGACATGTAAAATGCGTGTACTTTAGTTTGTATTCAACATAACATCATCATCAAAGTACACGCATAAAAATGAAAAGTACACGTGAAATTAAGAAAAACATTCACGTGTAGTTGACATGTAAAATGCGTGTACTTTACTTATTACTACACATAAAGTCATCATTATCAAAGTACACGCATAAAAATGAAAAGTACACGTGACATTACAAAAACATTCACGTGTACTTTACATGCACTATGCGTGTACTTTACTTAGTATTACACAAAATAAGACATATCATGACAGTACACGTAGAAAAATGAAAAGTACACGTGAACTAAAACAAAGACCTTCAAAGGTATTTTATATTTTTATGCTTGTATTTTGATGTTATGGAATGGAACAAACAAAATTTCAATGCAATACACAAAATAAAATATTTAAAATTCATTTACCATTGTTCCCATTCCTTGCAGTAGCTGATAGTATTGTTCCACGGTAACGGCTCTTCAAAAAGGCACCATCAAGAAATAAAACAGGTCTGCAGTATTGAAATCCATAAATACTTCCTCTAAACATTACAAATATTCTCTTGAATTTTTTACTCTCATGTTCCACGTCAAGGATGCAATGCGACCCAGGATTATACTGCAATAGAAGGTCACGATAATTATTCATTAATGCATAAGAAACCTTTTCATCACCATGTATATCAACAACAGCCATCTCTTTCGCACGCCATGCATGTTGATAAGCTATATCAAGACCATAATTCTTCTTCATATCTCTAACTACATCAATTGGTCTCAATAGCGGGTTATCTCTAAGATCATCAGCTACCAATGTTGAAACCAACTTGGAGGCTATCATTTTGGCTGACGGACTACGAAAGACACCTCTACATGTATGCTCATTATTCATTGAACGTATGTAAAAGTATCCATTTATTGTAGATAATGAAGCATGAATTCTCCATATGCAATTCTCAGTAGTCTTTTTAGATCATTCAGTCGTCACTCGAGTTTTATCATTCTTCAAATACACATACTTGAACCCAACCTCAACGGCATACTTTCGCAATTTATCCCGAAATTCCACTACACCTCCTTCAAAACACTGCTGCTCATGACTTATATAAGTCTTCCAATCATTCGAAAGATAGACTTTCGACTTACTTGACTCCACACCTCCAAGATAAAAGTCATTTTCAATGCAACTATTAAAATCATTTTTAGTGCCTGATGATAAAGACTCTAACCTCTGTGTATTTGTATCACCACTGTCAACCCTCTCAGACCTTGTATTACTGCAGTCAACCCCTTCAAAAATTCGATTAGAGCAGTTAACCCGTTCATCTCTTGTATTACATGGAAATGGTAATGAATCAATGATATATATCCAAATGAAATTAGCTTTCACGATCAATTGGGACCGCAACATACAACAAACATCGTTGTCACAAACCAACATGAACCGACATTCATCACCAAATGAATACCTCAATGAAAAACTCCCACTTCTCAAATTAGTAAACCTAATACACAACTCATTGCATATGAAATCTAATGAGCTATCTTCAAATATTTCAATACAAGCCATATTATCCAAATAACAACACCTTGCTATTACACTACTTACCATAATGTCCTGCAGTAAAACAGAGACGAAAAACATTTACTTCAAGGTCAACAATTCTAAAAATGTGTGCAATAATTTAATGCATGAAATATAAAAATATTTATTTATAATTAACATAAACTTACAGGCACTTTTTAAAAACCTATACAGGAAGCAATAAAACAAAACATATTATCAAATATCAATCACGTGTACTTTATAAACATTGCGTGTACTTTGAGAAAACTGATATCGAACTGGTTGTTTCCGCTGGAGCGGACCTATATCAATAAGTGATTCAATACCAAATGAAAATCAAGGACTCTTAAAATTAGAACGAAACATCAATAATATTCATTCAGCACATTCAACTAAGAATTACAAATATTGATAAATATAACTTATTTATGAAGAATCCAAACATAAATGCATAAAAAACACAAATTAAAAACATATACATATAACGTATAAAAAGCTATTCAATCACATGAATGAATATTACAATGAGTCTCTTGAATTAAAACAAACGACATATACTTATTGTAATCGATCGAAAATAGAAAAATCAACTGCTGATAAAGATAAACTTACAAATGATAGAGCCAAGTGATACAGGTAGAATCGAATAAGAACACTGTAATCGATTATAGGACAGACGATCAAAGCATAAGATTGATGTTATTTTCGATTTCGGAGAATAGTCGTTAGTTGCAGAGAAAACTCCAATAGCCGATTAGGTTTATGATTTTTTTAAATTGGGGGTATTTATATGTTGGACCTAATCGTTTAAAATTTAGTTCACCGGTTTTTTTGTCTAAAATTGTTAGTCCAAGGACTAGACCGTAAAAACCTAAAAAAAAAAACACCGACCGGATATCGCCAACCTCAAAACCGGAAAGACCACTGAAACCAGTGACGTCGGAAACATAAATATAACAAAAAAAAACATGTATACATTCTAAACAAATTGAGCAAATAAATGACCTACAAAAATTTATGTAACTAAAAAAAAGTATTCTGAATCAAATAATATTTTATATATCAAGTCAAATGAGATAAAAGACTTTCAATACAAAATAAACTTTAAATTCAGAAAAATATAAATACTCACATAAAAAAATATAATAGAAATAGTATGATGCCCAAAATAATTTGAACACTACACAAAAATAATTTTTATAAAAAAAAAATTTATATAATAAATCAATATAGAAAAAAATGATTTAAGATATAAAAAATATATTTTAATAAAAATAAAAAATGCAGGAACATATAAAAAATATTTGTCTCAAAATTGAGCCAACATGAAGAAATGAGATTTTCAATCTCCCGCTTTGGCCAATTTTGAGACAAACAAAATCGAGACTCAAAAATAAGAAATGACACAAATTACATAACTCAACTATACACATGAGTCCTAAAAAATAGAAGAGTACATAACTCAACTAACAACAAGGATTCCTAAAATACTCAAACAATTGTAAAATACAATACCAAAAGAGTCTCAAATTCTCCCCATGTTTGTCTCAAAGGGACAAAGGGTAGGGAAGGATCCTAAAAAATAAAAGTTAGTCCGACAAAATATACAAATAAAATTTACTAACAAATAAACAAAAACAAACTAACGAAAATTACAACAAACTAGTTTGAAATATTTGTACTACCTAAGTCATCTTTCTTAATCCACTTAGATTTGGCATTAGGAGTAATGGTCTTAAAAGAGGCAAAATTACCATGAGATTGGGAACAATTGACATCAAATTTAGACTCTAAATGAATCCTGAGCATATTCTTAACACCAATTTTGTAGTCTATGTAAACGCTTATGGCAAAATTGTCCCAAGTGACCATTTTGAAGACAAAAACTGCATTTAAACACATGTTTATCATTGGATTTAGCATTATTATCAAAGCTCACATGTTTAACATATTTAGAATTTCTAGTTAAATTTAAACGCTCGAAACAAAATTGTTCTAAATGTCCAGATTTTGAACAAAAGTTACACTTGTAAATCTTTTTCCCAACACATTTAGCATTACAGCACTTAGTGGACAGTTTTTCAGAATCAAAATTCAACTTTTTATGACAAAACAGCTCTAAATGACCCACTTTAAAACAAAAATTACACCTAAAAATAGATTTTTCACCCATGTTTAATTCTATCAAATTGCCTATTTTTGCCTAAAGCAACTTTTTTTTGCCCCAATTTCTTAAAAAAGAATTTCCCTACAAGTCCAGTTTTACCACAAAAATCATATTTCAAAACATGTTTGGCAATTTTAACATTTCTCACAATTTTAGTTTTCCTCAAATTGCGTATATTTGCATTATTCTCCCCAAGTCTCTTATACCAGAATTTTTCTAAATGTCCAATGTTAGAGCAAAAATTACATTTAAGAGCACGCTTTGCAGTTTTGAAATTTTCAACGTTTTGAATTTGCCTAAATCAGATTTATCTTGTCCTAATTTCTTGAAACAAAATTTTTCTAAGTGGACATTTTTAGAACAAAAGCTACATTGAAAAATAGGTTTAACAAATTTATTATTTCCAACTTTTTGAGTTTGCCTAAATTTGCCTAAATCAAAATTATTCTGCCTTAATTTCTTAAAGCAGAATTTTTCCAAATGCCCAATTTTATGGCAATAATCACATTTAAGAACAGATTTTCCACTTGAAGAAAACCCCGTATTTTCAAAGTGTTTATAAGACAACTTAATTTCATTTGAATCAGGAAATTGTTCCTTAGAATTTATAAAATTGGTAACATCAAATTCTTTTCCTTCAAAACAAAGCCCTTTAGTAGGAACAAAATCAGAATAAGAGTTCGTTGGATCATAGCATGTATTTTCATTAATAGTTTTGACAACATCACCGGCATTCCAGTAACTCTTTAACTTTTTCGAAGTGAGTTCTAGTTCCTTTTTACATTCATCAAATTTAATCAAAACGGCCTTTAGTTCAACTTGAGATTCATCAAATTTACACAAAACTTCCTTGTTTTTAGTTTCTAGAGAATTCTTAAGTCCGGTTAAGATGATAATCCTTTTCTCTAAAAACGAAACATCATTTTCAAGTTCATCTATACGAAATTCAGATTCTTCGCCCATCAACTAGATTTGATTGCTTAAAATGACATTTTTAGCCATCAATCTAGAATTAATTTAGCCTAAATCAGTGCAGTCTTCAATTGTGTTATCAATGAAAATATTATCTACACAACCATCTAAATTGGTACTCACGCCCCCTTCCAAAATGACAGGATTGTCTTCATTTTCAGATTCGTCAACATCACCAAAAATATCATCATTATTAGATATAGAAGATGTGAATGTAGGGTGATATGTAGTAGGTGAGGTACGAGATAAAATAACTTTGTCTAAATCAGAATTATCTATGCATAAATCAGAATCATCAGAACTAGTAGATAATCAATCATTAATGTCCTCGGATATAGAGACACAACGCGAGGTAAAAGCAAGTAAATTAACACAACTAGTATCGCTATAACAAATGAGATATCATCGCATAAACGAGATAAATGGGTAGGAGATAGTGAAATGTCCCAAGCATCTAAATATGTAGTGCAAGATGAAATATCTTTAACTTCGGTTGCACCCATCGCTTGGCAAATAGCTTTCTTTCTTTTAATGTCAAATTGTGAATAAGACTTTGACTCTTTAAAACATTCATAAAGGGATTTTCTAGAAGAAAAATAAGCATCACCATATAAGTTTCCCATATTTAAAAAATAGATTTTAAATGATATAAAATATAGATTTTAAAAGGAGTTTATGATCTTTGCGGAATTACAAACTTTTATAAAGTGAATCCTGAAGCTCTGATACCACTCGAAATTAGAAAGGACCAAAGGGTACTTGCTAATGCGTATTAGGTTATTTAAAAATTCTCCAACTCTTTTAAATCTTTGATACAAAATATATTATAAATTTTAAGTGAGGAAACACTCACTACACTAGTAAGCAAATGTTGGTGATGCAAGATATAAAAAATAATTTCCTTTTAAGAATGAGATGAGGAGAAGTAAAGTGTGACACAAAATTTGTTCTGGAGGAACCCACCGTGGTTGTAAACCTCGTGTCCCTAGTCCCAGGTCAACACCCAAGTCCACTATTACCGATTATAAGTTACAGATTACAGTCCTCCAAGTCCACAGTGAATTACATTAAGAAAATACAAACTCGTACACCCAACCTAGTCTAAAACAACCCAACTTGACTCAAAATCAGTCAACCCAATAACAACCTGGTAATAGTGACTATCACTCACTCACAACACACGCAACACTAATACAAAAGTTTAGATAAAGAATTCAGTAATCCAGTGTAAATGAAATAGTTAGGCCAATACAAAACCAGTATACCCAGACACAAACTAAACAACCCAACAATACTAAATATAACTAAGCAACCCAAGTAATGAAAGCGTGAGACACACACACACAGCTACACACTCAAACCCGAGACCCTGTGTTGATATGCAAAACAGATTTAATAATCAAGTTTGTTTTAATCAAAACAACAAAATAATCTTGTTAAGTAAAATAAACCAAACAACCAAGGTTCAGTCAATTTTAATCGACAAGAAAAATTATCAATCAGTGACTAAGTGAAAGGTAAGAGAATATTGAATTAATCAGTACTAAAAGAGTGATTAATTATTAAGTCCCAAGATTGAATAAGTCTTCTTGAATAATTAATACTCTAATAAAGATTAATTCTAAAAATAAATTTAGTTGGCGCAAATGACCATAAATAAAATAGGAAATAGAATTCCAACAATTGTGTCGCGCAACTAAAATAAAATTAACTTAACACCAAATATAATATGGATCAATTTAAAGAGGTGTTATGTTAAAATATTAAGTCCAGGTAAAATGAGCAAAAGATAAATAGTGTAGCACTTAGCTCATATAAATTAGGACTTAATAAAAGTCAACACAAGAAAGATACAAATATTAAATTCCAATTTTAGTTCAAGCCAATACTAATACTAGGTTTGGATCAAAAACTCATACACACACAAAGACCACCTAAGTATAAAAGAATACAATAAAAAATATTCAACTTAGGCAATAAAAAGTGTATGAGTCAAATGGTCCAATCCAAGTCAAGTGAGTACGAGATAAAGAATGTAGCACTCGACTCGCTAAAATGGTATGGATTTTACAAAAAAAATTGAAATGAATAAAGATTATTATGATTTAAAGTCTAGACACTAATTAACCCAAATAAATAAAGTGAACACACAAAAGTTCAACTTAAAAGGTGTAACTAGTTAGAGACACAAATCAGATTATCTTTATCCCCAAATAAGTTAAATCTAAATCAGATTTAAAATAAAGTAAAGTTATTTTATTTAAATTTTTTTAAAAAAAATGTGTGTCACACAAACAAAGTTTAGTTTAATATAGCAAGTGCACACACACACACACACACACTTAGGTGTAAATAGAATCACAACAACAAAACACCCAAACCAAAATAAGATCTAAAATGCCCACTAAATTAGTCCAAACAAATTTTAGTTTAAATAAAATTTATCAAAATAAACTTTGGTCCAAATAATTTTTAGTCCAAATAAAATCTCTTCAAAGATTTTAGTTCAAAGTACATACCTAAAGTGTGGATAAAAAAATGGATTAACTTTGTTCACAACACCAAGAAACAGTTGTAAAGATATCTTTGATCAATCACACAAAGATAAACAAACCAAAAAATAGGTTTAGTTAACAAAATTAAGTCCAAGCCTTTTTTTAGCAAAAACAATTGGTGTTGTTAACAAAAAAAAAACGCAAATATGTATATATTATAGCAAATCTGTAAAATATATAACAATATATGTGTATGTAAAATATATATATATATATATATATATATATATATATAACAGTATATAGATGTATCAGTATGTATATATAAATATAAGAGAGAAGGATACCCAAAAGGTTGTGAGCTAAAATCAAAGCCGGACAAAACAAGGCTAGACCGCCTGCCAGAAAAATCTCCTCACCGGAATAGTAGTGATGCCGAAAATCGCGTCGAAAAAAAAAACAAGCTCCGATATCAAAACTTGCCTCCAAATTGTAAAGCCAAACAGATGTAAAAAGTTTGGAAATACAAAGATGGTGAAAACTCTCTCAATGGTAACCTCTCAAGATTGTTGAGAGAGAATGAGAGAAAAAAATGGTTGGGAAATGAAATGTTGGAAGATGATGTTTTGAGAGAGAGAGCATGGAAAACATATATTCCAAAAGTCAATACAAGCGTCAAACGACTTTTAACACGAAAACAACACGCAAACACATTGAGCCACACAAAACCTTGAAACCACAAATGAATTTGACACAAAACCAACAACACCTAAACCCATCAACCATAAAAAATAAATGTTGCCATTATAATTTAAGATTAAAAGATTAATTTAAACAATAACTTAATGTTTAAACTAATACATTGTTAGCCAATAAAAAATCCATAAAACATAAATATAACAAAAAAAATATGTATACATTCTAAACAAATTGAGCAAATAAATGACACTACAAAAATTTATGTAACTAAAAAAAATATTCTGAATCAAAAAATATTTTATATATCAAGTCGATGAGATTAAAGACTTTCAATATAAAATAAACTTTAAATTCAGAAAAATATAAAAACTCGCATAAAAAATATAATAGAAATAGTATGATACCCAAAATAATTTGAACACTACACAAAATTCTTTTTATATAAAAAATAATTTATATAATAAATCAATATTGGAAAATATGATTTAAGATATGAAAAATATATTTTAATAAAAATAAAAAATGCAGGAACATATAAAAAATATTTGTCTCAAAATTGAGCCAACACGAAGAAATGAGATTTTCAGTGGGGGAGCTCTTCCACCCAGGAACCCTTATCTTTTCACAGCCTCTTCTTTAGGCCGTCGATCATTGTTTTGTTAGAAGCTTCATCCTGACCATTACTTTGGGGATGTTCCACAAAATTGAAATAATGCTTAACGCCATGCTCATCACAGAAGCCTTAGAAGAAGTTGCTTTCAAACTATGTATTGTTATTGGTAATGATAGTTCTCGGTACCCAAAGTGTATTATGACACTCTTCCAAATGGACCTTTTAATGTCGGTGTCATGAATATTTGCTAGTGCTTCTTCCTGTACCCACTTTGTGAGGTAGTATATGCCGACCAACAGATACTTGTGATTCACAGGTGCGGTAGGTAGTGGTCCCACAATATCCAGTCCCCATTAAACGAATGACCAAGGACTTGCCAAAGATTTTAGGTCTCTAGCTATATGGTGAACTATATGAGAGAACTTCTGGCACTTTTTGCATTTGCGAACATATGTACTTGCATCCCTTTGCATGTAAGGTCATTAATAGCCTTCCTGGATTGCTCGAAAGGCCAATGACCTCCTTTCTGCGTGACTCCCACAAATACCATCATGAAATTCGCTGAGAACTTGATTGGTGTCATGTGGGTTAACGCATTAGAGGTAAGGTCATATGAATGATCTTTTGTAGAGCTTCCCCCCTGGGGCAAGTTAGAAATGAACTGCTTTCATCATTATTTTATGGTCCAATCTTTTGTCATCCGACAACATGTCTCTCCGTAAACAGGCAACAATGGGGTCCATCCAACTGGGGGCCCTTTTTATGAGGAGGAATTGCTCGGCAACCACTATTTGGTCAATGCTTGGGTGGGCGAGGAACTATATCTGGATAGTTCTTCTGATATCAAAGTCCACAGCTAATCCTAAGGCTACTAAGGCATCAGCGTGACTGTTCTTCCCCCGGGGAAACTTCTGAATATCAACCTTCTTAAATCCTTCCATAAGACCTCTCACTACTGTGACGTAGGCTCATCCTATCATTTTTCACGTTGAAATCTCCACTTACTTGCTTGGAGACCAATTTTGAATTGCCAAACACGTTGAGGCACTTTTACCCCTGCAGTTGGGCTTTGCATAAGACAGCTATCAGTGCTTCGTATTTGGCTTCGTTGTTGGAGGCTTTAAATCCCTGATTCCCTGTTCAATAAAAACATCTTCTGGTATGACGAGGATGATTCCTATTCCTGTCCCCTTTGAATTGGAGGATCCATTAACGTATAGGGTCCAGTCCTTAGACTGTGCTTCCTCATTTATTGACTACTCCATTTCATGTTGGTAGCTAGTCTAGTCCCCCATAAATTCTCTATTAAAATTGTCCATGACTTGTCCTTTAAATACTATTCTTGGTTTAAAGTGGATATCAAACCTCCCAAGATCAACCAACCACTCTGAGAGTCATTAGGAGAGCTCATCTTTTTAAAGAGAAACTTTAAGGGGATATGAAGTGATTACTATTATCGAGTGATCTTCGAAGTAGCATTTCAGCTTCCTTGAGGCCACCACTAGAGCAAAGTCTAGATTTTCCAAGGGAAAGTAGCGTTGCTCTGCATCCAAAAGTGGTTTGCTGTCATACTAGATGGGGTATTGTCCATCTTTCTTTTCACATGCTAGGGCTGAGCTAACAGTGTGGTCTGATACTGTGAGATATAGATACGGAGGATCTCCATCGTCGGAAATCACCAATAGGGGTGGTTTGCTGAAGTATGACTTGATCTCCTCTAAAGCTCTTGAACAGTCGTCGTATGGTCCTTATCTTTCTTTTAAGCTGAAGAAATTATCAGTAATGTTATGAGGACTTAGAGATGAAGCGGTTAAGTGCAGTGAGCATACAAGTAATATTTTGAACATCCAGCAATGTCTTCGGGAGATGGACCTGGGTGATCGCATCAATCTCATCTGGATTGGCCTCAATCCATCTCTTGCTGACTAAATGCCCAAAAATTTACCTGAGTGGACACCGAATGAACACTTACTTACGTTAAGTTTCATCTGGTACTTCCTAAAGATTTCAAAAGTTCTGGCTAAGTCCATTAGGCGTTCATCTATGTTCTTGCTCTTGAATAACATGTCATCGATTTAGACCTCCATTGTGTCTCCCATATACTGCTTGCACATTTTCATGACTATCCTTTGGTAGGATGCCTCTGCATTCTTTATGCCAAACTATGTGATGTTATAACAGTATAAACCAATCGGGGTTATGAAGTATGTTTTATCCCGGTCGAGACCGAACAATGGGATTTGATGGTCCCCTGAATAGGTGTAAAAAAAAATCATCCTCTCATGTGCCGCTGTAGCATCAACCAATTAATCAATCTTAGGCTATGGAAAATTATCTTTGGGGCAAGCCCTGTGGACGTCTATGAAGTCAATGCAGACCCTCCAATTGCCGTTGCTCTTCCGTACTACTACTCGATTGGATAGACATTTAGGAAACTTAACTTCCCTAATGGATCGTGCATACAAAAGCTTCCCTAGTTCGTTTTCCACTGCTTTGGCCATTTTTAGGGTTATTCGACGTGCCTTCTGAGTGATCTATTTGAATGTTGGGTCAACATTCCAATGATGGCCGGCTACATCGGGATCAAGTCCAAGCAAATCATATGGATCCTAAGGAAAAAAAATCTAGATTGCTTCTTAAAAAGGAAATAAACTTTTTTTTTCATGATTGGCGAATGTTGTTCTGATCAGAAAATTTCTATCTGGTAACCTGTCATTAACACCAACTTCCTCCAGGCTTTCAACGACTATATCAGTGGGGTGGACCCTGGTTTCCTCCACGCCTGGTCGATTGTACATTAATTTTTATTTAGAGGGTGTAGCCCCATCTTGGTTTTCCTCTGGAGAGTCCTTTGGTTATTTTTTCTTCTCCTCTCGAGGATGGATGGCTATGATGAAGCACTTCCTTATAGTGGCTTGGTCACCATGAATCTCGACGATGCCCCAGTCGGTGACACACTTCAGCTTCTAGTGATTGGTGTATAGTAAGGCTCTCATAGCATGCAACCAGCCTCTGACTAGAATAGCGTGATATGGGGACTCTATGTCCACCACCAATAACTCAATCATCTTTGAGATATTGCCTTCCCTAACAGGCAAGACTATCTTTCCCAACGACATTGTAATTTCCTTGTAAAGCTGATCAATGGTACTGTGGCCTCCTTGAGGTTGGCTTGGTTGAGCTCAACTTATGGGATAACCCTAGGTACATCACCTTTGATGAGATTCCCTAGTCTACCAGTAGCATGTCGACATCCTAATTTGCAATTCTGAGGGTGATCACCAGCGCATCATGGTGGGGAATCCTTAATCCAATAAGATCTTCCTCGGTGAAGATGATGTGTTTTGTATAGTTGACATCCTCTAGTCGTCGATGCTTACTAGCTTGGCTTTTTGTAGGGTCAATTTGGAATGCCTCCATGACAGTAGTGACCTTCTTCAGCTCCATCCAAACAACATTCCCTTGGATCTTCTTTAGGTCAGACACTCTATGAATCACCATGAACTCCTATACCATGTCGTCATCAAGTACATTATTTGGTTTTTGGTCGCCATTGGCTACTACCTTGTCTGCTTTCTTTTCGATATACTCGTTGCGATGCCCAACTTGGGCCAACTCTTCCAAGTGCGACTTCAAAGCCTTTCAATTATCAATCATGTGGTTGCTCTCCTTATGGAATGCTCATCTCAGTGCGATATTGCTCTTTATCGGGTCACCACCTATCTTATTGGGCCACTTAACGAACGCCTAATCCTTGATCTTGCTCAAGATCTTGTAGATTTATTATTTGAAGATTGTGTTAACATTCTGTAACGCCTTTGAAGTATCAGCCTTACTCCCATTCTTAGAGCCATTCTTCCCCTCATTCTTGTTCCTTTTCTTTGGAGTGTCACTCTTGTCTCCTCCTTTGCATTCTTTTGCTCCACCGTTATCACCTGTGTTATAGTGAACCATGTCCTCAACCTTGGCGTACTTCTCAATACGATCCATGAGGTCATCGATGGTGCTAGACTCTTTCTTCGTTAGGGAATTGTGTAGTAGAGATGTCGTCGACGGACCAATATTAAAGAATGCAATAGTAACCTGCTCCAAGTAGTCCTCCACTTCATTGAAGACCTCCCAGTACCTCTTGGCATAATCACAAAGGCTCTCTTGTGGCCTTCTCTTCATCATGAGCCGTGAATCCATCCTGTTAGGGTGGGAACTGCTGGTTGTGAAGAGAGTAGTGAAATCCTATGCCAGGGCTTTGAATCTCTTGATCAAACTGTGGGGAAGATTTTCAAAGTACTTACGTTCTACGTCATGTAGGATAGAAGGAAAGATTCGACACATCAAGGCATCATTGTGGCTCTACAGGGTCATTGCCTGCTAGTACTGCTGAACGTGGTCTATGGGATTCGACTTACCATCATAGATCTTGAACTTAGGAATGGAAAACTTATTTGGGGTCCCTTTTCTTCAATCTCCCTTGAAAAAGGGGATTTCATCTGGGTATTGAGAGCCCTTATGGCTAACTCCTTAGTAGACCTATCTCCTCAATGGGCTGGATGTTGGACAATCTCTCTACAGACCAAAATTATGATGTTCTCATCTTAATGATCATTACTTTGGTGGAGCCTCACTGATCATCCATGCTATGATCGATCACACTCCTACCTGCCGCATTCAGATCTTTGTTGGTCACACTTGGAGCTCCTTCCTCGGCTGTGAGTGTTGATTGCCTGAGGACTAGGAGTTTTATCATGATGCTTCCTGGTATCTCTATGGAGGTCCCTCTCCATCCTTTTAAGTCTCCTTTGTAGGCGGGCATTCTCTTCCACCTATAGGCGTGTTGCCTCCTCCTATTGTTGAAGCATGGCTTTATAAGCTTCGACCAACCTTGAGATATCGGTAGAGCTATATAGTCCCTGACTTTCTTTAGATGGTTGCCTCTCTTAGAGAAACTTGGGATTGTGTTGCTAGCGAAACTCTAACCTGACCCTAAGTGGGACTGGGTCATCCTACACATCGCCAACATGAGGAATGTTGCTGCTATGGTGAGACATCATGGGATTTCTCTTGACAACTGCTTTTATAGAAAAAGAATCATTTCCCACAAGCGGTGCTAATTGTGAGTGCAAGAATTATCACAATTTAAAATCCAGAAAGCAATGTAGAGATAAACAAAATAATCACACACACAAAAATAGATATACATGGTTCGATAACTTTCCTACGTCCATGAAGATGTTACTGTGTTCTTATTAGTGTCTCTCAATAATCAGAATTGTATACCATTATCCCGGGCCAGGGTTTACAATCTATAGTTATGGAAAATAAGTGATTGAATTGTACTAGTAACTCAATTAGCTTGTTGATAACTCGTGGTGTCCTTGAATATCTGCTATGAGATTATTGGTAAGTGATTTGAGTATATCTCCGTGCATTTAAAAACATATTAAATACACGGGTCTAAAAACATAACTGACTTGGGTCGGATAGTCCACTGTGTATGCTAAGCTGGTCGATTACACTCTTGGGCTGAAACAAATGAGCCCCCCCAGTATCCTAACGACTTAAAATAATAACTACCCTCCCAAATCAAGAAACTAAAAGTAATATTTGTGCAAGTCTTCGAATGAAATGGATCTTCCTCTTGGTTAGCTTTATCTTTATCTTTTGTGGGTCCAAGTGATCGTCATCTAGGTGGAACGCCCTACACACATGAGATAAACAAAATACCGTGACGCACACGAGTTTTAATAGAAAAAATAAAACTTTCCCTCCGTTTTTTCTCCCCCTTTTTGTCCATAATACAGAAAGGAGTAGAAACTATACATTAAATATAAGCATCACATGAAGAAGTACGATATCATCATAAGAATAATCAGTAATGCATAAGTAATGATAATCTCAAAAGGAAAAGTAGAGAACCCGGTTGAAAATATGCCTCTATTTTTGAAAAAATTTATTTTATCAATTATAAAGTATAAAATATACAAATACAACACACCATGGAATAACACTAAAATATCCGAATTATGAATGCAAAATAAAATTGTGTGAACATTTTCTATAGGTAAATCAACATAAACATTCATAACAAGTGTGCGCGAAGTTTAGAGACACTTCTAACAAAAGAGCTCAAAGTCTACCTTCGGTGTAAAAATGGTGAACTCAAATGAAATTGAGTCAACTTAATCAATATGTCATGAACATAAATGATTCTCACACTAATAATGCAAAACTATTTAATGTTTTTCAAGAAAACCTGTTGTGTGAACCCATTGATCTTCGACTTTAACTCCATCAAAATATCTCATATATAATAATTTACTCTCAATTATTTTGAAAAAATCATATGTGCTAATTTTTAGTGAAACATCAATGAATCTATACAAAATGGCTTGCCACTTCTGTTTTTATGTGCCTCTAATCTTTTCAGGCTCTTTTATGCAGAAGGCGACTTTTAACGCAAAGAACATTTTGATATTTCGTATCCCCTTTCCATTGCTTAACATATACCAATATTTTCCAAAAAAATGAAATTAAGACAATATTTCTTACATGCACAACTTATCTCTTTTTACATTTAGTTTGTTATTAAGAAAAAATGAGACAAGAACATCGTATTCAAAAAATGACAAGTAGTACAATAATAAAAAGATCATGCACGTGCGCAACAAAGGTGACAAGGAGTCCAACATGTAGTAAGTAGTCATTAAAGGTGAACGTAATCACTCCACACATTATTAAGAACACTATTGAAATAAAGTCATGTCTCAAAACACTATGAAAAAGTCATGTGTATGAATAGAATGAATGGGTGATCGAATATCTTGAATGTTCATCCATATACGGTGAGAAAGAAAATACAAAACTATTTTTGTCTTTTTCAAATTTTTTATCCAAAATAAAATCTTTTTTGTCTTTTTCGTAAAAAAACGAAAATCTTTTTGTATTTAACAATATTTTTAAAAAAATAAAAAAAATTTAGGATTTTTGAAATATATGAAAAGAAAAAAATATAAATACATTGATAATAAAATCTAGTAATATTAATATAAGATGTGAATGTGATAAACATCTTAGACTAGATAAAGTACCCGAAATCAATCAACAATGCAAATACCTAAAGATTTCCTAATATCCTCAAATTGAAGTGCTTCTAAAGGTTTCGTGAAAATATTGGCCAACTGAGTGCTCACAAAGCTCAAGGACACTACCTTCTCTTCAATTAGGTCACGTATAAAATGTTCGCGTATCCTATGTTCTTCATACACGAAT
This sequence comes from Sambucus nigra, assembly GCA_949130495.1. Taxonomy (NCBI): domain Eukaryota; kingdom Viridiplantae; phylum Streptophyta; class Magnoliopsida; order Dipsacales; family Adoxaceae; genus Sambucus; species Sambucus nigra. The sequence goes on from OX422223.1 coordinate 418,625,867, forward strand.
GTTGGATCAGATAGCAGGAAGTATGGATTGCACTCGTATTATCAAAAGAAATAGTCATCGTGGCTTGTGAAATCCCATAATCTTCCAACATTTGCTTCATCCAGGAGGAAATATACCCAGCCTCCATCGTGGACAAAGATATGGAGTTTTTCTTCTTTCTCAACCAACATTCAAGAGCACTCCCGAAGTAAAAATACCCACCTGAGGTGATCCTACAACCATCAATATCGCCGGCCCAATAGGCATTCGAATAGGAGGATAAACGGTCATCGGTATCAAAGGAATACCAAATACCATATGAAAGAGTTTCACGAACATATTTGATGATATGTTTAAGTTAGAGCAAGTGTGAATCTTTTGGGGATGCATGTTATCGCGCACAAACTCCAACACTAAAAGCAATATCGGGAGACTAACAGTTAAGTAGAGGACACTACCTATCATACTCCGATAAAGGGTTTGCTCAACGTCCTTGCCTAAAGTGTCTTTGCTAAGATTTGTCGATGTACTCATAGGGGTGCATGAGTGCTTAGAGGAGTCTAGACCAAACTTCTTCACTAAGTCTCTTGTATATTTGGATTGATATTATGAATATCCCGTCCTCAAGCCGACAAACCTGGAGACCTAGGAGGGACGTAAGATCACCTACCATGCCCATCTCAAACTCACTCTCCATCTCCTCCTCAAAGGTGTGAACATGGTGAGAGCACATGGATCCAAATACTATGTCGTCCACATCGACTTGGGCAACAAAAATAGCACCATTGTCTCTCCTCACAAATAACGTCTTGTCCACTCCCCTTCTCTTGAAGCCACGAACTAAGAGATAGAAAGTGAACCTCTCGTACCAAGCATGAGGTGTTTGCTTCAATCCATACAAGGAATTATTAAGATAATAAACATGTCCTGGGTGATTGTGGTCTTCAAACCCCTTTAGTTGTTCCACGTAAACATCCTCCGGTAGAATATTATTCATAAAGGCACTCTTGACATCCATTTGATATAACTTGATTCGCAGATGACAAGCTATAGCGAGTAGTAAGTGAACAGACTCAAGCCTAACAATAAGAGAGAATATTTCATCAAAGTATACACCCTCAATTTGTGTGTACCTAGCCTTATTGCAGACTTTGGTACCATTCCCAGACATCTTTATTTTGAAATTGAATCAACTCATCTTGCATGGAGGATATCCAATGCTCATCCTTGAGTCCTTTTTTCACATTCTTAGGCTCGACTAAGGAGGTGTAGCACATATAGCTAACCACATTCTCGAGTTGAGTATGAGTCTTAACACCTAGTGTGGGATCACCAAATATAGTGGAAGGTTCATAACTATTTCGAACACAAACAGGTGGATCCTCTTCATCAGGAGTGGGGTCCATTGTGGTAGTATGAATACAGATGGGATTATCACCAGGGGTGCATCATCCTCACACTAAGGACTAGGAGCAATAAATGTCGATGGCTCGTCATCTATAATCCTGACATTTATTGACTCCGTAATCTTAGAGCTTGCAAGGTTAAAGACCTTATGAGCCCTACTAGTCGATAAATAACCTAAAAATATTCCCTCGTCTCTCTGAGAGTTGAATTTTTCTAAGTTTTCTCTGTCTAACAAGATGTATCAATTACTCTTAAAGACACATAAATACGATAGGTTAGGATTTTTCCCTGTCCACAACTCATAAGGCATGTGTAGCATGTGCGGACAAAGATGTACCCTATTCACCGTATGTCATGCGTGGGACACATAGGATCCAAATATGAAACTCAAAGATAGCCTCACATCCAGGTCTCCTTTTGCATCCGATCTTTATCAATTGTACAAGGAAGCTGAACTAAAACTTCAAATTAATCAACTAGCTAAGAGGTTAGAAGTCGTAGTTTAAGCCATGTAAGAGACATATCCGGCTCCACTCAAGAATTAGAGATGAGGTGTGTGCTATTTATGAGGCGGGACATTCAACAAAGGAATGCCCGACGATAACCGCCTACAAAGTCATGCTCCAAGAACAAGTTGAGGTGGTGAGGGCTCAAAAGGGTAATTTTAACGCCCCTCACGGGAATTATTTCAACCCTTCATGGAGAAACCATCCCAATTTTAGTTACGGGCAACCAAATGCAGCAATGAATCAGAATCCACATGTTATCCAACAACCTCCATCTATGCAAGAGCCCCCTCCCGCTACTTATTTGATCCTACAGCGGAAAAGTATTGAGGACACTCTATCCCAATTCATGAAAACTCAGTCGGCAATCAATGCCCAAAATTCTCAAACCTTCTCCGACTTGAAGGCATCGATTTCTAAGATGCAATCCACCTTCAGTGTCAAAGATAAGGGTAAGTTTATTGCCCAAAGGAAATGACCTCACCAAGGCCAAGACTATGTTATCTCTACCCCAAATGCAAATCAAGAGCAATGTAGAGTGGTGACCACTCTACGTAGTGGAAGAGTTGTTGACTTATCACCTCTTCCACAAGATGTGAAAAATGGCAAGGAGGGTTCACCCAACATGAAAGAGGCCGAAGATGCCCCCTTGAAGGATAGTGACAAAGAAGACACAGTTAGACCCGAGGTGGTAGTGAAACCCCAATAGCTGCACCATACCCTCAATGATTGACCCCTCCTCCTAAAGTGGCCGCCCATGATGATATTCTAGATGTGATTAAGCAAGTGAGGCTTAATTTACCTTTTCGTGAGGCAATCGTGAGAATTTCGGCTTATGCAAAGTTTTTAAGGACTTGCTAATGGTGAAACTAAGTTAAAGGTAAAGAAAGTTTTCATAGCACAAAACATAAGTTCGGTACTTCAAAGCGACCTCCCACCTAAGTATAAGGATCCTAGTGAACCTACTATTTCAGGCATCATTGGAGAGGGTTGTCAACATTATCCCCTATTATATCTATCAAAATCTTAACTTGGGTGACCTTACAAAAATTACTCTCCGACTCACGGATTGTTTCATGAAGATACGTCGAGAGATAGTTGAGGACGCGATCGTCCAAGTCGATAATTTCTCCTTCCCGATAGATTTTATCATTTGGGACATGGATCCCACCTCCCCATTGAGTCATCGTGTTCCTGTAATGACTAATGCGCTAATTAACACGCGTAATGGTCAAATGCAACTCACGTTTGGGAACATGACACTCGAAACGAACATCTTCCACATCACTAAGCAAGTGGGTGATGAGGACGATTTTCACGAGTCAGATCTTGTCAAAGAGGTAGTACATGAACAAAGTGAGGGAGATAATTTTGGGGATCCACATGAGGCGTGTTTAGTCATGTTTATTGAGAGAGAGAGAGATCACGTAGTCGTGTGTGGTGAAAATTAATCTTAACACAAAATAATAAGCAAAGGCGATCACCAAAATAAATAAAAAACTCAAAATAACTGCAATCACACACAACACAAGATATACGTGGTTCGGCAAGAAGGCCTACGTCCACGGTGGTGCTCTCTGTATTTTATTTTTCTTTACTCCATGGGAGTGTTTACAATTGCATTCCCTTTGCGCCGGGCTGAGTCATTTTTGGAGAGTGGGGTTGTTGGACTCCTCTACGTTAGCCCATTACTCCTAGAATATCTCACGGGATATTTTAGGGGTTGAATGAGTCATAACTGATTTAGCTATGCACGGGGCCTTTAGAGTTTGGGCCGGACTTAATCGGGCTACTCGTTTGGGCCGAAATGGTTAATCGAGGTACCCAAAACATGAATGGGGGAGAGAGCATAGATGAGAGTGTGAAAGAGTATTCTGAGGTTGAGTAAGAAAAGGAATTAGGATACATAAGCCTAGAGAGTTTTGAAAGTGAATTCGGGCCAGTGAATGAGATCCTCACTGTTGAAGTCCAATCATTATTGGACTCTGTTAGTCACTTAAAAGAGAGCGGCTGGAAAGATAGGATAAATCAATTCCTTATTTGTGACCATCCACCCATTCCGCTTGACATCCTGAATGCGATCGAGGATATCACTAGTGTTTCATCCGATTTAGAGCCCGATCCATGCATTCTCGAATCTAAGGTGAATCTAGGTTTAACATGCCCTTCAAATTTTCAATGAGATATTCTCTCCAAGTTGAAACAATTATGCTGGGATTTGATTGGGCACGACAATGGTTTCCCTCACCTCTTTCATCACGTACGTCGAGCTGTCCAACCTACATATGGGGATGAGTCCCAATTGTTTCAACTTTTGATTTATGATGTGGGGAAGATGGAGATGAGGATAGTATCAGACTTCGTACACGGGTTCAGGTGAGTTTTAGGTGAAATAGAGAGGTCGTCGCACCCCCGACGCATATGGGGTGATTTTGTGTTGTATACTAGTGAGTGGAGTCCATTTTAGGGTAGTATAGAGGCCTGTAGAGGTCACGATTTAGGAAGGTTAGGAGCACCACATTGGGTTTTCATGCACGGGAGAGAGTACATGCATTATGAGAGCAAGGTTGAGGTGTCCCGGTGTCCCAAGGAGTTTAGGGAGGTTTGAGATGCATTAGAGAGGAGAGATATGGGGGTAGGCAAACTTAGACTATGCATATCATGAAGAAAAAGGGGTTTGAGGCGGAAGGAAACTGCTGAATCGTAGCCTAAACTGATTTGGATGCGAACTGGTTCTCTCCAACATCCCAATCGATTCGGATGACTTGCTAATAGATTCTTCCCCCTTTTGTTTTTCCCACCAAATTCGTTCACTTCTTTTCTGCATCCCCCACCCGATATCCATCACCCCAAAACTTCCCCCCACCCATTTTTTCACCCTTTTCCCTCCCTCCACCCATTCCCATCTCCACCTTTCCCGATTCCCTTATAACACCCCATGATTTTGGGACTAAGAAATTAAATTTTTGGGAGAAATAAATTTATTTAAATTGGAGAATTTTAAAATTTGGAAATTTACGACAAAAAATTGAGGACATTTTAAATTATTCTGAATAATAATTCTGAGTGCGCCATTGGTTCCGGATGGGTCAAAACAGTCAAAATGACTGTCATTGGGTTTTATTTCGGTTCCGAATTATTTTTGAGTATGTTTGACTCGAATTGGAGTAAACGAGTCATTTGAAGTGTGTATTAACATTTAAAATTGGGACTTATGTTTTAAAGGATTTAAGGGCTCATGATTTCAGCCCTTCTCATTTGTGAGAAGAGAGAAAGAGAAAGGAAGAAAGAAAGAAGAAGAAAGGAAGAGAGAGAGAAGGGAGAGCTTGGAGATTCCGGCCCAAACGCGATCTCGACGATGATTCAACTTCTACAATTTTGAGGCAAGTGTTTAATCTAGCTAAATATTTCATTTGTGTATTTCATTTCATAATTTGTGGTTAAAAGAATTGGATTTTGGGTATTAATAGTAAAACTTAGATTTTGGGTTTAATCTTGAAATTGACGTTTACACATGGGTTTAAGGGGTATAAATTGATGAGGTGAGATATAGGATGTATTTTGATGTTGGAAACATGTTTGGGTTATAAATTTATGGTTAGAAATTGTTAATTTGGGATTTTTGGAAATTTAGGTTTTGTAGAAAAATGACCATTTCGTAGCCTGCTGAATAGGCCGAATCGATTCGGCCTCCTTCCGAATCGATTCGGAATATTGCAGTGTCCCAGGTCTGTGTGACCAAATCAATTCGGACTCAAGGAGAATCGATTCATCCTGGGACAGTCTTCCAGGTCCTTTGGATCAATCGATTCGCAGTTGGAGCGAATCAATTCGCCCTTGAGACCGAATGGATTCGGGCCAGGCCGAATCGATTCGAAAACATGTCTGTTTTATGAAATTTTTCTAGAATGATTTGTAACCCTTTTTGGTTGGGTTTATTGATTCGGGACCTTCTTTTATGATGTAAGAGATATGCTTTGGAGACTTATAAGGGGTTTCCCACATGTTACGATTGTGGGAACTTTTTGAAATAGTTTGGGGGAAAATATATATATATGTATGCATCGGTGTTATGTATAGAGATAGTGAGAAACCTCATTGGGGATGGGAATCCTAATTATAGATCAAAAGTGAACCTAGTTATGATGTAAGGGTAAGGTCCCTTCGAGAGAGTTGTGAGGGTACGACATGAAATCGTAGGCCGAGGTTTGTGCCGAATCCTTATAGTGATAGGATTCTATTGAGGATAAGATCTGGGACCGACACGAGAGAGTGGTTGCGTATCCTTAGTAATGTTTAACTTAAGGAATAGATTGGAAGCGCAATAGGATTTAGGGGTTCATAGGAGAAATTGAACCGTAGTCGGATTAGTGACTATATATCTGTGTGGTATTTCCCTAAGTGATGGGAATCATGAGATGAATTTAAGATTGAGCTTGAGATTTATAGACTATTAGTTGTGTGCATACAAATAGTCAAAAAATTTATTGGAGATATTGATGTACTTTCAGATACAGATGTGATGTGTAGTGATTGTTACATACACTAAAGTTAGGGTGATAACCTTAATGTTGGAGATATATTTATGTTGGAAGATTATTTATATCATAGGAGAAATGGATGAATATGGTTCAAGTGAGAGATCGTATTCATATAACGAGTTAAGCTATTTTGATTGGAGTGATGGCTAGTATATTGAGGATTTTGGGATGCTAATAGTCGAGTTTGTAAGCTTTATACATACAAATGAGAGATAGTATGTATATATGTATGTATATATATTTGTATAGATATGAATATATGTGTATACTCATGGCGTGAATATGTAAACCGTATATGAAGGTTTAGTTATATGATGTAATTGTATGGATGTATATATATTGTACATGTCAATGATATATATACTGGTAATGTTAAGCATACCCCGCACATGCTATCATTGGGAAGTTGCGCAATGAGGGTGAGCACCCTGGCTCGATGAGCATTGTGTGGATATTCCCCAGGTCATAGCGTCCATTGTGTTATTATGTGATTTACATTTTTTTGGGGTGAGACGTGGTGGGTATGTTTCGTCTCATTGACCGGTTAGGAACTATGACCGCTTCCCGGACGTCGTGTGTGTGTGTTGGCCCCGATATGGATGATATTGAGTCCGACCGTGGTCCCCAGGATGGTATATGAGTGATGCCCTGGAAGATGATAGCATGGTGCAGTATATCGTCATTATATAGCTGGGTATATTATGTGTATGGCCATTGTACATTATATGTGATATGTACACTTGGCTATGGAAATGAATGGTTATATATATATATATATATATATATATATATGTTTAGAGTAAATATATATATTTATTATATCCCGTAGGTGAAAGGATATGAAATTCCTATGGTGTACATCTTGGGTGATTATGGTGTACTAAAATGTTGGGGGTTAATGTATCGCATTTAAGGGAAAAATTTCGGTTATATCAAACCAAGGATTTAGCGGAGATTTTGAGGTAACTCTTAGGTAGTAATACAAATTTGAGAAGTTGAATAAATAGAATTGTGTGATGACATTATGTATCCCTACAATCAAAATGGTCAAGAAGTAGTGTATCGGGGTGGTTCCTTGTTTGGATTTCGCTTTGCGAGACGCCCCATGCACGAAACACAGTGCCATGTTGAGAGTAAAGAGAAGTTATGTCCTTTGTATCCGTAGGTAGTTGTAGTAGTAGACTTGTGTGTATGACATAATGGATCCCTACGATCGACATTATCATGGAGTAGTGTATCGGGGGGTTCCTTGTTTGAATTTCTCTTTGCGAGACGCCCCATGCACGAAATGCAGTGCAATGTTGAGAGTAGTGAGAAGTTTTATCCTTGGTACTTGTATGTATCAGTAGTATGATTGTGTAGTTGACATTATGGATCCCTACAATCAACATGGTCAAGAAGTCATGTATCGGGGGGTTCCTTATTTGGATTTTACTTTGCGACGCCCCACGCACGAAACGCAGTGCCATGTTGAGAATAGAGTGAAGTTTTTTCCTTAATACTTATAAGTAGCAGTAGTATAATTGGTGTGGATGACATGATGGATCCCCACGATCGACATTGTCAAGAAGTAGTGTATCGGGGGGTTCCTTGTTTGGATTTCGCTTTGCGAGACGCCCCACGCACGAAACGTAGGGCAATGTTGAGAGTGGAGAGAAGTTTTGTCCTTATTAAATTGTATGCATGTTATTTGGAGATTAAATTATATTATTGACGCCTAATATAAATGGGTAACGTATTATAACTTTTAATCGGTATAAGAAAATAAATTGAAATCAATTAAGCCTAGTTTGGCATAAATGTGTGTATATAGTTAAGTGTGATTAGAATGGGAAGGATTCTTGGGTTATGTTAAATGGCAGGTCTTGCGGGTATAGGCCGTGCCTATTGTAAGTTAGGTTGTCCTTATGGGTGGGGTAACTAAATAAAGATTCCAAAACGCGAATAGGTGCGCGCTTTTAGATGAGAGGTGAGATTGGGGTTTCACGAGAGTGCGACTCCACTTTAATTATGAAATAAGCGCATTGATATTTATTATGCATGGTTAACACACTTGCTAAACCTTTTTACACCTCAGGCTCTGACCCGTTTATGTTTCTGTCCTACTATATATATATTACTACAAGTGTCCTACCGCAGGGATGCCGGATGCCCTTTTATCCAGAGTTGTGGGAGCCGTAACAGGTGCGAACTGTTGCGGGACTTAGATTGTAGTCGCTCCCTATTTCTTTGTAAATCTAGATAGGATTCATTGTGTACTATGGGATTACACTTTATAGTTATTTATAATTGTTTATATTTTCTTCCCATGAATGTTGTACTGTCTGTGACCCGGTAGCTTATTCGGGTATATTCAATTGTATATACTCATTTCATGTTATACTAGAACTTTCTTTCATCATCATACTTGTGAATTCTACCTTTGTTAGTAGCTGTTCATAGTTGGTTTGATTTCCATTGTATGTTTTATTTAGTTTTTGGCATCCGCTTTTAATAGTTTCGGGTAGTTAGCCTTATATTATTTAGTATTGTCAGGTGTTGTTGAGACTGAGCCATCTGAGATACCTGATTTATGTAGTATAGGGATGGCCACCCGTTATTATTTTAAGCGGGTTGTCACAGATGGTATCAGAGCATCAGGTTCTAGAGTCTTTAGGATCTGTGTGGGTTTTCTGCATTCTTCCGTTAACGTTCGTGACATAAAGCCCTACTAGTAGGATTGTTGTGTTCACTACGTTTATCTTTTTCTGCGAGGTGTACTCATTTGAATGACGTTCTGACACAGTTATTTTCGTCTCAGACGTCGTCGAGGATAAGTCGGTTAGGAAGAGGCAAGATGAGAGATGTAGGTGTAATACCCATAACAGATTTTGGGTAAGCTTTGATTTGAGGTATTTCTTTCCGTGATTCAGGCAGAGATAAGAAGGAGAATTTAGTGATCGATAAGGTAAGTACTGATGACGAGAGAATAGGGAGCCCTTGGGAGGTTTAGGTTGAGAAATCCTTCAACATTGTTAGGAAACCTGATGTTGGTGACTTTTACCAACGTGAGGTGCGAGGAGTGGTCTCAATATCGGGAGTATTGCCTTATGGGAAGAGGGAGTGAGCAAGTGTGGTCTTTGTACGACATCTTTTGGGATATTAAACCGTCTTGTGATGAGCTAGTAGAGAGTTGCACTATTGATTTTTGGGAGTGTGAATTGTTAAGGTGATTGTTTACTACTTGGGCTAGGACAGGAAATTTTAGTGTTCCAATGAGAGAAGAACTTATCTTGTGGAAAGGTGTCGATGTGATGTAAAGGGGTAGTATAACTGAGGAGGTTCAAAGTTTAGTAGATTTATTTTGAGCGGAGAATTTATCTCATGGTTGTTCTAGTTGGAGGACTAGGTATTAGTTAGAGTATTATGCTTGTTGAAGCCTTGTGTCTAGAGCATAAGGTGTTTGTTTGGCTTGTCGAAAGACATGGAATTATTTTGTATTATATTGTTGCATAGGCCTTCAGGCAATATCTAAAATGTGAAAAATTCTTAATAAAACTTAACCCTGGTTCAACTGATCTTAATCCCTGACATAGACACACAGTAGTGTATTGGGAGGGTTCCTTGTTTGGATTTCGCTTCCGAGGCCTCCCCCGCATGAAGGTAGCTAGTGTCAGGATTGAGAAGAGTTCAACCATTGGGAATTTCAAAGTTTTATATATTTAAAATGTTTCTATAGATTATATTACTATGAGTTATATTATGGCTTGAGGCTCGTAGAGCCGGGTTATTATTTTACGAGTTGAGCTCGGGTACGGGGTGTATGGGCGCCCTGGGTAGTTAATTTGATTTTTAAAATCTATATGGTTCGAAGTGAGAACTGGATAGGAACGGCATAATGATATAGAGGGTAGATGTAAGGACTAGATGAGATTGAGGTCCTAGGCATATCTTAAATTTCGCGGGCAAAATTCTTGTAAGGGGGAAGAGTGTAACACCCCACGATTTTGGGACTAAGAAATTAAATTATTGGGAGAAATAAATTTATTTAAATAGGAGAATTTTAAAATTTGGAAATTTAGGTCCAAAAATTGAGGACATTTTAAAGTATTTCGAATGATAATTCTGAGTACGCCATTGGTTCCGGATGGGTCGAGATAGTCAAAATGACTGTCATTGGGTTTTATTTGGGTTTTGAATTATTTTTGAGTATGTTTGACTCGAATTGGAGTAAACGAGTCATTTAAAGTGTGTATTAACATTTAAAATTGGGACTTATGTTTTAAAGGATTTAAGGGCTCGTGATTTCAGCCCTTCTCATTTGTGAGAAGAGAGAAAAAGAAAGTAAGAAAGAAAGAAGAAGAAAGGAAGAGAGAGAGAAGGGAGAGCTTGGAGATTCCGGTCCAAACGCGATCTCGAGGATGATTCAATCTCTACAATTTCGAGGCAAGTGTTTAATCTTGATAAATATTTCATTTGTGCATTTCATTTCATAATTTGTGGTTAAAATAATTAGATTTTGGGTATTAATAGAAAAACCTAGATTTTGGGTTTAATCTTGAAATTGACATTTACACATGGGTTTAAGGGGTATAAATTGATGAGGTGAGATATAGGATGTGTTTTGATGTTGGAAACATGTTTGGGTTATAAATTTATGGTTAGAAATTGTTAATTTGGGATTTTTGGAAATTTAGGTTTTGTAGAAAAATGACCATTTCGTAGCCTGCTGAACAGGCCGAATAGATTCGGCCTCCTTCCGAATCGATTCAGAATGTTGCAGAGTCCCAGGTCTATGTGAACGAATCGATTCGGACCCAAGGCAAATCGATTCGGCCTGGGATAGTCTTCCAGGTCCTTTGGACCGAATCGATTCGTAGTTGGAGCGAATTGATTCACCCTTGAGACCGAATCGATTCGGGCTAGGCCGAATCGATTCGGAAACAGGGCTGTTTTGTGAAAATTTTCTAGAATGATTTCTAACCCTTTTTGTTGGGTTTATTGATTCGGGACCTTCTTTTATGATGTAATAGATATACTTTGGATACTTATAAGGGGTTTCTCACATGTTACGATTATGAGGACTTTTTGAAATAGTTTGGGTGAAAATATATATATATATATATATATATGTATATATATATATATATATATATATATATATATATATATATATATATATATATATATATATATATATATATATATATATATGTATGTATGTATGCATTGTAATTGTGTATAGAGATAGTGAGAAACCTCTTTGGGGATGGGAATCCTAATTATAGATCAAAAGTGAGCCTAGTTATGCTGTAAGGGTAAGGTCCGTTCGAGAGAGTTGTGAGGGTACGACATGAAATCGCAAGCCGAGGTTTGTGCAGAATCCTTATAGTGATAGGATTCTATTTAGGATAAGATCTGGGACCAACGTGAGAGAGTGGTTACGTATCCTTAGTAATGTTTAACTTAAGGAATATATTGCAAGCGCAATAAGATTTAGGGGTTCATAGGAGAAATTGAACCGTAGTCGGGTTAGTGACTATATATCTGTGTGGTATTTCCCTAAGTGATGGGAATCATGAGATGAATTTAAGATTGAGATTAAGGTTTACAGACTATTAGTTGTGTGCATACCAATAGTCGAAATTTGTATTGGAGATATTGATGTACTTTCGGATACATATGTGACGTGTAGTGATTGTTACCTACACTAAACTTTGGGTGATAACCTTAATGTTGGAGATATATCTATGTTGGAAGATTATTTATATCATAGGAGAAATGGATGAATACGCTTCAAGTGAGAGATCTGACAACGAGACTTTTGCGTATCGTTGTTGAGAGCCAAGTTAGTCAAAAACCTTGAATTACCTACAAAATATAACAATCTAAAGTGTAGAGGTAAGTAAGGGTATCCATCCACTTCCTAGGGAGTAAGCTAGAGACAAATTCAATTGTAATTCACTTTTTATTTTCTTTTTGTGCTTTTTCACTTTTCTAATTTTTTTTAGCCTTTTCAATTATTAAAACAAGTAGGGTGAGGTGAGGTTTTAAACTAAACTAAACTAAACTAAGATGAAAATAACTAACTAGAAGATGACTAAAATGAAAACAAAGTCTAACACTAAAATAAGAGATAAAGTGAGGTAAATAATTGTGAGAACAATCAAGGAGTGGGATTACACCACAAATTTTAGCTATTCTAATTAATTAATTTAATTATTTGAATTCTCCCAAATTAATATTAAAATTATAAACCAACTCTCATTGCAAGTGTAATTTTAGTAGCAACCTTTTAGAAAATTAAGTTTAACACCCCACAACTCTAGAAAAATAGATCTAATCTCCTTTTAATTAATCACCCGCTAGGATCGATCAATTAAAATTCATGTAAATCTTAGAAAATAAATTTAGAGTTGAAATTCAAGTTATAATACCCCACTTAAGAAACCCCTATCTCTAGTTCGAATCTAAAATGTGTATTAAAACTAGAATTTCGATTTTCTCTCGAAAATCATTTACCCTCTCTCGAGGCGTAAATTTAAGGGTGAGGGATCAAAATTAACATTCAAAGGGAAATTTCAAGTAATCAAACTAATTAAACTAAAATAATATCAAATAAGGGTTTCACCCCACCCCTTGAAAGGGGATTTAGCCTAACATGGTATAAAATTTGACAAATTAATAATCAAAGGCATAAACAAATTAAATGGAAGGGTAAGAGGACAAATCTTCAAACAAGTCTCCTTGATTTGCAAAATTGGACTCTAATCCTCCATTGACATTGAGCAACATCCATTCAAATTGAGCTTTCCACAATATTCAATTACATACAAACACTCATTTGAATCACTCAACAATTAATTTCTCACAAATATCTAAAAAAAAACTATTTACAAAAATATTCTACCTAATTTATTTTCTAGTCTAACCTATCTATCTTTAGAGGTCATGTGGAAAGTGAGGTGAGGGTATAAAATCTAATTTGTTACAAGGGTATAATGGAAAGTTGGGTTTAGCTGTTGTGTTGGCAGCTGGTAGGACGCCGCCCAAAATGAGTCGGATTCGCCGGCACCGGAGTTGGTGGTGGGTTACGGGTCGGGTTGCAGCGGGTAGAGAGAGAGGGAGTCGGTTCTGGGCGACGCCGGCGTGGAGAGGAGATGGCCGGAGTGGTGAGATCGCCGACGGATTTGGGTTGTGGGTGGAGGAAAAGGTGGCGCAGGTGGTTTGTGGGTAGGGGACGGTTTGCGTTCTTGGCTGGCCGGAGTGGGTTTCATGGCAGCGGGTTAAAGAGCTCGGGTGTGGGGCGGACAAGGGTCGCCAGCGGGGTCAAGTTGGCGATGGGTTGAATTGTGGTGGGGAGGTATGGAGGTTTGAGTGAGGTGAGGGTTTTTTGAGATGTTTGTTAATGGAGGTAGGAGAGAGAGAGAGAGAGAAAAAGGTTGTTGGGGATTTGAGGAAGATGAAGTTGAGGGGTTATTGTGTGAGAGGGTGTAGGGGATGGTGTGTGTGGCTTAGGGTGTAGGATAGATTTGTTGGGTTTAGGATAAGTGTAGGTGAGTGTGTATGGGGTTTGTGTGTATGATGTGTGTGTGTTTAATTTGTGATCCCTAAAATAACAAAGACTCAACTAAAATAAAAATAAAAATAAAATCTAACTAAAAATAAAAAACATTAAAAAAAAAAATCCTAAGCTATAAAAAACAAAAATAATAAAACAAAAGAAATGAAAAATGAAAAATCTAAATGAAAATGAAAATATAAAATATAATAAACTAAAGATAAAATTCTAAAACTAATCTTAATAAAATAAGACTAAACTAAAAGCTAATCAAAATAAAATAAAATTATACTAATAAAGATAAAATAGAAAAATAGAAAATAAAACCTAAAAATTCTAAATTAATCCTAAAATTAAAATGACTCAAACTAAAAAGCTAAAAAATAATAAAAGGGACAATTTAGACACACACAGGGTTTGGGGTAGGTTTAGGGACAGTTTAGGGTCGGTTTAGGGTAGGCTAGGATACGGGATAAAGGTATTTAGCATTATTTTTGCACAATTGCCTTGATTTAATCGCTTGATATCTGCAATGCACAATTTGACCTACAAGATAAATATTTAATCACATAAGACCCATATTGCCGAGAATTAGCAACTAAAGTACGTCTATTCGGGGTATAAATTGTACACTTTTGGGTGCTTATCAAGATCGTATTCATATAACGACTTAAGATGTTTTGATTGGAGTGATGGCTAGTATATTGAGGATTTTGGGATGCTAATAGTCGAGTTTGTAAGCTTTGTACATACAAATGAGAGATAGTATGTATATATGTATGTATATATATTTGTATAGATATAAATATATGTGTATACTCATGGCGTGAATATCTAAACCGTATATGACGGTTTAGTTATATGATGTAATTATATGGATGTATATATATTATGCATGTGAATGATAAATATACTTGTATTGTTAAGCATACCCCGCACATGCTATCATTGGGAAGTTGCGCGATGAGGGTGAGCACCCTGGCTCGATGAGCAGTGTGTGGATATTCCCCAGGTCATAGCGTCCATTGTGTTATTATGTGATTTACATTTTTTTTGGGGTGAGACGTGGTGGGTATGTTTCGTCTCATTGATCGGTTAGGAACTATGACCGCTTCCCGGACATCGTGTGTGTGTGTTGGCCCCAATTTCGATGATATTGAGTCCGACCGTGGTCCCCAGGATGGTATATGAGTGATGCCCTGGAAGATGATAGCATGGTGAAGTATATCGGCATTATATAGCTGGGTATATTATGTGTATGGCCATTGTACATTATATAAGATATGTATACTTGGTTATGGGAATGAATAGTTATATATATATATATATATATATGTTTAGAGTAAATATATATATTTATTATATCTCGTAGGTGAAAGGATATGAAATTCCTATGGTGTACATCTTGGGTAATTATGATGTACTAAAATGTTCGGGTTCGATGTATCGCATTTAAGGGAAAAATTTCGGTTATATCAACCCAAGGATTTAGTGGAGATTTTGAGGTTACTCTTAGGTAGTAATCCAAATTTGAGAAGTTGAAGAAATAATATTTTGTGATGACATTATGGATCCGTACAATCAACATGGTCAAGAAGTAGTGTATCGGGGGGGTTCCTTATTTGGATTTCGTTTTGCGAGACGCCCCACGCACGAAACACAGTGACATGTTGAGAGCAGAGAGAAGTTATGTCCTTTGTATCTGTAGGTAGTTGTAGTAGTATAATTTTGTTTATTACATAATGGATCCCTACGATTGACATTGTCATGGAGTAGTGTATCGGGGGGTCCTTGTTTGGATTTCGCTTTGCGAGACGCCCCACGCACGAAATGCAGTGCAATGTTGAGAGTAGTGAGAAGTTTTGTCCTTGGTACTTGTATGTATCAGTAGTATGATTGTGTAGTTGACATTATGGATCCCTACAATCAACATGGTCAAGAAGTAGTGTATCGAGGGGGTTCCTTATTTGGATTTCTCTTTGCGAGACACCCCACGCACGAAACACAATGCCATGTTGAGAATAGAGAGAAGTTTTTTCCTTAATAATTATAAGTAGCAGTAGTATAATTGGTGTGGATGACATGATGGATCCCCACGATCAATATTGTCAATAAGTAGTGTATCGGGGTGGTTGCTTATTTGGATTTCGCTTTGCGAGAGGCCCCACGCACGAAACGTAGTGCAATGTTGAGAGTGGAGAGAAGTTTTATCGTTATTAAATTGTATGCATGTTATTTAGAGATTAAATTATATTATTGAAGCCTAATATAAATGGGTAACGTATTATAACTTATAACTGGTATAATGAAATAAGTCGAAATCAATTAAACCTGGTTTGGCATAAATGTATGTATATAGTTAAGTGTGATTAGAATGGGAAGGATTCTTGGGTTATGTTAAATGGCAGGTCTTGTGGGTATAGGCCGTGCCTATTGTAAGTTAGGTTGTCCTTATGGGTGGGGTAACTAAATAAAGATTCCAGGACGCGAATATGTGCGCACTTTTAGATGAGAGGTGAGATTAGGGTTTCACGAGAGTGCGACTCCATTTTAATTATGAAATAAGTGCATTGATATTTATTATGCACGGTTAACACACTTGCTAAACATTTTTACACCTCGGGCTCTGACCCGTTTATATTTCTCTCCTGCTAAATATATATTACTACAGGTGTCCTACCGCAGGGATGCCGGATGCCCTTCTATCCAGAGTTGTGGGAGCCGTAACATATGCGGACTGTTGCGGGACTTATATTGTAGTCGCTCCCTATTTCTTTATAAATCTAGATAGGATTTATTGTGTACTTCGGGATTACACTTTAGAGTTATTTATAATTGTTTATATTTTCTTCCCATGAATGTTGTACTTTCTGTGACCCGACAGCTTATTCGGGTATATTCAATTGTATATACTCATTTCATGTTATACTAGCACTTTCTTTCATCATCATACTTGTGCATTCTACCTTTGTTAGTAGCTGTTCATAGTTGGTTTGATTTCCATTGTATGTTTTATTTAGTTTTTGGCATCCGCTTTTAATAGTTTCGGGTAGTTAGCCTTATATTATTTAGTATTGTCAGTTGATGTTGAGACTGAGCCATCCGAGATACCTGATTTATGTAGTATAGGGCTGGCCACCCGTTATTATTTTAAGCGGGTTGTCACATCCCTCTGAACCCCACCACTTCCTACTTTCCTCCACACTAAAAATCTTCATCTCTTCCTCTCTCAATATTTCTTAAAATCCAATTTTCAATGGCACGACGTCACAACCATCGCATCACCAAATACGATTCGACCATTGTTCGTGACGAGGGGGACGACCACATCTTTCATTCCAACCAAGAGAGGGATTGGTATAATGCCTTTTTCAATACCACACGCACGATTCACATAGAACACAACATCAAGTGAGATGAGCTTCCCCAACTGGTCATCGTCCTCTTCCACCACCATGGGTGGTGCACTTTCTTTATAGGGTCTATGAAGAAGAAGTGAGAATTTTCCATGCCACCCTAGTTTGTAAGTCGCCCACCCTCCACCACTGGTGGTGGAAGAAGAAGAATTCAAGGAAGAGAACGCCCCTATGCAAGAAGAGGGGGCGAAACTGAGGAGGGAGAGAATGTGAAAGGAGAAGAAGGAACTGGTGGAAGTGAGGGCGACTCTGACTTTGAGCCCAAATTTTATGAAGGCACCTACCATTCGACAGATATTAACCGTCGGCTTGATGATTTGGAGGCGCGGTTCGACGATTTTGTCAATGAATATAGGTAAGACCTCCACGCCTACTCATAATGGTCCGCCTACAAGCATAAATGTATAAGTTGCAAATGGGTCCCAATTCACAATTGCCCCCATACTACTATGATCCCTATGCTCATGATCGCAATGCTTTCGGGCCTTGACATTAGTTATTATGGGGTTCTTTATGTATTTCTTGTTATTTGTCATCGCTTATCTTGTAAGAACTTTGTATTGGATATCTCCTTCCTATTGCACTTGTTATGGTACTCTTAATGAAAAAAAATTGCATTTTAAATTTTGCTTGTTTTTATTTCGCACCTATTCTTTTTCTTATTTAGATTTTCGTCCTTTTGATTGAGGACAATGCAAAAGTCTAAGTTGGGTGGGGGGGGGGGGGGGGGGGGTGACAAGTGCATCTTGTAAACTTCACAAATTTTAAAATGCCCCAAAAAATTGAAACACTCAAAAAATTCATAAAATCAGAAAATGTCTAAAATTTCCCAAAAAACTGAAAAAAAAGTAAAAAAAAAAATTCTCAAAATAAATAAAAATTGGAATTTAAATTTTTCAAAAATATCACTAAAATTTTTGTTTGAACTCTCAATTTGTAAAAACTAAATGCACAAAGACGAAATTGACCAAAGACGGAAATTAAGCGAAAATTGATGATTTAACGAATAAGTGTGGAGATTTATTAACCCGATGAGATTTCGAGCCTATCACCTTTTGTGAGTATTTAAATCAATTCGAGTTAATGGTTAACTCAATGTTCGATTCAGTTTTTAAATAAGTCGTTGAAGATCTCTAAGTTTTTGTTTTGACCGGTTACTGGAAAGGAGCGAGATGTCATCTTAAAAACACGCAAAAAATGTCTCTAAATTAAATGAATCTCAAGATGCATATGGTAAAATAATGAGTAGTTCGGATAAATGAAATTAGTCCATCGTTTGTTTACCTAAAAATATTAGCAATAAAATGTAATGAAAAATTATCCTTTTGCTATCCATTTTAAGCCTAATAAAATTTTTCATTCGTTTGATAACCTGAAAAACCCAATTAGCTCGGAGCTGCGAAAATAAAAAAATTCATCAAGTAAGTCCAAATGGTGCAATAAAAAGGGGCAAGAAAAGAAATTTTTTAAAAAATGCTCAAAAAAAAACAAAAAAAAAAAAAAAAATATATATATATATATATGGAATGAGAAAAATAGAATGAAAAACAAGGAGAAAAAGGGCAAATGCCCGAAAAAGTACTTAAGGACATCGAGAGAAAAAAAAATTCAACTCCGAATTTCCCAACCATCCCATTTTTTACCCAATGCACCTTATAACCCAAGAAAGTCCTAACTTAGTCCGAATAACAAAATTAATTACCGTGGAGAGATAAGAACAAAAAGATAATAAGAGAGATTAATTCGTGTGGATAAGAGTCGATGTTTCCCGTTTTCCAACAACCATGTTCCAATGATGACATCTATTCACCCCAAATATTTCGTCTTTCTATTTGTATGCGTGAATTCATGTAGATTATGTTTAATCTTTATATCTCTCACACTGAGAGAAAATAGTCACATTCCGATAGTTTTGTTTTTGAGAGCATCCCGTGAGAAATTGAATCAAAACGAATTTTCGAAAAGTGACGTAATGACCAATTGGTAGAAGTTAGCGGTTTGATTTTGAGCTTCGCACACACACACACACACACACACACACACTATAAATTGAGATTTATCGAATAAAAATTTGAAGTGATTATTTTTTTAGAATTTAAATTTTACGATTTTTAAATATTTTGATATTTTCTTGAGTCAAAAAATGAATTTTGTGGGTAAATTCACTACAAATCCTCACGAGACACCACTTGTCCTACTAGGATAGCCTAGCAGTTTAACGACTTGTTACATATGCTAAATGCAATCTCTTTTCCGCGAAAGAGGTATTCTATCATAATAATGTTTTTGGAAGTTTCTTTAACTCATACTCTCATTCTTTTACTTTGCTCAGGATGAGCAGCGTCTTAAGTTAGGGGGTTGATTCGGCGTAAATATGTCATATTTATCTTCGTAATTAAGGATTTCTTATTATTCTTCGTGGTTTAAATATACTGTATTTATCTCATATTCATGCTACTAACCATTTCCAACAAGTAATTCTGATTTTGTGTATTTCTCGTCTGATTTACAGGTATTTCATGCAAGTGAATGCGGGAAAGAAATCAAAATAGTTAAATAAACAAAGAAAAGTAAGTTGAAGGGCATTTTCATAATTTTGTAGCCATAGTCCGGAGGCGGAACCAACTGGAAAGTTGAAGCTCTTGAAGCTATAAGAGCACTGGGAGAAACGGCTCCTCAATTCGAGGTACGGTGAATAAGTTAGGCCAGTTAGAATTCGAGAAGAGCATCCAGGGACAAAAGATGAAATTTAGAAAATTTAAGCAGCGAACCGGCCCAGGTTCCAAGGGAACCGGTTCGGATGACCTGAGCATGAAATTTTATTTTATTCTAAATTTTTTTGAAGAGTTTTATTGGTTGATAACTATTCCAAAAACGAGTCTTAGGGGTTGTAGCATGACATTAGACTTTTGAGGAGACATTAGTTTAACCTAGTTTTAGAGAGAGGAAGGAGGCAATAATAAGAGAAGATTATTTTTCATCAAGTGTTATGATTTGTGGATCAATTATCAAGAAATAGTGTAAGTGGTTGGTCTTCTTTTCCCTTGCTATTTAATATTTGTTATTTTTATGAAATTATTAGCATCTTCCATAAGTTAGAATTCATTCTTCCATGCTTAGGAATAAGTTAATGATGAATAGGATTACATGCAACGTAAAAACCATGTTTTTTATTAGCAAAACAATGTCCGGATAAATTAACTATGGTTGGGATGCATGAACCCAACCCGTCGTATTTTGCATGAATTTGAAATTTGTTCTTGAATTAAATAAATAATTAAAAACGGGATGATTTATTAATACAACTATCGTATGATGTTTAAATCCACCCGCCCTAAGTAATCGCAGTGTTTAAGAATGCATCGCGCATAATGATAATTTTGTCACAAATTTTACTTTTCTTCTTGATTATGTATCGCATGGAAATTTCCTCATATATGTAATTCTTGAAATAAGTACAATTTTCTTTTCAATTAAATGTTTCATTCTTGACAAATTTTGTATCGATGAAATTACTAAGGGTTGGGGGATTTTATAATAATCTTGTATTTATCTCATATTATTTAAACATCTAATCTCTAGTCTTGCATGTGTAGATAAATTAGTAGGATTGACTTGCTTTAATTAGAAGTAGTATAGATATTTCCACTATAATCATCTTTTCTTTTAATTTCTATAAGTTGATCATCGAGTTTAGTCGTCTGCCTTAGTATTTGTCTCGAGATATCGTCTTAGTCCTTGAGGTCGATACTCGGTTTATTGGATTATTACTTGAGCGTCCGTCTTACACATGAGCCATAATTACACGCGTTAGAGACACATTCTGAGTCACGTCACCTATCATTTCGTTAAAGCGAAGTTGTCGCCTCAAAATTTATGTTCGTCTTATAATTACCTATTTCGTGAAGATTTTTCCCAGAACTATTTATGCACATATCCTTTGCAAATAATTTCAACATGTTGAGTTTAGAAAACCTTTTTGATTCATAATTAACATTCCCAGAATATAGTTGATTTAATCAAGTTTGTATCCTTGCATACACCACCTTTGTGGAGAAGGAATCTCCATGGCTGACTTGTGAAACCTGAGGGAATTCATTGTTGAAGATGTAGGACTAAGGTTCTTGCAATTCTTGCGAGGATCATTGGTGAAGGAAGGCTATGGCCATGTGGTTCTTGAGAGGATCATAGTAGATTAATTTTTAAAATTTTTAAGTTGCGATTTGTAAATTTTATAAAGTGAATAAATGGTTTTTCCCTAAGGGGATTTTTCCTGAAACTCTATTTTGGTTGCATGGTTTCTTGATTAACATTTCGAATCACATAGTTGGATGTTCTAGGGCTAATTGAATTATAAATTGGTGCGGATTGTCATCTGAATTTAATAAGTTAATTCCATTAGATAATTGCGCACTCTCAAATTGGTATCAGAGCAGGTTTCACCAAATTATCGCGAGGTCCTGATTTTTTGTCAATTTTTTCTGTGATATCAATTGTTTTGAAAAATTGATTTAAAAAAATCAAAAATTTTCTGATGGAGAACTTATATAATAGGATGCCAATTTTTTATGGATCAAACTATGCCTATTAGAAAGCCCAAATGATATGCATCTTGAAATCCATAGATGAAAGGGTTTGGTTAATATGTGAAAGAGGGTGGACTCCTCCTACGATCACTGTTCATAATGTCACAAATCCTAAACTCGTATCTTCTTAGACTTATGATGAGTTTAAATGGAGCACTTACAACACCCGCGACCTTAGTTCTATTTCTATAGCCATCACCCCTGACGAGTTTTGATGCATTATGACATGCACTATGTGAAAGGAAGCATGGGACATCCTCTAATTGACACATGAAGGTACCAATGTTTTCAAGGCGTATAAGCTTCAAAATTTGACCACCTAATTTGAGACCATGACCATGTTAGAGTCCGAGAGTTTTGATGAATTTTATGCTAGGTTGACGAACATTGGAAACACTAGCTTTAATTTTGGTGAGAAAATTCCTGAGACTAGGGTCGTTAAAAATATTTTGAGGTCACTCCCTTCCCGCTTTATTCCTAAGGTCACCGTGTAACTCATTAGGGATTTTAGACACTCTTAGGTTAAAATAACTCCGAGGAGACCTTCAGAATTATGAGATAGATATGTTCCCTAAAATAATTAAACCTAAGGATATATGGGTGACTTTAAATACTCAAACTAAGAAGAAGAAGAAGAAGAAGAAGAAGAAAGAGAAAGTTTGTGAGACTGAATCTGAGGGTGAGTGTGAATTTGATGACTTGCCCTTGTTTGGGAATTTGATGACTTGGCCTTGTTTGGGAATCTGAGGGTGAGTGTGAATTTAATAAAAAGATTTTTGACAAAAAGAAATATAAGAATGAAGTCTTGGATAGCGGTGAGAAAAAGGAAGAGTTAAGGTGTTTTAAGTGAGAAGGTAGAGGGAACAAGTCATATGAGTGTCCCACTATGAGAAAGAGAAATGGAAAGGATATTGCAAATAAATCCTCTCTTAGCGATGGTGACATCGAGTCAGTTAATTCAGGGGAGAATCACCACAAAACCGAGTGTCGCATTCATGGATAGTGACGTAAGTACTTCTATCTTGTCCCATGATGATGAGGACACATGTAAACGTGAGATCTTCGATTATGTTTTGAGCCATCCTAATGAGAGTTAGGATGAGATTTCAAGTGAGGGAGAAGGGGATCTCCAAAAGTATTTTATTGATTTGTACACCAAGACGTTGAAAACCAAAACAGAGAACAAATATTTTTCTCTTATGGTGTTGGATTAAGAAAGAGAGGTGAAAATTTTGAGGGTGTATAAGGCGTCGGCGAGTAAGCTCGAGAAGGTAAATGTTTCTTTGAGTGAGCAGTTAATCGTCTTAGGCGGGAAAATACTGATTTGACCAACACTGGGGCTAGTCTTATGGGAGATCTTCAATCTTAATTGAAGACTTGTGAAAAACTTAAAGCCTATGTATCCCAACTCGAGAGAGATCTCGAACGTGCTCGGGAGGTCAAGGTTACTTTAGAGTACACATCTAATAAGGTTGAAAAGATTCTCCTCGGTCCCGCTTTGGGTAATATTGAGGGGCTAGGAATAGGTTATGACAGTGTGTCCACTTCCCATGAATCATCGGATTTACCTAACCCACCTCGGCATTCGAATCCACATAGGAGATCTCATCCTAGAAGTTTTGAGAGAGGTGTACCCAAGCCTGTGTATGTTTGTTCCCATTTCAAGCAAAAAGGTCACCTTAGGGAATTTTTGTTTAAGTTAGGGAGAGTCTCATATGTATCTTCCACGATCTGCTACCACATGAGTTCTTGCTCGCACTCCCACACATGTTACTTCGCATGCTCCCGCATATCACATGAGAGATTTTGAGATTTTTCGAGAGCAAGTAGAGTATTTGATCAAAACTTCATAAGATTTTCTGTTTTTTTTATAGGAAGTCATATCCTTTGGAAGACTCATCTGGGCCTAAAGATTGAGGTTGAGACTTGTTTCTAGCATATAATGCTTTTCATGTTTATATCATACATGCCTATTTCTAGATTCTACTATTATTGTAACTATATTTTTTCATTTTGATATATTTATCAAATATCCAAAAGTGTTTTGATTTTCTTGAAAAATTTTGAAAAAAAAAAAAAATCGATTTCTTTTTAGGAAAAAGTGAAAAAGCCAATTTTTTTAATATAATGTTTGAAAAATCCAAAAAGAGTTTTGTATTTTTTTAACACCATGTGTGGATGAACATTAAATATGTACGAGTCACCCATTCATTCCATATCCACGTGATTATTTTGTACTGTTTTGAGACGTGACATCATTTCATATTTGTGCTTTATAATGTGTGGAGTCATTAAGATGTCATATGATGACTACTTGCTAGATACTTGACTCAATGTCACCTTTAATGCACACGAGCACGGACTCAGTTGAGTATTGCACTTACTGTTCACATTCAATTGTAGTGTTTTCATCCCAATCCTGCTTTTTAAAATGAACCA
The DNA here is from genome assembly GCA_949130495.1 of Sambucus nigra. Taxonomy (NCBI): domain Eukaryota; kingdom Viridiplantae; phylum Streptophyta; class Magnoliopsida; order Dipsacales; family Adoxaceae; genus Sambucus; species Sambucus nigra. Next base: position 418,650,281 of record OX422223.1, read on the forward strand.
AATATAAAAACCGAGATATTAAAAGTAGTGCTTGTAAGAACCATTGTCCGGATTGATTTTTTTTTTTTTAGAAAATCATTTATCTGGTAATTTTGGTATATTTTAAGCAATGGAATTGGGCTGCAAAAGACAGATTGACTTTGTGTGAATATCCACCATTTGTAAAATGAAAAAGAGCCTAAAATATTAAAGGCATGTAAAAACAAAAGGAAAGTGTCAGGCCAATTTAAACAAACATTGATGCTTCGCTACATATAAGCATTAATTTCTTCAAAAAGAATTGAGGGAAAAAATTCTATATCCGAGTTTTGAGGGAGTTAAGTCAAAGATCAATGGGTTTGCATGTCATGTAAAAATCTCGTAAAAGAATTACATAGTTTTTGGCGTTATTGGTGTGAAAATCACTCACGATCTTGATTAGTTGAATAGGTTAAGTCTATTTCACTTGAGTTCATCATTTTTACACGTAGGTAGACTTTGAGGTCTTGCCTTAGTGGTGTCTCATTCCTTCATGCAAATATGTTATGCTTGTCTACGTTTATTAACCTACAGAATGTGTACAAACCCCTACATTTCGTTTCCATGACTCGGTTATTTTTGTGTTTCTCCATGGTGTGTTATATTTGTAAAAAACATTCTTTGAAAGATTTGAAAAATCAAAAATAGTTTGTGGCGTCTTTATGTTTATCATTGCAGGGTTATTCATTCATAATTTTTATTATGACATCTTATTCTTTAGTGATGTACGATGTTTTTCAGGATTAGTATCTACTCCTTATCTATTTTAGACAAAATAAAAAAGGGAGAATAAATTACGGGGGAGAGATTGATTTATGGGGGAGATTTTATTTTTTATGCATTTTATTTTATATGTCAAATTCGATGCATCACGGGGTATTTTCTTTGTTTCATGTGTGTAGATACTTTTGGAAGATCATATTCGGATTACACTCGGTGAACATAAAGTGCCCAAGAGAAAACAAAGAAGAAGTGGAGATTTGAAGACTTTATTTTGAAGACATCTTTATCTTGTACCTATCCATTTTAGGGTTTGGAGGGTATTAGGATATTGTTTTATGTCTTAGGGGATTTATTTGTAATTTGGATTCCGGTTTTATGTTTGTACTGGAATAGCCAAAAAGAGGGAGATTTCTAAGAGCATAGTTTGCTCATAGCTTAGGCTATCTTAGTTGTTAGCATATTCAGCTACCGTTTGATTCGAGCCGACTCGAAGTCCGATGATCTAACATCTCTAACTTTAAAGAATCTCCACATCATGAAGGTATAATGCTATTAAGTTTAAATTTATTCCTTGAATTTACTTTGGGATTTTGTAATTTTTATTAAAACTAGAATAGGATTTTTTTTATTTAAAAAATTGAGGTATTTTTTCTTTAGTTATAAATTTTAGAAGTACGCGCATCTCATTCAAACGAGATGGGAATCTCGTTTAAATGTGTATGCTTTTTCATTTGAAGGATTATTTAAAGTTACTTCGATTAAACTACAAACCAGGGCGTACTATTTTGCGTCATTCGAAGCTCGTTTGAAGCTTGTTCAAACGAGATTAGGGTTTTGTCTAATGACCTTATTTTCTTTCTAACCAGAGTCTAATGGGCCTATCATTTTGTTCGAATTAAGCCGCCGCCTCGAAGTTTGTGTTAGCCTTATAAATACCTGTTTCGTGTTTATTTTCGTGAAGACTTTTGCCATAACTATTTCTGCACATATCCTTTGCAAAAGTTTTCAACCTTTTGAGTTTAGAAAACCTTTTTGATTTACAATTAAGATTCCCATAATATATTTGAGTGAATCAATTTTAAACCCTATACTTTGTATCTTTGCATACACAACCGTTGTGGAGAAGGCATCTCCGTGACTAATTTGTGAAACCCGAGGGAATTCACTACTGAAGACGGAGGACTGAGGTTCTCTTGATTCTTTCCAGGATCATTGCTGAAGGAAGGTTGTAGTTGCGTGGTTCTTGAGAGGATCATAGTAGATTCATTTATAAAATTTGTAAGTTGCGATTTGTAATTTTTATAAAGTGAATAAAAGGTTTTACCCTAAGGGGATTTTTCCTGAAACTCTATTTTGGTTGCATGCTTTCTTGATTTATGTTTTGAATCACATAGTTGCATGTTCTAGGCCTAATCCAATTAAAAATTGGTTTGGATTGTCATATGAATTTAATAAGTTAACTACAATAGATAATTTTGCACTCTCATTATTTTCTTTAATATTTCTCTTAGTTTGGCTTGTGCGCATTGAATATTATCATATATAGGAAAATACCACCTTCATTGATCTTTTTGGTAATTAAGTAATAAATTATTTAATTATTTTGGGCTTTTAGGATAAGCTATGTTTTTCAATGTGGTATCAAAATGGGTTCTTTTCATGCATCTGGGGGTATTCCTTTTGAGGGTTGTTGGACAAACACCCGCCCTTTTATGGTCGTAACTATGCCTACATGAAGGCATGTATGATGTATTTTTATTAAGTCACAAGATAAAAGGGTGTTCATCAACCATAGTTAAGGGGTTGGCACATTTAAAAACCTTGTTAGGAGATACTGTTGTCCCTTGTAAGGACAGTTTGTCCATTATCATTTGTTATGTCATACGCCATTACACCATTGAAGATATTCAAGGTTCATATTGTCATCAACAGATTCAAATATCAACGAAGAGGAAGTTTCAAAATTCTAACAGGCCGGATCGGTCCGCCCAGAGAAAAATAATCGATCCGACCCCGGATCGGTCCGCCCCTGTACCGGACCGATCCGCTTGATGAAAAGCCAGTACACCCCGGACCGGAAGCGAACCAATAATGCCAAAATTAAAAAGAACTGATCCGCCCCCTCGGACCGATCCGCCTCAGACCCGGACGGGTCCGTCTGGGATAATTTCCAACAGATCGTGTTCAGATTTTTTAGGATAAAAGTTTCTTATATAAATCCACTACGGGGAGTTTGTTTTCAAGACTTCTTCACACGATTTTTAGAGTTCATAAACTCAAAGTCTTCACCTTTGTGAGTTATCAAACTCATGTTTTGATTCACACATATTTCCAAATCGTATGCGAATCGTTTTTGAAACCCTAGAACACAAACTCTGTTTTTGTTCATACCCTTGTGCAGAAGATGGACCTTCTTCTTCATTGTTGCCCTCCTGGAAAGGTAAACTTCCAGCCGCCGACTACAGATCCGACGCCTGAGGGTAATTTTGTGTCACCCCTGTATTTCATTGTAATCCGTGTAAATTGTACTTTACAAAATTATAGTGAAATAAATGGTTTTGCCCTTTTGGGGGATTTTTCCTCATTTATGTGTGTTTGAATGTTCTTGCATGCTTTACATCTTATTCAATCATACCTAGCTGCATGTTTAGGATATAATTGGGTTAAACTGTGTTTAATTATATAATTTCTTAATTTGAACGCACGCGCATCTCTTTCAAATTGGTATCAGAGCAGGTTACGCTAATCGTTCGCGTATTCCTAGTTTCCGCAAAAATTTTCTAAAAGATATCAATTTTAAAAAAAAAAAAAATTTGAAAAAGTGCATGTTCAATGGAGAAATCATATAATAAAATGCCAGTTTTTTACGGATCTAACTATGCATATTGGAAAGCCCGCATGAGATCTGCTTTAAAGGTAATAGATGAACGTGTTTGGATTCTAGTTGAAAGAGGGTGGACACCTCCCTCCGTCACTGTTGAAAATGTGACCAGTTTAAAACCTGTCACTTCATGGACTGAAGATGAATTTAAATGGTTTTCTTTTAATTCTAAGGGTTTGAGTGCTATTTCCGAATCGATCACTCCCGATGAGTTTCGATGTATCATGACGTGCACCACGTCAAAAGAGGCATGGGATGTTTTACAACTTACCCATGAAGGAACTAATGCTATGAAAGAATCTAAATTGCAAAATTTAACAACTCAATTTGAGACAATCACCATGCTTGAAACTGAATGTTTTGATGATTTTTATGCTAGGCTTTATGACATTGTTAATACTAGCTTTAATCTTGGTGAACATATTCCTAATGCAAGAGTTGTGAAAAAGATTCTTCGATCTTTGCCTAAGAGTTTTATCCCTAAAGTCACTGTGATAAATTCTATGGGTAATTTAAATACGCTAAAATTGGAGGAACTTGTAGGAGATTTGCAAACATATGAAATTGACATGTTTCCTAAATCTGTCAAGTCTAAAGATAAAGGGATTGCACTTAATGCCCAAGAGAGAAAAAGTGAGGGGACGGCAAGAAAGAGAGTAGAGTCATCTAGAAAGAAAGATAGTGAAACTTCTGATTCTGAGTGTGATTTTGACTTAGATGATTTGGCTCTTTTTGCTAAAAACTTTAAGAAAATTCTCAAATTTAAGAAAAGTGGAAATTTTAAAGATAAGAAGAATTTTCAGAAAAATAAGTTTGAAAAGAAAAATGAGAAAGATGTTAAAAACCCTCCTAAGAAAGATAGTGAGAGATGCTATGAGTGCGACGGTAGAGGACATAGAGCTTTTGAGTGTGCCACACGTCTGAACAGAGAGAAAGGGAAAGCGGTCCTTAATGCTACCCTTAGCGACGACAGTGAGGTCGAGTCAGTGGACTCGGGAGATGAGTCACCGCATGAGTGTAACTTCACCGCATTCATGGCTAGTCATGTGAGAAATTCTAGTTCTCCTCACGACGATGAGGATGATGCTTCACAGGGACACCTCGACAGTGAGAGCAATGTGAGTGAGGGGGATGATGACACAAGTGAGAGCGAGAGTGATATTCAACGCGCCTACGCTGAGTTATATTTTGAGTCTTTTAAAACTAAAAAGCGTAACAAAGTGTTAGTTCTTAAGATCACCGGATTAGAGGAAGATTTAAGAAAAGCAAGAGAGAGAGAGTCCTCCACCTGCACCCGAGAGAGAGAGAGAATCTGCCTGTGTTGAGAAAGAGAGTTTGTTTAGAGAGAGAGAGAGTATTTTTGAGACAGAGAGAGGGGACTTGACTAAACAAGTGGATAGTATTATGAGTGAGCTCCATTCCTCCGTGGAGACTCGGAAGAAACTTGAAACTCTTGTTTCCTAACTGACTCATGATCTTGAGAAAGCACGGGAAGTCAAGGTACAAATCGAGGACAAATCTGGGAAAATGGGAAAGATGATCCTCTGCCCCGCTTTAGGTTTTGGTGATCGGCAAGGAATTGGGTATGATGGTGCCTCCACATCCCAAATTGCACCTGGACCAGTTCCTGAGTTTACTACGACTCCTTATGGCCATCGTCAAAAACCTCAAAGGAGAGTTCGACCAAGAAAAGCAAACCAAGGTCCGCCTTTGACTGTGTTCTTTTGTACTTATTGCAAAAGAAAAGGCCACCTCAGGGAGTTTTGCTATAGCATGGGTCGGACACGACGTACTACTACTCCATCACTTCATACAGATGAGTTTTCAAGTCTGAGAGAGCGAGTTGAGTTTTTAGCCGCCACATCACAGAGCTTGCTGAAGGAATTACGATGGATGTCACTACCGTCTGTAAATGCTTCTCACATTCCGGCTAAAACCAACAACAACTAGGGTAAACAAAAGGTTACCACTTCTTGGGTGCCTAAGAAAGATAAGAAAGCCCTTGTTGTTCATGTTGCTCTCAAAGCACATAATACCTCACAGTGGTATTTTGATAGTGGATGCTCGAGACACATGACAGGTGATGTCTCATTTTTTACCCACCTTGAGGATTATAAGGATGGTAGAGTTACCTTTGGAGATGGGAGCAAGTCTAGCATTGTAGGACGAGGTACTGTAGAGTTACCAGGATTTTCTAAGCTAGAGAATGTGTTGTACGTCAAAGGTTTAAAAGTAAACCTTCTCAGCATTAGCCAGCTGTGCGACACTGACTTTGCAGTAAAGTTTGATCGGGACGTGTGTAATATCTACAATCAAGCCGGTAAACTTTTGATGCAAGGGGTGAGGACTGAGGATAATTCTTATGGGACTGTGCCTACTTCCTCACTTGTCTGCAACTATGCCATGATCACTCTTATGGATTTATTGCACCAATGTCTAGGTCATATGAACGTTAGATATTTGACTCGTTTAGCCAAAAAGGACCTAGTACGTGGCTTAACATCTCTTGGAAAGTCAACTTCCACGGTTTGTGGACCCTATCAGTTGGGAAAGCAAATTCGGAGCCCTCATAGGAAGTTGCATTCCATTATCACCTCCCGAGTTCTTGAGCTGATTCACATGGATCTTATGGGTCCTACTCGTACTGAGAGTTTGGGTGGTAAGAGGTAAACCCTCGTGATGGTAGACGATTTCTCCAGATACTCCATTGTAGGTTTTTTGAGAGAGAAATCCGATGTTGTACAGTTTTTAACGACCAAGTGCCGTGTCCTGCAAAATCAACACGGAGTCACTATTAATAGGATACGTAGTGACAACGACACTGAATTTAAGGAAGCAAAGGTAGATTTGTATTGTGATAGCCTTGGGATCAAACATGAGTTTTCTGCTGTGAAGACTCCTCAGCAAAATGAGATTGTTGAGAGAAAGAATAGAACGATCCTATAGATGGCTAGATCTATGCTTCTAGGTCGTAAAGTCTCTATGAGATTTTGGGCAGAGGTAGTGTCTACTGCATGCCACACTGTAAATAGGGTTTATCTACGTCCACACACACTTAAGACGCCTTATGAATTGTGGACTGGCAAGAAACCCAACCTGACATATTTCCGTGTTTTCGGGAGCAAATGCTACATCCTACAGGATAGAGAGAAATTAGGAAAGTTTGACTCCCGGAGCAACGAGGGAATATTGCTAGGATATTCATCGAATAACAGAGCATACCGAGTTTTTAACCTGAAGCGCTCTAAGGTTATGGAATCAATAAACGTCACCGTGCAAGATGACGAACCTTCGACGACTATTGATCCTAACGTACAGTGTGAGGATGAGGACTTCTCTGGGAGTGACTTACTTTTCCCTCACCCACAATCTGTGGACCCTATTCCTATTCTAGGGGACACATCGACTTGGGTTCACAAGAGTCATGACTCGTCTGCTATTGTTGGCGATCCCACTCTAGGGGTCAAGACTCGTGCTCATCTAGAGAACGTTGTTAGCCATCTTTTCTACACGTCCAAAGTCGAGCCCAAGAATCATAAATAAGCACTCAAGGATGAACACTGGATATTTTCTATGCAGGATGAGTTGCTTCAGTTTAAAAATAATAATGTTTGGGAACTTGTCCCCCGACCTAGTGAGACAAATGTGATAGGTACCAGATGGATTTTCAAGAATAAAATGGATGAAAATGGTACCATAATCAGAAACAAAGCTAGGTTGGTCGCTCAAGGCTACACACAGATAGAAGCTGTAGACTTTGGGGAGACATTTGCTCCTGTTGCGAGGCTTGAGTCCGTCCGTCTACTACTCTCCATCGCATGTCATCTGCACTTCAAGTTATATCAGATGGATGTTAAGAGTGCCTTTCTAAATGGCATTCTATAGGAGGAGGTTTATGTGGAATAACCAAAAGGGTCTGAAGACCCTAAGCACCCTGAACACGTTTATTATCTGAGGAAAGCCTTGTATGGTTTGAAGCAAGCACCCCGTGCTTGGTACGAAAGGCTTACTCCCTATCTCTTAGCCCGTGGCTTCAAGAGAGGGGGAGTTGATATGACGTTGTTTGTCAGAAGAGATGACGGTGCTATTTTGGTTGCCCAGGTTTATGTGGACGACATAGTTTTTGGATCCACATGCTCCCAGCATGCTCACCACTTTGAGGAGGAAATGAAAAGTGAGTTTGAGATGAGCATGGTTGGTGAGCTTACATTCTTCCTTGGTCTCCAGGTTCGTCAGCTAGAGGATGGGATGTTCATCTCCCAATCCAAGTATACTAGAGACCTAGTGAAGAAATTTGGTTTAGACTCCACTAAGCATGCACGTACTCCTATGAGTACCACTACCAAGCTTAGTAAGGACACTTCAGGCAAGGACGTATAGCAAACCTTATATCGGAGTATGATAGGTAGTCTACTCTACTTGACTACCAGTCGTCCCGATATAGCCTTTAGTGTTGGAGTCTGTGTGCGATATCAGGCGTCCTCGAAAGAGTCACATTTACTCTCTAAAACATATTATTAAATACGTCAGTGGGACTCTCTCATACGGTATTTGGTATTCCTTTGATACCGATGACCGTCTGTCTGCCTATTCAGATGTCGATTGGGTCGGGGATGTAGATGGTTGTAGGAGCACTTCTAGTGGGTGTTTCTATTTTGGTTATGCTCTTGTCTCCTGGCTAAGCAAGAAGCAAAATTCCATCTCTTTGTCCACTGCGGAGGCTGAGTACATAGCTACCGAGAGTTGTTGCACGCAACTCTTGTGGATGAAGCCAATGCTGGAGGATTATGGGATTTCACAGGACACCATGACCATTTCCTGTGATAACATGAGCGCGATACACATATCCTGCAATCCAGTCCAGCATTCGTGCACAAAGCACATCAGGATACGTGAGCACTTTATACGACACTTAGTTGAAGAGAAAGTCGTATCCCTGAGTTTTGTTCCCACCAACCATCAGTTAGCCGATATTTTCAAAAAAACTTTAGATGCCCTTAGATTTGAGAGTCTTAGGAAGTCTTTGGGGATTTGCACAGTTGACTGAGGGGTTGGTCTATGACTAGAATAGGATGCTTCTTCATGTTCATATCATATGCTTCCTATTGCTAGTTTATTTTATATGTACCATTGCTTTGTTGTACAGCTATTTCTTTATTCTTTTGAAAAATTCCAAAAAGATTTTTCTTTTGACAAAAATTTTGAGAAAAACACAAAAAGATTTTTTGTAATACCCCGTATTTTTATGCTTTATAAATTTGGGGATTTATTAAATTTAATGTGAGTTATTAATTTAATATAAATTCGGAAATTAATTACTTTATAATTATTAACGTGATGTGAGTTAGTAATTATGGGAAACTTATTGAATATTACTAATGAGTAGAGTAATATATAAAATTGATTCTATTGAATGTCAAGAGTGATTAAAATGACAATTTTAGAAATTTGAGTCGGGACGCGCCCATGTCGCGTCGGGACTAAATATTGATTAATAAAAGTGAATAAATTATAAGTTGCTCGTATGGTCGTTTTGAGTGAGTCAAAGTGTCCGGAAGGGTCGAGATAGTCAGAAAAGTGTACCAGGGGGTTTAGTTTGGGTCTCGGGGTGTTTTTAGGCTTATTTAGCGCCCCGGAAGGGCATTTTGGACATTTTGTAATTTTGGGCAATTAAACCCACGAATTTTCAAGGGTTATATCAGATGTATAGGCTTGTCTTATAGTGTTAACACAACCAAAGACAAGTGACGGCCATAGGAGAGGAAAGGAGAGAGCTTGCCAAGGTGTTCTAGGCCGAAAATTCACCCGGTTGCACCGCCACCACCACCAACGCGTAGATCACGCGACGGGGAACACAACCACACCAAATTCATTCAAAAATTAGAACTCTAAAATTCTCAGGCAAGTATTTATCTTTCTTAAATTCGTTAATGCATTATTCATGTTAGTCTAGGATTGATTAGGATGTATTTCATAGAAGAAAACCCATGTTGGAGATAGGAAATTGCATGTAGAAATGATATAAATGGAAATCAGGAAATCCCCTTCGTATTTAGAGGTTGAACCACGGATTTATGATGTATTAGGAGTAGAAATTCTGGAAAAAGACTGATTAGAACAAAGTGAAAGAAAATTGTAGGGTTCATGAAGTTTATATAAGTTTTGCCCCTTTTAATCCATGGTTATTGATGGAAATTCACATGCTTTACGTAAAAGATTGTTGGTTTGGGTTATTAATATTTGTAGTACGAATTTCTGGGAGTTTGGGTGTTAAAAATCTTGATTTGGTTGAGGTTGGATGTTAGAACCCGTAACTGTTAATCTGCAAAATTAGCCATACATGTTTGATCGATCGATCGAACCAGGAGTGTCGATCGATCGAGCTCCTGCCATCAATCGATCGACCCCTCCTGGCAGACTCATATTTCCCCTTTTAATTAGTTGAATTCAAATTAAATGAGTAAAAATCTTTGGACATCCTTATTAAAATATTTTGGAAGGTAAAGGAGGCCAGTAGGACTTATTAATAATTATGAGACCTTTAATCTAAGATGAGATTTACATTTTGGGATGTTTACACGTAAGGGACGATGGGGTTGTGTATTAAAGGGAGAGACGCGTAAAATATTTACGTTGGAAAAATAGATGAGTACCTACTGAATTCTACACTTGGGAGGATAGAGTCCATGAGTGTTACGTAGTAAGTTGGATTAATCCCTCAATTAAAGTAAGAGATGAACCATTATACGTGATAACTAAATATTGAGAAATAAGGATAAATATTATATTATGGGTGATGAAAGGTACCTAAAGAGATATGGTAATAGTAGTATATTTATATGACTGTGTTTATGCATATGCTATATATGTGTGAAAATCATGCCCGCGCTACTTGCTATCCCTGAGGTTACCGCGCTGGGACAGTCTTATCTCTATGTGCCTTTATGGGGGATATTGACTCATACTCTAGAAGATAGATGTCCTTGGTACAGGCTATCTGATCGATGGTCAGACGGTCCTAAGAGACATGAGGGTATGTACTGACCTCTTAGGGACTTGAAATCTATGCTTCGCCTCAATATTGTGTGTGTATGTGTTAATACAGTTCGAGAGTGATTCTGAACTTGTATTTCCCTTAGTAAGAGTGAGACGGGGATTGGATAGCAGAGTATGCCCGCACCATAATTTTTATGTGGGGTGCTGTTAGAATATATATATTATACGAGTATTTAATATATATATATATATATATATATATATATATATATATATATATATATATATATATATATATATATATATATATATATATTTAATTCTGAAATTTGGAACTTCCTACTGTGTTTATGGTAAGTAAGATATGAATAATGTTTTCAGTTTTGAAATACTTGTTTTGAAAAGTACAATATGATACTGGGAAACTTTATTAGAGAATAAAGTTAAAATGAGAGTTTTGTTATTAAATGGAATTTACTCCTTAAACAGTTGAATCGCCAGTTTAAATCTTATGAGCAAACTAAGATAATATAAGTTAAACTGTTGGGAAGGTTAGTGCGATAGGTATGCACATTAGAAGAGAGGTGAGAATTCCTCAAGGGAGTGCCACACTAATATGTTGTTGCATTGGCCAGTAAACATTTTAAATACTTGCTAAACAAATTTTAAATCATTTTCACAATCGGGCTCTGACCCGTTTCCATTTTCTATTCTCTCTTGTATATATATGTATATATTACAGGTGTCCAGCCACAGGGGCGTCTTGCATAGGATCCTTTGGAAGGAACGCGTTGCATCTTAGGTGGGAGTTGCAGGCCTCTTGCTTAGATGATTTCTTTTATTTGATTCCACTCCTAGCATATCTATTCAGTTGGGCATGTGTCGCCCGTTTTCATTATCCAGTTATTTTATTGGACATTGTGATTCCTTTATTTCTAGTATTGTCACTTTGGGATTAATTACTGTCTGGATGTTTTACTTTAAGTTTTAAATGTTGGGATCTAGTTATTGAATGTTTAAATTATTTGGATTATATGTTCCAGGATGGTTGTGGTGTGATTCTTTAATATTGAATTATTGTAAAGTTTTAAATCTTTGGTTATAAATAGAATTTGAAAAGTAATGTCTAAAATGATTTTGACACTTAGCTTAATTAATTAGGGTGTTTAAAATGGAAAAGTTATTTTTACGACAGTGATGCTAAGAATGAACCAACTGTTCACCTTGATTTTAATTTAATAAACGAGTGATCGCTCGGTATTTAATTAGGCGGGGTGTCACAGGTGGTATCAGAGCATCATGTTCTAGTGTCTTTAGGATCTGTACGGCTTATTTCGCTTTCAGCTTAACATTTTTGCTATAGAGCCCTATTTTAGGATTGTTGTATTCTTGTTTTTATGTTTACATCTTCAGCTATTTGAGATTTAATAATAACTTTAGACTAATAAATTTCTTCACATTTCAGATGCCTCCGAGACGTGCACCAAAGGATAGGCATGCCCAAGCCGAGCAGCCAGCAGCTCCGACTCAGGGTACGATGAATGCTAATGAGGTAGCCGCTATTATTGCTCAGGCGGTGAATGCCGCACTAGCGGTGGTACAGCAGGTTCCACCCCAGATTCAGGCAGAGACGCCAGTACATGCACAGCTTCCATCTGCATGGGAGCGGGTTAGGGATGCCTTTCAGAAGGCGCATCCCCCTGAGTTCTCGGGTAGTTCAGATATCATTATCATCAGCCAATGGAAGAAATATATCCAGAGGCATCTGCGTATGTATGAGTGCACAAACGTGCAAAAATAGTTGTTGGCTTCCTTCAAGTTAGTGGGGGTCGCTTTGCAGTGGTGGGAATCCACCACCACCTTAGAGGAGAGTGATACTATCCCGATTCAGTCATTCTGAGAACGGTTTGATCGCAAATATTTTTCACCCGCCGTGCAGACTGAGATGAGGTGAAAATTACTGAACTTGAAGCAAGATAATTCTACTGTTGCCGAGTATGAAGAGGAATTCACAAGACTTCTCACCATAGTACCAGATGAGGCACCTACTGAGGGTAAGAAAATACTTTTGTTCGTGGACGGGTTAGCTTGGAGGATCCGTCAGCACCTTATAGGGAATCTGTCTCTGAGTATGTTCACAGATGTACTCAATGTTGCTTTACTACACTGCCAGGATCACCGCTTCCATCTGCAGGGAAGCAAGCGAGCAGGAGAGTCCGGCCAGCAGGGCAGGATAGGGGGTAGTGGCGCTGGTGGAGCACCGACATCCCAGGGATAGACTCGTCAGCATGAGCAGAGTTCCCATCAGGTGGACCCCGCCAAGCGCTTCCGATCAGGTGATTCTAGGCAGGGATTTGGGGGTTATAGGCAGGGCCAGCCTAATCAGCAGGGCCAGCAAGGCCAACACCGTCAGTAGCAAGGTCAGCAGCATGGCCAACAGGGCCAACATCGTTTTCATCAGGGCCAGTGGCAGGGTGGTAATGGCCAACAGGGTCGTGGTTAGCAGGGTCAGAGGGGAGGTAATTTCAAAGGCCGATGTTTCAGGTGCGGCAAGAATGGCCATAGGCGCCAAGATCGTCCAGAGGGAGAGAGGGCCCCACAGCAGCAGGGTGCTCGTAATGAGCCACAGAGGCCACTTTTTCCAGCCGCCCTCCCAACACCAGCTCAGGTACCAGCCATTCCAGCAGCTCCAGTGCAGCAGGGGCAGTTACAGTACGGATGTGTCTATAATGTCCACCAGGCAGAAGCTCCACAGGCACCACCCGCGATTGAGGGTATGTTTCCTATCCATGGTACTATGGGTTGGGTTTTATTTGATACTGGGGCGACGCACTGTTTTATAGCTACTCATTTTGCCAAGGCTTTAGGGTTATTAGCCATAGCAGAGAGCACTGTGACGTGTGTAGACTCACCACTGGGTAGTGGATCGCTCATTTTCTTTATATGCCTGGGTGTGGAGGTAGAAATTGGTAGCTTGGTATTACCAACAGACATGTTAGTCTTAGATATGCATGAGCACGATGTTATTATCGGTATGGATTGGCTCGCAGCTTACAGAGCAATGATAGATTGTTTCGGTGGGAGTATTATTTTTGCCATTCCGGGGCAAGAGATTTTTGTAGTGGCGATGCCTCGCCCAGAGGGAGGCTCGACCGCTCATTTATATTACATAGAGGAGGATACCTCTAAGGAGGTTGTGATTCCCTTAGACTCGATCCCAGTTGTTTATGAGTATTCCGATGTATTTCAGGAGATACCAGGCCTACCCCCCAGTCGTGAGATAGACTTTGTCATAGATTTATTACCGGATACTTGACCTATAGCACGCGCTCCATATCATATGGCTCCGGCAGAGATGTAAGAGTTACGAGATCAGATAGAGCAGCTGTTAGGTCAGGGCTTCATTCGAAGGAGTACCTCACCTTGGGGCGCTCCAGTTTTGTTTGTGAAGAAGAGAGATGGTTCATTGAGGCTATGTGTGGACTACCGGGAGTTGAACAAGGTCACGATACGGAATAAGTATCCGTTGCCTCGAATCGATGATCTGTTCGACCAGCTGAGGGGAGAAACTTTCTTTTCGAAGATAGATCTGAGGTCGGGGTACCATCAGCTACGTATTAGGGAGCAGGATGTTTCAAAGACTGCTTTCTTGACGAGATATGGGTCCTATGAGTTTAGGGTTATGCCATTCAGACTCATAAATGCTCCAGTCATATTCATGGACTTGATGAACTGAGTGTTCAGAGAGTTCTTGGATCAGTTCGTCATTGTTTTCATAAATGACATTCTGATATATTCACACTCTGAGGAGGAGCATGCCGATCACTTGAGGCAGGTTCTTCAGACTCTACGAGAGCATCAGTTGTATGCTAAGTACGAGAAGTGCGGCTTCTGGTTACGTGAAGTGCAGTTCTTGGGACATGTTGTTTTTGAACGGGGGATAGCAGTTGACCCGAGTAAAGTGTCAGCGGTGAGGGAGTTGGGATAGCCCACGACACCGATGGAAGTGCGTAGTTTCTTGGGGTTAGCCAGATACTACAGGAGATTCATTCGAGGATTCTCCAAAATAGCGGGTCCATTGACGAACCTGACTCGCAAGGGGGTACCATATGTTTGGGATGATGCTTGTTAACTAGCTTTCGACGAGATGAAAGACAAGCTTACTTCATCCCCGGTCCTTGCTTTACCTAATCCAGGTGTGGAGTACCTGGTTTACACCGATGCCTCTTTATGGGGACTTGGGGGAGTACTTCAGCAGGAGGAGAAGGCTATAGCTTTTGCCTCCCACCAGCTTAAGCCGCATGAGAAGAATTACCCCACCCACGACCTCGAGTTAGCAGCGGTCATTTTCGCATTGAGGATCTGGAGGCACTATTTATTGGGAGAGAAATTATGCTTGTTCACAGACCACAAGTCACTGCAGTACCTGTTCACTCAGCAAGAGCTCAATATGCGTCAGCGCAGGTGGTTAGAGTTCGTCAAGGACTATCAGTTCGACATACAGTACCATCTGGGGAAGGCCAACGTAGTTGCTGATGCGTTGAGCCATAGGCCGGTAGACGATGTAGCGAACATCTGGAAAGCAAAGTGGAAAGAGTTGGGTCACCAGGACGCAGTAGCCCGTTCCTTCATATCTGCCATGACAATGACACCCGAGATTGTTACGAGGGTGATACAGGCACAAATCGCAGACCCATTTTTCCAGGAGCATATTGTACGACTTTTAGCCGAGGGTGCTGAGTCTTATTCTGTCAGTTCTGATGGGGGTTTGATGTTTAATGAGAGATTGGTGGTTCTAGAAGGAGCATACTTACATCATGCTGTGATGACCCAGTTTCACGGGTCCCAATTTGCAGTACATCCTGGGGGAGATAAGATGTACCAGGATATGAGGCGGCAATACTGGTGGAGTGGGATGAAAAAGGATATTGCTGAGTTCGTGTCCAAGTGTTCTACCTGCCAGCTGGTAAAGGTGGACCATCAGAAACCATCAGGGTTGCTTCAGTCATTAGAAATACCCGCGTGGAAGTGGGAGAGTATTTCCATGGATTTTATTACAGGGTTGCCTACATCACAGCGGGGCCACGACTGCATCTGGGTGATTGTGGACCGTTTGACCAAGGTGGCTCATTTTCTGCCGGTGCAGATAGACAATACCACGGGTCCGTATGCTCAGTTGTTCATTGCTGAGATTGTCAGATTACATGGGGTGCCCCTGAATATTGTGTCAGATAGAGATAAGATTTTCGTGTCGCGTTTCTGGGAGAGCTTTCAGGAGGCTATGGGTACAGAGTTGAGGTTGAGTTGAGCTTATCACCCACAGACAGATGGGCAAACAGAGCATACTAATCAGATGCTGGAGGATATGCTATGCATGTGTGTCCTTGATTTTGGAGGAGGTTGGAAGCCACATCTTCCACTGGTAGAGTTCGCTTATAATAACTCTTATCAGTTCACGATTGGCATGGCTCCATTCAAGGCTTTGTATGACAGACCTTGTCGTTCCCCAACTTGTTGGCTAGAGGTGGGGAAAACAAGTTTCTAGGACCAGAAGTGATTTAGGAAACCTCTGCGAGGATTGAGATGATCAGGAGTCACATTCGGGTAGCCCAGGACAAGCAGAAGAGCTACGCTGATGCGAAACGGTTCTTCCGAGAGTTTAATGTGGGGGACCAAGTATTACTACATGTATCTCCTATGAAAGGAGTGATGAGGTTCGGGAAGAAATGGAAATTGGCCCCGAGGTACGTGGGACCATTTCCCATTATCGATAGAATTAGACCGGTAGCATATAGATTGGGACTGCCAGAGCATTTACATCGCATTCATGATGTATTGCACATCTCGTCGTTGAGATGATATCTTCGAGATGACATGGCTCACATCCACATCGCGGTAGAGGAGATAGACTTACATCCTGATAGCTCTTACTAAGAGAGATCGATGGCTATCCTAGACCATATCGAGAGGAGATTGAGGTCGAAGGTAGTTCCACTTGTACGGGTCCAGTGGGAGCATCATAATGTGGAGGAATCCACTTGGGAGCACGAGGCAAATATGCGCGAGAGATATCCAGATTTATTCTTACCATGTATGCCTTATTTTCTGAATTTCGGGACGAAATTCAGTTATTAGGGGGAAAGTATGTAATACCCCGTATTTTTATGCTTTATAAATTTGGGAATTTATTAAATTTAATGTGAGTTATTAATTTAATATAAATTCAGAAATTAATTACTTTATAATTATTAACGTGATGTGAGTTAGTTATTATGGGAAAATTTTTGAATATTACTAATGAGTAGAGTAATATATAATATTGATTCTATTGAATGTCAAGAGTAAATAAAATGATAATTTTGAAAATTTGAGTCGGGATGCGCCCGTGTCGCGTCGGGACTAAATATTGATTAATAAAAGCGAATAAATTATAAGTTGCTCGTATGGTCATTTTGAGTGCGCCAAAGTGTTTAGAAGGGTCGAGATAGTCAGAAAAGTGTACCCGGGGGTTTAATTTGGGTCTCGGGGTGTTTTTAGGCTTATTTAGCTCCCTCAGAGGGCATTTTGGACATTTTGTAATTTTGGGCAATTAAACCCACGAATTTTCAAGGGTTATATCAGATGTCTAAGGTTGTCTTCTAGGGTTAACACAACCAAAGATAAGTGACGGCCATAGGAGAGGAAATGAGAGAGCTTGCCAAGGTGTTCTAGGCCGAAAATTCACCCGGTTGCACCGCCACCACCACCAACGCGTAGATCACGCGATGAGGAATGCAACCACACCAAACTCATTCAAAAATCAGAACTCTGAAATTCCTAGGCAAGTATTTATCTGGCTTAAATTCGTTAATGCATCATTCATGTTAGTCTAGGATTGATTAGGATGTATTTCGTAGAAGAAAACCCATGTTGGAGATAGGAAATTGCATGTAGAAAGGATATAATTGGAAATCTGGAAATCCCCTTCGTATTTAGAGGTTGAACCACGGATTTATGATGTATTAGAAGTAGAAATTCTGGAAAAAGACTGATTAGAACAAAGTGAAAGAAAATTCCAGGGTTCATGAAGTTTATATAAGTTTTGCACCTTTTAATCCATGGTTATTGATGGAAATTCACATGCATTACGTAGAAGATTGTTGGTTTGGGTTATAAATGTTTGTAGTACGAATTTTTGGGAGTTTGGGTGTTAAAAATCTTGATTTGGTTGAGGTTGGATGTTAGAACCCGTAACTGTTAATTTGCAGAATTCGCCATACCTATTTGATCGATCGATCGAACCAGGAGTGTCGATCGATCGACGCATCAATCGATCGAGCTCCTGCCATCGATCGATCGACCCCTCCTGGCAGACTCATATTTCCCCTTTTAATTAGTTGAATTCAAATTAAATGAGTAAAAATCTTTGGACATCCTTATTAAAATATTTTGGAAGGTAAAGGAGGCCAGTAGGACTTATTAATAATTATGAGACCTTTAATCTAAGACGAGATTTACATTTTGGGATGTTTACACATAAGGGACGATGGGGTTGTGAATTAAAGGGAGAGACGCGTAAAATAGTTACGTTGGAAAAATAGATGAGTACCTACTGAATTCTACACTTGGGAGGATAGAGTCCATGACTGTTACGTAGTAAGTTGGATTAATCCCTCAATTAAAGTAAGAGACGAACCATTATATGTGATAACTAAAGATTGTGAAATAAGGATAAATATTATATTATGGGTGATGAAAGGTACTTAAAGAGATATGGTAATAGTAGTATATTTATATGACTGTGTTCATGCATATGCTATATACGTGTAAAAATCATGCCTGCGCTACTTGCTATCCCTGAGGTTACCGCGCTGGGACAGTCTTATCTCTATGTGCCTTTATGGGGGATATTGACTCGTACCCTAGAAGATAGATGTCCTTGGTACAGGCTATCTGATCGATGGTCAGACGGTCCTAAGAGACATCAGGGTATGTACTGACCTCTTAGGGACTTGGAATCTATGCTTCGCCTCAATATTTTTTGTGTATATGTTAATACAGTTCGAGAGTGATTGTGAACTTGTATTTCCCTTAGTACGAGTGAGACGGGGATTGGATAGCAGAGTATGCCAGCACCATAATTTTTATGTGGGGTGCTGTTAGAATATATATATTATACGAGTATTTAATATATATATTTAATTATGAAATTTGGAACTTCCTACTATGTTTATGGTAAGTAAGATATGAATAATGTTTTCAGTTTGGAAATACTTGTTTTGAAAAGTACAATATGATACTGGGAAACTTTATTAGCGAATAAAGTTAAAATGAGAGTTTTTTTATTAAATGGAATTTACTCCTTAAACAGTTGAATCACCAGTTTAAATCTTACGAGCAAACTAAGATAACATAAGTTAAACCGTTGGGAAGGTTAGTGCGATAGGTGTGTACATTAGAAGAGAGGTGAGAATTCCTCAAGGGAGTGCCGCACTAATATGTTGTTGCATTGGCCAGTAAACATTTCAAATACTTGCTAAACAAATTTTAAATCATTTTTACAATCGGGCTCTGACCCGTTTCCATTTTCTTTTCTCTCTTGTATATATATGTATATATTACAGGTGCCCAGCCATAGGGGCGTCTTGCATAGGATCCTTTGGAAGGAACGCATTGCAGCTTAGGTGGGAGTTGCAGGCCTCTTGCTTAGACGACTTCATTTATTTGATTCCACTCCTAGCATATCTATTCAGTTGGGCATGTGTCGCCCGTTTCCATTATCCAGTTGTTTTATTGGACATTGTGATTCATTTATTTCTAGTATTGTCACTTTGGGATTTATTACTGTCTGGATGTTTTACTTTAAGTTTTAAATGTTGGGATCTAGTTATTGAATGTTTAAATTATTTGGATTATATGTTCCAGAATAATTGTGGTGTGATTCTTTAATATTGAATTATTGTAAAGTTTTAAATCTTTGGTTATAAATAGAACTTGGATAGTAATGTCTAAAATGATTTTGACACTTAGGTTAATTAATTAGGGTGTTTAACTTGGAGAATTTATTTTTACGACAGTGATGCTAAGAATGAACCAACTGTTCACCTTGATTTTAATTTAATAAATGAGTGATCACCCGGTATTTAATTAGGCGGGGTGTCACATTTTTGTATTTTAATTTGCACCTTTTATGGATGAACATTTAAGATATCCAAGTCACAATTTCATTCCACTTATCCATGTGACTGTTTGATAGAGATTTGAGACGCTACATCATTTCATCCATGTGATTTACATTGTATGGAGTCTTTGAGATGTAATTAGTGATATTTTCCTACATGTTTGACTCCTATCTCCTTTATTGCACACATGCACAGCTTTATTTGATTATTTTACTTGTCTATCACATGTTGTCTTGAGTGTTTCCATCTCAATTCTGTCTATACAACTTACAATATGCGATAAAACTTGACAAGTTTGGAATGCATGTAAAAACCATTTTTTGTGAGACTGAGTGTTTGTTTCAGAACGGGGAGGGGCTGCGAAAGGTAATTATCACTTCTTTGCGCAAAAGCCACCGTTCAAAAGGACCTAAAAATGGAGGAATTTTATTATCCGGGGTCCAAAGAGGTTAAAAGAGACTGAAAAAATGTAAATGCAATAAAAAGCAATTCATGTCAAATATGGACCATTAGGTTTCACCATCAATTCTCCAAAGTTTGAGAATTTAGAATGCCTGTATTCAAAATTAATATTTGAGGGAGTTTGGTTGGAGAATATAAACGGGTTTGCACTTCCTTGCAAGTCCTAAAAAAGCATGAAATAGTTTGGGATGTTATTGGTGTGGAAATCACTTTGAGCTTTGATTTGTTGATTTGATTAAGTCAATGTCTTATATTACCACCTTTTTACACCAAAGGAAGACCTTGAGTTCATTCGTTAGGAGTATCCGATATTCATCGTTCACATATGTCATGTTTTGTATGCATTGATTTTCCTATCGAATGTGTTCACACCCCTTCATTTCATTTCCATGACTTGGTTGTTTTGTGTTCTCTCATGGTGTGATTTTTGTTTGTTTTGTGGGAAAATTTTGAAAAAATCAAAAATAGTAGTTTAGTTCCTTGTGACACCCCGATTTCTCTTATTTGATTCATTCTTCTCATTTGTCTATTTGGGGACATCATAAATAGGGGGAGAAAGAATTATCATTTTATAGGGGAGTTTGAATTTTGGGGGAGTTTTTGAGAGTTTGAATTTTGGGGGCGTTTTTTAGATTTACCTTATGCTTTTATCATAAATTGATATCTATGTTTATCTCATTACAAACTCGCTATGTCACGTGGTATTTGCGTTGTCTCATGTGTGTAGGTATGAAGATTGATGATCTCTGAATTGCACACCCTGATGAGAAAAGCATTGAGATTCCTGAAGATTCGAAGAGCAAACGATGAAGTCTTATTCATTTGTATCATTCCAATTTTGGGTTCGTGGAAGGGTAGATTTGTATGGGCATTGTGTTATTTGATGATTCAGATGTTTGTTTTTATGTATGTACCAGCATAGACATAGGGGGAGATTTGTAAGGACAGTTTGTCCATTATCATTTGTTGTGTCATACGCCGTTACACCATTGAAGATATTCAAGGTTCATATCGTCATCAACGGATCCGAATATCAAAGAAGAGGAAGTTTCAAAATTCTGACAGGCCGGACAGGTCCGCCCAGAGAAAAAGAACCGATCCGACCCCGGACCGGTCCGCCCCTGTACCGGACTGATCCGCTTGATGAAAAGCCAGTACACCCCGGACCGGAAGCAAACTGATAATGCCAAAATTAAAAATAATTGATCCGCCCCCTTGGACCGATCCGCCTCAGACCCGGACCGGTCCGCGTGGGATAATTTCCAACAGATCGTGTTCAGATTTTTTAGGCTAAAAGTTTCTTATATAAACCCACTGCGGGGAGTTTGTTTTCAAGAGTTCTTCACACGATTTTTAGAGTTCATTAACTCAAAGTCTTCACATTTTTGAGTTATCAAACTCATGTTTTGATTCACACATATTTCCAAATCATCTGCAAATCGTTTTTGAAACCCTAGAACACAAACTTTGTTTTTGTTCATACCCTTGTGGAGAAGACCGACCTTCTTCTTCATTGCTGCCCTCCTAGAAAGGGAAACTTCTAGCCGCCGACTACATATCTGACGCCTGAGGGTAACTCTGTGTCACCCCTGTATTTCATTGTAATCCGTGTAAATTGTACTTTACAAAATTATAGTGAAATAAATGGTTTTACCCCTTTGGGGGATTTTTCCTCATTTATGTGTGTTTGAATGTTCTTGCATGCTTTACATCTTATTCAATCATACCTAGATGCATGTTTAGGATTTAATTGGATTAAACTGTGTTTAATTATATAATTTCTTAATTTGAACGCACACGCATCTCTTTCATCCCCTAAAACTTAGAAATCCTTGCTTGATGATGGACATTGGGTACCTAATTAGAGGTTTAGGGAAATCAATGCCATATTGTGCGGAGTAACCTAAGAAGAGTTTTAACATATGTTTATTTCTACTACATCCAAAAAGGTGTGATACATTCTACAACTCGCCCATGAGGGTACCAATACAATTCGGGTATCGAATTTCCAACATCTCGCCACCCTATTTAAGTTATTGAAAATTCAAGAGAATGATACATTCGATGAGTTTTATACAAAGTTTTCCAACATTGTGAAGAAACTCATATATTCTAGGGTTATTAGAAACATTCGTAGGTCACTACTACCTAGGTTGCTTCCCTATGTCGCAATTTTAAACGTCGTAAGAGGTATGTATAAAATGAAGGTAAAGGATATTATAGGGTTGATTCAAACCTTTGAGTTAGAAAACTATCCACCGTCCAAGAATGAGAAGGACATCACGTTAAAGTAACGTAGGAGTTATCCTTCAATTTTGAATGATGATTATGATGAGAATGGGGTTGAGACTACCTTATTGACAAAAAAATTCAAGAAATATTTTAAATCCAATACTCAAAATTTTGCATCTAATAAGACAAGATGAAAGAATAGTAAAGTGAACACGGTAGATAAGTCTTATAATTGTTAATATTGCAAGTCTCATGGAAAAGATAAATTGGTTGATGACTTTGGGAGGTACTTTCATGCCAAGGTCTTGAAAATTTTGCATATGATTGTCCTACTAGGATAAAGGGAAAAAGTAATTAGAGGAAGGCTATTAAGGCCACTCTTAGTGGGAGTGGCACGGACACAGATAACGAGTCTCCCATTGAATGCATCTTCACTGTGTTTATCACCATCAAGAATTTGATTTGTCCTTAAAAATCCCTTAATGAAGAAAAGGTTGAGAAATATGGCGTTGAGTCTTATAACTATGGAGAAGAAATGGTATAGGAAATATTTTTTTATCGAGACTAAATAACAACTTCAAGTGAAGTTTATTAAGATGAATTCCTTGAATAAAATTTCTTGTATGAGAGTGATCTCAGTGCTTCAAGGGAGATTGAGACACAAATAATTAGCAAAAAAATCATTAAGCTACTCTTACTATGAAATTGAAAGTGGGGGCAAAAGGAGATTGAGATATTCAATTGTGACATACTCTTATTTATAAAAATTAGTTTAGCAAGTCTATTTATTAAACAAAATATTTTGACAAAACAATTTGTATATAATCCTTACATGAGATAGGAATCAAAGAAATACAATAATCAAATACAAGAACGATAGGATAATATTCCAGTGACCAAATAGAAATAATCAATCACCACTACCGCATAGTAAAAGGTACCAACTAATAAGTTATTACATGACAAAATCCAAAGGTAATAATATCTCCAAACACTCACATTGAGTTCAGATACTAGGAATCAAACAATAACTCGCATCACTCATACATAAAACTAAAATGGAAAATAAAGGGTAGCTCTGACACTTACATCCAAACTTGGTAGTGATTGAAAGGAACGACTGGAATCTCCAAAACAATGCTAAGTCTAGTACTCGATAGCACTTATAACAACGCGATGGGCCAGGCCTAAAAATTCCCCTATATGTGCCCCTAGGGTTTGTAGAGAAAAACATCAATTTATAATGTTTCACAATTTGAATAAACTTTGCAGCTTTAAAACTCATGAATGTTGTGCGAAACAGAATAGCCAATTTTAGTCTTTTCATAAGCATGCATCTAGGTGACAATAAGCAAGAATAAGATAATCAACCCATAACACGACGATGTACTAGGAAATTCCACAACGAAAAAAACCTCGGACGACCCACCCACACAAGTCCACTATGATATAGGTAATTTTACAAGACCAATTTATACTTGCTCACAAACTTGGTGCCTTCAATCCTTGACATGCTTCCTTGATCATTGTAACCTTCTTCGTAGTCACAGTTGTACACATTCTAATAGCCACACAACACAAATGCTTTCCTATGTCTAGGTATCCCACCGGTCTTACTTGTCTCATGACCATTCCAGTCGTCGCTCGACACAAGAATGATGTCCACCATAGGAAATGCTCACAGTATGTAAAGATAACCACTTTGATAAAAAATCGGATATCTCAAAATGAAATATGTATATAAGATTCTTAGATCTTAAAACATCGGTGTAAACTAGGGTTTTGGTTTTTAAGAACATTCTCTCAAAATAAACACACAAACATGGAGAGCTTTTTAAACAAGTTTAGGAACATTAAAAGCTTGAAAAAGTCTCTACAAAATGTGTAACTCTACACTCCTATTTATAGGAGGTATATTAAAAATGAGATAAGGATGAAAACCCAATTAATAAATCTTGAAAAAAATACAAGCTCGTGCACTCATTCGAACGCAATTCCAACAACATTTCCAATGAGATTCCAGAATGACTAACTTTTTCCCAAAACTAATCTTATTCGAAGTCCCGTTCAAAGTAGTTCTAATGGGGTATGCCATCTCGTTCGAATGACTTTGTGAAAAAAAACATATTTTTCTTCCAAAAAATATTTAAAAAGATTAAAATCATTTTTAAATAATTAAGAACAATTTTATAAAAATACTAACACCAAAAATGAAATCTAGGGATCAAACATAAATGTGTATTTATACCTCATTAACGCCCCACATAGTCTCTGTAGAGAAGCATCGAATAAACCAAAAGCTCAACTCCACTTTTACGTAAGGAAAGCACTAGTGTGGTAGTCAACTTCTCCTTGAGAGTGTCAAATGCGTCCTAACACGTCCCAGTCGACAGAAAAGTTGACCCTTCTTCATCAACTCGTTCATTGGCCATGCTATATTTGAGAAACTACAAAGAATCTATTATAATAACTGACTAAACCCAAAAATTTGTGAACCTCAGTAGGTGTCGTGGGATGTCCCGAGTCTAGTACTACTGACACCTTACTATGGTCCACTGAAAGTCCTTTCCCTGACACCACATGACTGTAAAAATTTATTTCCCACTTCCAAAATTCGAATTTGGATAACTTAGAATAAATATTATTCTCCCTAAACATCTTCACTGCAATTTGTAAATGTCACTCATGCTCCTTCTCGATCAATGAATAAATCAAAAATCATCAATAACGACGAGGATGAACTAGCCCAAATACAGTTGCAACACCTGATTCGTTAAATACATGAATACACTAGGGAGTTAGTTAACAACATCACTCGGAATGTGTAAGATCCATTATGAGTCAAGAAGGCTATCTTGGGCACATCGTCCTCTCGCACCCTCAACTGGTGATAAGAGGATCTGATATCAATCTTTGAAAAGAACGAAGCTCCCTCCAATTGATCAACATAATCATTAATCCTCAGAAGTGGGCAATTATTCTTAACGATCACTTCATTCAAATCGTCGTAGTCGATATAAAATCGCAAAAACCCATCCTTATTATTTACGAACAAAATTGGTGCACCTCAACATGAAGTCCTACGTCAAATAAAACCCTGTGCACACAACTATTTAATATGGTCTCTAAGATCCTCCATCTCCGTATGAGCCAAGTGATACTATGCTCTGGATATGGGCTTCATGCCTGGTTCTAAGTATATCACAAAGTCAATCTCTCAACTAGGGGATAGACCCATAATCTCATCGAACACATCAGTGAATTCCTGAACTATTGAAATCATATCTAGGGACACTATGGTATCTGCCTCAGTCTCCTCATCAACAAAATGGGAATGGGCAACAACCCCACCCTCATATTGAGGAATGACCTACAAATACATCTCATATCCTGGTTAGAAAATATGATCGCTCCCCCTACACAGTTAATCTGAACCCGGTATGAACACAACCAATCCATGCCCAAAATCACATAGTTTGGAGGGTATCAAAATCAGATAAATTTTCTATATCCCATAATCTGCTAACATCAATGACTAAACCATCACAAGTCTTTATAATAATTGTGGATATGACTAAAGGAGTAGTTATGCATAATCTCGAAGTATAAGGAGTCAGAACCATACTCGACAAAGTCATGAAGTGTCATGAAACAAAAAACTGTGTGGTACCTACCCGTATTGAATAAAACTCTAAATAGAGTACCATGAACATATAGCATTCCATTGATGACCTGAATATGTTCCTAATCATTAGTGGGTACAACCTAGTAGACCGTTCCATACCATAGATGTGGCTGAGGTGCTACAACTGGTGTAGGAAGTGCTTCTGGTGTTTCCACTGGAGCAAGAAGTGCTTCTGGTGCCTATTGTCTCTATTGTTGATGCTATTACTGATTGGGACCAAAGAGCTATTGCCATTTACCCTATCCAAAAAGAGTCTACTGGCCTGACTTGGCCTCATTTGGGCAATCATTCTACTTTAGACTAATTCCCTTACAATTGAAACAAACTAGTGAAGACTGTCTCCGGGGAGTATCATATTTCCTTTCTTGTTGCTATTATCCATACCCGCTGTGCTGGGGCTTCTACTAATTAAGTCGTAACTTTTTCTATTGTATTTAGCCCAGCTCACCCTAGCCTCCCTTCTAGTCACTATCGGATCCTCCCTTAGCCTTGAGCACACCTATTTGCCTCTCCTTTCTCAAACTTCTTTTTATGCACATAACGGTCCATATAAAGGGTGAGTGTCGCATATACTATCTGGGTATAAGTGACATATGAAGGGTTTGCCAGTAGAATATTGAAAATAGCGTATATAAGACCCTGTACAAATTCACTAATATCTTTCTTCTTTGTATTCACATTCTTAGGGAAGAATAAAGACAAATTGGTAAATTCTTTCTCATAGTCTGCAACAGTAAGAGTCCCCTACTAAAAGGCTATAAACTCCCTTAGTTCTTGCGTTCGAATTGGATTTGGAAAATACTTACCATTGAAATTGTGATGAACACATCATACCACATCTAAGCTCTATGATCAGCTGTAGTCACACTCTCCCACCACTGAAGAGAATCCCATATCAAATGAAAGGTATCCGAAATATGTTGATGTACCTCAGTATAGGATATAAAACTCAAGTGACGTTCCATGTCCCAACGCCACTATAATGCCACCAATGGATTTGTCGACCCAGAAAATGTCGACAGACTATTCTTTATGAACGATCTACGAATCTTCTCCTAGTCTACTACGGGAGCCCGTACCATTGGCTGTGGTGCATCAATGGGTTTGTCCTTCTTTCTTGCAGCCAATAATAATTGCAATGCCTAGGATATCAGCTCAAAAAGTTATCGAGCTCCAAAAATAAACTGTCCCTGGGCATCAAGAGCTAGGACTACTAGAATCAGTGGACGTGGTGAAACAAGTGATCCAGGTGGTGCTAGAGTTATTGGATCAGGCTTGATAGCACGTGCGGCATAACGAGTCTTCCTTTTCGGTTCCATATGAAATATGACATGGAATGTTTATTAGTAACATGCAATGTACCAACTATAACAAAATAGTTTATCAAAAGAAAATTACATCATCGTTAGCATGAGATAGGATTAAAAGAAATACAATAATCAAATATAATAATGATAAGGTAAAGCTTCATTGACTAAGTAGATAGAATTAATCACCACCACTGCATAGTAAAAAGTACCAATGAATAAGTTATTACATGCCATAACCCAAAAGTTATAATATCTCTAAAAACCCACATTGAGTTTAAATCCTAGGAATCAAACAACACCTCACGTCACTGATACATAAAAAGTAAAAGAGAGAACTAAGGGTAACTCCAACACTTACGTCCAAAATTGGTAGTTATTGACAGGAGTGGTTGAAATCTCCAAAAGGATGCTAAGTCTTGAACCCGGGAAAACTAGTAACAATGCGAAGTGTTAGCCCCACCGTAACAAGATAAATGCTACGCAATCAAGTAATGAAACTATATATCATGAGTATAAATAATAAACTCTATAGTTATTAGATTCATAATTATGCCCTATTCCCGATGGTCTAAAAATTAACCATTTCACATCATGCATTATCAATAATCATAAGTTAGAAATCCCCTCACTATATCCCACATGAAGAGAGTTCATTAATTAACAGTATAATTTGAATTACCATACATGCCTTAACATTTAGATAAAATTTCACAACTTTACTGGAACCATGCGAATGGTACCAAATATCACCCGTTCGCACGGGTACTAAATGAGGTTGTGTGAATGGCGCACAAAACTAAATACCTCGTATCAATTATTCCATTAACACACTACAACCTAGAATTCAAAAAACGCCATTTCCCTTATGAAAATTAAGTCCCAATCCTTCTAATCCACAACTATGGCCTCGAATTATTATAAGTGTCCATCCTTACATAAAATTGTCATTTTCTTATCATTATTTGGGAGATTTGAACGAGTAATATCATTCTAATTTTCCACCTTGGAATTTAGAAAGGGGTATAATCAAGAACATCCAAAATAGTAGTCTACCATATAATTTCATGTAAATAATCCCTTTTAATGAAAAATATCGATTATCTTAACACGATTCAATTAGTATAAACTAACTTCAATAGGAACATCATATTCTCATAAAATTTTCTACCTCAATTCAATTCACCTAATTCTTATAGAACATAAAATTACCCAATTCACATAAAGTAAACAACTTTAAGTAAAACACAAATTTTCAAGAATTGGATTTATTCAATCATTTACCAAAAGTCCCAAGTTTTTCAATACATGAGATAAATTGTAATTATCTCAAAATTATATCACGAGAGGAGAGAGTAGAATTATCTTACCTTTATTGGATGAATACAAATCCAAATTTATTTAGAGAATATCCCAAATATGTAGAAAACTCATTCTTAAGAAAATGGTTAAATTTCCCTTTCAAACATTTCCACAAGCCTTTTTTGTTCTTGAAACTGGTTAAATGTTTTCCCAAACCAACTTTAGGATTGTAAAATGTTTGGGTTAGAAGTTATGAAATTTGGGTGAAGTTTGGTTATGAGTTTAGAATATGAATTAGGGGTTCATTAGGTTTTCATACTAGCTCCTCTTAATTGTGTCTTTCCTATTTTGCATTTAACCCTAGCTTTGTCCCCAAGTTTGATTTAATTACAATTATGTTCATGGTCCTAAGTCTGAATCTCTCTTTTGCTTAATTATTGTTTTAAAACAATTCTAAATTATAATTTACGTTAATAAAATTCCAAATTGAAATTAAACCCCATATAATTTTTCTATGACTCCCCGCCCAATTAAATACCGGGTGATTAGTCATTTACTAAATTAAAAGTGGTTTATCATTTGTTTCATTGTTAGCATCACTATCGAAAACCATATTAATTACTAATCACCTATTAGTTAATTAAATCGGTGTCAAAATTTTAATCTTTTTATTAACATGCAACCATTTAAACCATTAAACCATACTCACTGTTCCAATAAATAACATAATAAATGATAAAGCAACGAGGTAAATAAATGTGCCTGGTATAAACACTCCAGACTGAAATCCAAATATAATAGTCCATGAATAAAACCAAATCCAACAATTGGGGATAAAGTAAAAGTACAAAGTCTCTAAAATAACTACTATCTGAAGATGAGCGACATGCCCGACAATGATCCCTAGACGATGGAAAATAGCTGATAGAAGTGGAAGCATCCACTATTGAGGTCCTGCAAAGTCCACAACAGCTACATCACGTCAAAATAAGATGGACTCTTAAGTCACGCGTCCATATGACTGGGCACCTAAAAGGTTTTTACAAAAATAAATTTATAATGGGTAAGAGCTCGAGTAAAAACAGTTTGAAAACATTTGCAAGTATTGAAAATCCAGTAAGAGAAAATATTATATACATGTTAGCTTCACGTTCCCTCACTTGAGATCCTCACCTCTTAACTATTGTGCACACCTAACATATCCTTCTAATCCAACCTAGTTACGTCGCCCCGCCTAACTGGTCTGAAAAAATACTCCACCGGTATACTAACTAATTAGGCCCACCTGTATTGACCATACAATACGTTACTAAATATCCAATTCCCGTTATCCAATAAGTTTACCAATTACATATTAAGATTCCACATACTTATATTACTTTAGATATCACTATCTAATTTATCTAATAAAGTACACATAGTCGAACTCATCACACGTATATAAATATGCACTACACTTATGTTATATACGAATATAACATCCCTACGTGGAGACATGCAATGCGTTCATACTCTGCTATCTAGTTCGGTACATCACGTACTAAGCAAAAATCACTCTCGAACCATAGGTACATAATTTAGATAATTTGGAGGCGAACATAGTTCTAGGCCTTTGGGCTACGCACCCACCTAACGCATCCAAATGACCGGTCACACTATCATATAAACAAATAGTGATCAACCCTAAGTTCTATGTCCTGAGGTAAAAGCCTAAAATCCCCAAAATGGCAGATCAGGATAAGACTGTCCACGACGCGAAACTTTCCGCGATAGCAAGTAGTGTAGGTATGTTCACATGTGTTAACAATCGTACAATAGGTATTCAGACAACCTATATACTTATATCATTAGGCATACACCTAACCTAGTATACCCCGTACATAATATAACTCTCGAATATCCTACCTATTATCAATTTATCATTATACTTCTCATTGTATATTCACGAGTATTCCCCCACTACTGAAAGTTTGCTAATTATAATTTTGGTTATTTCAGTAAGTAATTTACTCAATCTCTACTGGTCTAGGTCATAAGTTTGCACACCATATGTAACTCAATCTCATTCTCTCGAATACATTACATTATTACTTTTGTTAATTAGTCTTAGCCCCAAATCCTCCTCTTGTAACTAAGTCTTTATCCTAATATTGGCCTACTGGTAATCAAGATATCCCCAAGTATATTTTAACGTCACTCAAAAAATTTACCCGATCTTTTCCCACGAGTTCTACATAAAAGGGGGGAAAAGTCAAAATCCGAGAAACCGAATCAATTCGGCCTTGACCCGAATCGATTCTCTTTCGAAATAGATTATTCTAAGGAGACGAATCAATTCGTTGTAGCAGGTGTTATCTTTTTCCTTTTAACAGTTACGGGTTTCACCATTTTTAACACTCCAAACCTCCATTACAGAGTCCCAAACTCCCAACCAAATATACCAAATATCATACTGACATATATAGATGATTTCTAACGTAATTGAATCATCAAATCATCAAGGAAACCATTTAAACCCAATTGATTCCACATCAAATTCCAAAAACCCTAGATAATCTTTTTTATTCAAGAACATCAACAAGAGCCCAAATTTATTTATATGTTCATAATAATAATTCATCATATTCGTTCTACATGCATAAATGGATTAAACCTATTATGATTCCTACCCAAGAACATGAATTAACCCTTCCAAATTAAAGGCAATAATTACATATTCATGAGATATCTTACACTAACATGGATGGTATCTACACTAAAAAATTCACAAGTTAAATATTTGCCTCAATTAACAGATCTGAATTTTTGCAAAATAGTTGTGGGGTTGCGTTCCTCTCCTTTCGATTTACACTTCGGTGGTGGTGGTGGTGCAAGAATGGTGTGAAAAGCCTTAAAACTCCCTTAGAACTATTCTCCTTCCTCCTATGTTGGCCTCTCTTAGGTTTTGTAACTGTTAACCCTAACTTCCTAAACCCATATACTGATATACACATGTAAAATTCGTAAGTCTCTTTTCTCTAAAAATCCAAAGGACCAGAATACCCACTCGGGGTTCCGATTTGGCCTAAAAATCCCCCGGGACCCAAACTAAATCCTTGAGTACACTTTTCTGACTATCTCGACCCTTGAAAAGACCATATGGATTAACCATAAATAAATCATAGTTTGTCTAATAAATTTAAGTCCCGAAATGACTGACACGCGCGTCCCGACTAAATTATCGTAACTGTTGTATATTCTCACTCACGATAATCATATTGCATTCTTATTAATTTATTACTCATTCACTAAGTAATACTCAATATAATTCATGTAAATAAATATTAACCCTTGTCTCGCTAATTAATATTTATTTTTAATCCGGATGAATTTATCGCTTTTAATTTAATTAATCCCATTATAAAAATCATTAAAAATACGGGGTGTTACATACTTCTCACCTAATAACTGAATTTCCTCCCGAAATTCAGAAAAATACCTAGTATAAAGAACTCTGGATATTTGTCGCACATCTCATCCTCGTGTTCCTACGTAGATTCCACGACATTATGATGCTCGCGCTGAACACGTATAAGTGGTACTACCTTCGACCTCAATCTCCTATCACTATGGCCTAGAATAGTAACAGGACTCTCCTCGTATGAAATATCAGGATATAAACCAATCGCCTCCAATGCTACACGAGTGTGAAATAACGCATCCCAAAGGTATCACCTCAGCGAAGAAATGTGGAACACATAATGAATACTATGCAAGTGCTTCGGCAATCCAAGTCTATAAGCAACTGGCCCAATCCACTCGATTATAGGGAATGACCCCACATACCTTGGTACTAACTTCCCTTTCTTCCCGAACCTCATTATCCCCTGCATACGAGATACATGTAGCAGCACCTGATCCCCCACACTAAACTCTAGGAAGAAACGCTTAGCATCGGCATAACTCTTTTGTCTATCCTGACTGATCCGTATGAGACTCCGAATCAGTTCAATCTTCGTCGTAGTATCCTGAATCAACTCTAATCCGAGAAGTTTGTTATCCCCCACCTCTAACCAACAAGTGGGCAAAGGATTAAGTCTAGTGTACAACTCCTCAAATGGGATCATGCCAATCGTAAACTTATAGGAGTTATTATACACAAACTCGCCAGTTGCAGATACAGCTCCCAACCTCCACTAAAATCAAGGATACACATCTGCAACCTATCTTCTAACATATGATTCATCCTCTCTGTCTTCCCATCTATCTGGGGGTGGTAGGCTATACTCAATCGTAACTCCGTACGCATGGCCTCCTAAAAACTTTCCCAAAATCGAGACATGAAGATCTTGTCCCTATAGGACACAATATTGAGCGGTATCCCATGTAATCTTACTATCTCAGTGATGAAAATTTGGACATACCGTCCCGTGGTATAATCCGTCCAGACTGGAAGGAAGTGAGCTACCTTAGTCAACCGATGCACTATCACCCAAATGGAATTGCGACCCCTCTGAGATGTAGGCAACCCAGTGATGAAATCCATGGAAATGCTCTCCCATTTCCACATTAGAATCTTTATCAGCTGGAGAACCCCTGCTGGTTTCTGGTGGTCCACCTTCTCCAGCTGATAAGTGTCACATCTTGAGACAAACTTTGTAATGTATTTCTTCATTCCACTCCACCAATACTGTTGTCTCGTATCCTGGCACATCTTATCCCCTCCAGGATGTATCATAAATCGTGATCCATGCGACTGTGACATCACCTCGTGTCGTAAATCCTCCCCCTCTGGGATAATCAATCTCTCGTTGAAGCGTAAGCCTACCAAACGGAACTCATGGAGTAGGACACGGATCCCTTAGCTAACAGTTGACGAATCCTGTCCTGATAAAACCAATCCGCTACTTGAGCCTATACGACCCTCGTGACAATCTGGGGTGTAACGATCATAACTTACATGAATGATCTGAAAACTTAATCCTCATAACCCAACTCCTTCCATTTCTCCTTCTAAGTTTCTACCAAATCCCCCACTAGCCTATAGCTCAATGCGTCTGCCACCATATTAGCCTTCCCTGGGTGGTACTGTATACTGAACTGATAATCTTTCACAAATTATAGCTACCTACGTTGACCCATATTCATCTCTCTCCGAGTGAACACATATTGTAGTGACTTATTATCTGCGAGTAGGAGAATATTCTCGCCCAGAAGGTATTTTCTCTAATTCTGAAGTGCAACTACGACTGCTGCTAACTCCAAGTCGTGGGTGGGGTAAAGTAAGAAGACTATGAGATTATAGAAAGAAGACTATGATATTGGGAATAAAGTAAGAATAGAAATGATATTCACTACAATGAACAAAAAATTATGAAACAGTTTCATCATTTCAATAATAAACAAATAATAGACAACAATAAAAAAGCTCAATTAGAGCTCGTGTTAATATCTTCCTCAACAACTGTGTCTCATATTCCTCAATTCCCATTGTAAAATCAGTACAGTCACCCTTTTGTAACATTCACAAGTGATAATTTATGTTGGTAAAATTTTATCATTATCTTTCTTTTATAAAGGCCCAGTTTTACGACTTATTGCCCGACCACACACAAGAGCATTCTTGGGGATGGGATATTCATTTCTCTATGAATTAGCTGGAGAATAAACGCAAAGGTAGAATTGCTATCCCAAATATTGACATGACCAATCCGCATATCTTATGTTCCACATTCCCACATTGTCCAAAGGCATGTAAACTGTAGTCCATGACCTCGGATACACCTGAACAGTTGAGCAAGTAACTCCATCTCTCAAATTGTAACTTAATATCCTAGTATCTGACCAGAGACCTCCATCCATCCCCACAATAAAGAAGATGTGTCCATTATTTTGTCATGACTACACAGTGTCCTCGCAATTCTCAAACACAACCTCAGCGAAACCACTAAAATTATCGGCCATGATCGAAGCCTGCAGGTAACTGCCACCACTTGTGGGGCTGTCCGAGATGCTTCCGAGGATGAAGATCCCCAAAATATTGAAATAATCTACCAGCTTAAGCGGTGTATTTGCGGGGATGAATGATACTCTATTCACGGCATACCTCCACTTACCGTTGATCACATGAGCAAGATTTAGTGCCCTCTACTTTTTCTATCTCTCATGTTATATATTTCTTTGGGTTTAAAGAAGGTTTCATGTCCAAGAGAAGTCAGTGATGAGGAGAGCAAGAAGATTGGAGGAAGATGATGAGATTCTTTAGATCTGTTTAAATAAATAGATCTAAATAGGTTGATTTAGATACATCTAGCTTGCTCAGCTTGCTCAAAGTTACCGAGATACCATTTCCTACATAATCCTCACATGTGAGTTCTTGGGGCTAACAACCTCAACCCCATTTCATTCATCCAATGAAAGATCTAATCGTATGCGATGCAGTGATAATATTAAGCTTTCCCTATCATTCCAACATGTTATTCTTGGATAAGAATAGCAAGCTCATATGCGGGATATATGGTTGGGTAAATATTTTTCAATCTTACCATCAAATTTGAATGGATCTGTAATACCCCGTAATTTTGTGATATTTATTTATGGGATTAATTAAATTAAATGCGTATTAATTGGAAATTAATCCGGGTTAAAATACTAGCGAGATGCGAGTTGGTATTTGATTATATGTGCATATATGATTATATAGGAATATTGAATTATGAAATTTGTCGTGAGATTGAAATACGGCAATTTGGAAATTTTGTTGAGACGCGTGTGACAGTCGCGTCATGGTATATAATTATTTTTAATTATAAAAGTGAATTTAAATTCTATTAACCGTATGGTCATTTTGAGTGCGCCAACGCGTCCGGAAGGGTCGAGATAGTCAGAAAACACTAGCCGGGAGTTTAGTTTGGGTCCCGGGGTATTTTTAGGCCATACCGGCAACATAAAGGGTATTTTGGTAATTTTGTATTTTTGAGAATTAAAAGTGACGAAAATTAGTAAATTATATCTGATGTGGATTTGACCCACTAAGCCACTAACCAACTCATTTTAACCTAGAAGGCTACGTAGGTTATTAGAATTAGGTTTTCTAACTTTTCCCAAAACAAACCCTAGCCACCATAGCCATTGGAGAAGAAAGCTTGGAGAGAGAGAGATAGAAGGAATTCTGCAGAAAGAGAGAGGGAACTCCTTCAAATCGTCATCAAAATATGAGATTGAATCAAGGCAAGTGGTTTAATTTACATTTTATGCAGTAAATGTTTCTTCCATGTTAGAAATCTTAATAATCATTCTTGTTTGGGAGATAAAGGAAAACCCATGAAATTGGAGTTGTTAGTTTAATCTTGGATGTAGGTTTGCATGTAGAAACGTTATTGGAAGATTGAATTAAGAGAATTACTAATTTATGTGATATAAAAACGGATTAAATTCTGGGAATTGATGATGATAAATTCTAGGGTTTATGTTCTTGAAAAATTGGGGAAAAGAGTAGAGACTTGTGATTCAATGATGTTTAGGAAGAATTAATCCTTTAAAATACGTTAGTATGTGACTTTAACATGATTAGGACTGATTAGAGGCCTTAAACCATTGTTGGGACGAATTTTAGAGGAGATTTGGGGAGTAGAGAAGTTGGAAAAATGAAAATTAGAAATCTGGGCTCGAATCTGGTAGCTCGTTAGAAGACCTGCCCAGGTCGTTCGAACGATCTCGTTCGAACGAGCTTCTAACGAGTTGACCATTGACTTCTAACGAGGGTGAAGTTCGTTCGATGAGATCGTTCGAACGAGATCTCGTTAGAAAGCCCACTTCGTTCGAACGAGATCTCGTTAGAAGACTCAGTTCGTTCGAACGAAGTCTCGTTCGAACAGCCTCGTTCGAACGAGACTTCCAACGAGTTGACAGTTTAGGCTTTTTAGCCTGTTTTGATCCCGAGTACCCCGTAACTTTGTGTATAGGTAGAGATAGCCTTTCCTTGATGAGTAATTGATATATTTGGGATGGTTGGGATATAATGAGGAGTCAAACCTAGAAGTGTAGGTTGAACCTAAGGGAAAATATGAAGTATGACGTGAGCATATATTACGATGTGAGCTATCGATGGCCTAATTAATTATATTAATCGGGGACATATAAATGGTGTAGTATTATATGTCAGTACGAGAAGAGATATGTACCAATATATTATGGTGATTACTAAGACGTGTGCATACTTAGTATATGTATTGATTTATGTGTATGACATACCTACCATACTTGCTATCACGGGTGGTTTGCGTTCGCTTAGGGCCCTCTAATCCTTGTGTTGCCCGGATTTAGAATCGTTACCTCGATGAACATAGGTCAGAGAAGGACTTATTGGGATGTTAATAAGTCTGCTGATCGTGGGAGCGCAGGTATGTGTGTGACCCATGTGATGTGACTGTGTACGCCTCCATTATTTGTGATGTTGTTATCTGTGAACTATTCCTGAGAGATTCGGAATATGTGATCCTTATGTACGTGATGTACCGGGATGGATAGCAGAGTATGCGTGCATCGCAGCTAGTTCTCGGGGTGCTCGTATTGTATTATATTGTATTTTTATGTTGTGGAAAATATACACTTAGTAAAATGGGAACTTTCATATGGTATTGTGTGTATAACTATGGAATAACATAAAAGGGATAATCTATAACGAGTTGTATTACTTTTATATGAGAACCTGAATTTACATAAAGCTCCCTATTTAATTGAGATCGTTATAATGTTAATGGGAACCGAGTAATAAGGGTAGAACCTATGACAGTCTAGCTAGATATGATGTCACTTAGCTAGTGGTTTGTGTCATTTTAGATGGGTACTTATGTTAGGAGTGCACAGTTAGACGAAAGGTGAGAATTTCATGTGAGTGCACGTCCTAACATGTACTTTGCATTTAATGTTTTAAATGTTTTTAAAGCACTTGCAGGTTTTTAAAATATCTCCACATTCGGGCTCTGACCCGTTTGCTTTCAAATCTATTTTTTGTAAAACCATTTTAGGTGCCCAGCCACAAGGACACCATGCATAGGATTCTCACTCAGATGAAGAGCTGTAGCTGCTTGTGGAAGCTACAGGGATTTTCTTTTAGACGCTTATATCATTTGGATTCCATACTCAGTATTCCTCAGTTGTTGGGCATGTTGCCCAAATTATATTAGAGACATTTCTATTTCAGTTTTTCAGACTTTTGTCATGTAATTATTCAGGATTCAGACTTGTAGCATTATTTCCCTTTGTTGGGTTTGTTGTGAGGAGTTTTCCTCCGGATTTCATATTATTGTTGTTGGTTATTTCATTACTTCGTATGGTGAATGGATTATGTTGACTATTCCATTATTCTTTTACTGCGTGTTAATCAGACTTAACTTAAAATTTGGCACTTACTTTTAAATACTAGGTGGTTAGTAATTATTAAAATGTTTTCGACAGTGATGCTATTAACTGAACCAACTTGGCATTTTGAATTAATGTAATAAAGGAGTAGCTACATTCCCGTCTGCTTGAGAACGTGTACGTGACGCTTTTCAGAAAGCGCATCCGCCAGAGTTTGTAGGTAGCTCAGATGTGGTAGTCTCGATCCAGTGGAGGAAGGATATGCAGAGGCACTTGAGGATGTATGAGTGCAGGGATGTTCAGAAACAGGTGCTAGCTACTTTCAAGCTAGTTGGATCTGCACTACAGTGGTGGGAGTCTATTACCACCGTGGATGAGAGGGATACTCTCACTTTTCAGGACTTTTGGGTGCGGTTCGACCGCAAGTACTTTCCGTCAGCTGTTCATACGGAAATGAGGAGGAAATTGATGAGTCTGAAGCAAGAGGGTAAGACCGTGGCCGAGTATGAGGCCGAGTTCATGAATCTGTTGAATATCGTTCCAGATGAGATACCGACAGAAAAGAAGAAGATTGAGAAATTCACCGACGGGTTGACATGGAGGATCCGTCAGCATCTGTTAGGGAACCTTTCATTGGCCACTTATTCTGATGTGGTTAACGCTGCATTGCTCCATTGCCAGGATCATCGCTTTCACATGACTGAGGGCAAATGATCGGGAGAGTCCAGCCACCAGGGCAGGATTGGGGGAAATGGTGCCAGTGGGGCACAATCTGTTCAGGGGCAGAGGCAGGGTGATCAGGGTACCCAGCAGGGGGATCACAAGAGGTTCAGAATAGGAAACTTCAGGCATGGACAGGGAGGTTTCCGGCAGGGCCATCAGGGTCCGAACGGCCATCAGCACCAGCAGGGTCAGAATGGTCAGCATCAGTTTCAGCAGGGCCAGTGGAGGAATGGTAACGGCCACCAGGGCCGGGGGCAGCAGGGACCGAGAGGGGGAAACTTCCCAGGGAAGTGTTTTGTTTGTGGCAAGACTGGCCATAAATGCCAGGACTGTCCTGATAGGGGCAGGGCCCCGCAGCAGCAGCAGGGTACTCGACATGAGCCACAGAGGCCACTTTTTCCACCAGCCCTCCCAGCTCCAGCCCAGGTGCCAGCTCTTCCAGCCATTCCAGCAGTTCCTGTGCAGCAGGGACAGTTACAGTATGGACGTGTCTATAACGTCCACCAGGCAGCAGCTCCGCAGGCACCACCCACGATTGAGGGTACATTTCCTATCCATGGTACTATGGGTCGGGTTTTGTTTGATACGGGGGCAACACATTGCTTTATAGCCACACATTTTGCAAAAGCCTTAGGGTTGTTAGCCACATCGGAGAGCACAGTGACGTGTGTCGACTCACCATTGGGGAGTGGGTCACTTATTTTCTTTATATGCCGGGGAGTAGGGGTAGAGATTGGTAGTCTGGTATTACCTGCAGACATGTTGGTATTAGATATGCATGTGCACGATGTGATTATCGGTATGGATTGGCTCGTAGCTTATAGGGCCATGATTGATTGCTTCAGCGGGAGCATTATTTTTGCCATTCCGGGGCAAGAGATGTTTGTAGTGGCGATGCCTCTCCCAGAGGGAGGTTCGACCGCTCATCTGTATTACCTAGAGGAGGATACCTCTAAGGAGGTTGTGATTCCTTTAGATTCGATCCCAGTTGTCAGGGAGTATTCGGATGTGTTTCAGGAGATACCAGGCCTACCCCCCAGTCGAGAGATAGACTTTGTTATAGACTTATTACCAGGTACGAGACCTATAGCACGCGCACCGTACCGTATGGATCCAGCTGAGATGAGGGAGTTACGGGATCAGATTGAGCAGTTGTTGGGTCAGGGGTTTATTCGGAGGAGTACTTCACCGTGGGGTGCCCCTGTGTTGTTCGTAAATAAGAGAGATGGTTCACTGAGATTGTGTGTGGACTACCGAGAGTTGAATAAGGTCACGATACGGAATAAGTATCCGTTGCCTAGAATCGATGACTTATTCGACCAGTTGAGAGGAGCTTCTTTCTTCTTGAAGATTGATTTGAGATCGGGATACCATCAGTTGCGTATCAGGGAGGAAGATGTCTCGAAGACTGCGTTCTTGTCGAGATATGGTTCTTACGAGTTTCGGGTTATGCCGTTTGGTTTGACCAACGCTCCAGCAGTGTTTATGGACTTGATGAATAGAGTGTTCAGGGATTTCCTAGATTAGTTTGTCATTGTCTTCATCGATGATATTCTGGTTTACTCCCAGACAGAGGAGGAGCACGCCGAGCATTTGAGGAAAGTTTTGCAGACACTACGTCAGAACGAGTTGTACGCAAAGTATGAGAAGTGCGGGTTTTGGTTGAAGGAGGTCCAGTTTTTGGGACAAATTATTTTCGACCAGGGAATATCTGTTGATCCGGGGAAGGTATCCGCGGTGAGGGAGTGGGGACAGCCCACGACACCGACTGAGATTCGTAGTTTCTTGGGCCTAGCAGGATACTATAGGAGGTTCATTCGTGGATTCTCAAACATTGCAGGTCCTTTGACACATTTGACTCGTAAAGGTGTGCCATTCATCTGGAGTGATGCCTGTCAGTTGGCATTCGATGAATTGAAGGATAAGTTGACCTCAACACCTGTGTTAGCATTGCCGAGACCGGGAGTTGAGTATCTAGTCTACACTGATGCGTCCTTAAAAGGACTTGGAGGTGTATTACAGCAGGAGAGTCAGGCCATATCTTATGCTTCCCGTAAACTAAAGCCTCACGAGAAGAATTACCCCACTCATGACTTGGAGTTGGCGGCAGTTGTATTTGCCCTTCGAATATGGAGACATTATCTTTTGGGGGAGAAGTTTCGGTTGTTCACAGACCACAAGTCCCTACAGTACCTATTCACGCAGAAGGAGTTGAATATGCGGCAGCGAAGGTGGCTTGAGTTTGTGAAGGATTACCAGTTCGATATCCAGTATCACCCGGGGAAGGCTAATGTGGTAGCAGACGCGTTGAGCCGTAGGCCAGCAGATGAAGTGGCAGAGGTGTGGAAGGCCAAGTGGAAGGAATTGGGACACCAGGATGCAGTGGCTAGATCATTCATGTCGGTAATGACTGTTACGCCGCAGATTGTCACGAGGGTGGTAAAAGCACAAGCAGATGACTCGTTCTGTCAGGAGCAGATAGTTCGATTAGTAG
Source organism: Sambucus nigra (assembly GCA_949130495.1). Taxonomy (NCBI): domain Eukaryota; kingdom Viridiplantae; phylum Streptophyta; class Magnoliopsida; order Dipsacales; family Adoxaceae; genus Sambucus; species Sambucus nigra. The sequence continues at coordinate 418,691,607 of OX422223.1, forward strand.
CAGAGGGAGCCGAGTCCTATAACGTTAGCTCAGACAGGGGATTACGCTTCAATGGGAGGTTAGTAGTTCCGGAAGGGGAGGAATTACGGCACGAGGTGATGGCCGAGTCGCACGGCTCACGGTTCGCGGTACATCCCGGTGGGGACAAAATGTACCAAGACATGAGACGTCAGTATTGGTGGAGCGGGATGAAGAGAGATATTGCCGAGTTTGTTTCTAAATGCGTCACTTGTCAGGTAGTAAACGTGGATCATCAGAGACCGGCAAGACTGCTACAGCCGTTGGAGGTCCCGATGTGGATGTGGGAGAGCATATCCATGGACTTTATCACGGGATTGCCTACTTCACAGAGAGGTCACGACTCCATTTGGGTAATTGTGGACAGGTTGACCAAAGTCGCTCATTTTCTACCCATAAGAACAGACTACACTGCGGGACAGTATGCCCAGCTCTTTATTGCAGAGATAGTGAGACTTCACGGTGTTCCCCTAAATATCGTGTCTGACCGAGACAAGATATTTGTTTCACGGTTTTGGGAGAGTTTTCAGGAGACCATGGGCACGGAATTGCGGTTGAGTACGGCGTACCACCCGCAGACTGATGGGCAAACGGAGCGTACAAACCAGATATTGGAGGACATGCTACGTATGAGTATCATTGATTTCGGGGGTGGATGGGAGCAGTATCTTCCACTGGTTGAGTTTGCTTACAACAACTCATATCAGGTCACCATTGGTATGGCTCCATTTGAGGCGTTGTACGGTAGACCTTGTCGTTCCCCAGCATGTTGGTTGGAGGTGGGGGACAACAAACTACTTGGGCCGGAAGTGATTCAGTATACTTCGGCGAGGATAGAATTGATTCGGAGTCGCATTCGGGTAGCTCAGGACAGGCAGAAGAGCTATGCTGATGCAAAGAGGTTCTTCAGAGAGTTCCAAGTGGGGGACCAGGTTTTGCTCAGAGTATCTCCTATGAAGGGAATTATGCGTTTCGGGAAGAAAGGGAAGTTGTCACCGAGATATGTGGGACCATTTCCTATTATTGAGCGGATTGGACCGGTTGCATACAGGCTTGGGTTACCGGAGCATTTACATCGGATTCACGATGTATTTCATATTTCCTCTCTAAGGAAATATCTTAGAGACAATTTGGCTCATTCTCATATTTCTTTGGAGGACATCGATCTCCAACCTGATAGCTCCTACGAGGAGGGGCCGATTGCAATTTTGGACCGAAGTGAGCGGAAACTGCGATCAAAGATCGTTCCGTTAGTGCGTGTTCAGTGGCAACATCATAATGTCGAGGAGTCCACATGGAAGCGCGAGGATGAGATGCGCGAACGTTATCCAGAGTTGTTCTTACCATGTACTTTCTAGTTCCGAATTTCGGGACGAAATTCAGTTATTAGGGGGAAGTATGTAATACCCCGTAATTTTGTGATATTTATTTATGGGATTAATTAAATTAAATGCGTATTAATTAGAAATTAATCCGGGTTAAAATACTAGCGAGATGCGAGTTGGTATTTGATTATATGTGCATATTTGATTATATATGAATATTGAATTATGAAATTTGTCGTGAGATTGAAATACGACAATTTGGAAATTTTGTTGAGACGCGTGTGACAGTCGCGTCATGGTATATAATTATTTTTTAATTATAAAAGTGAATTTAAATTCTATTAACTGTATGGTCATTTTGAGTGCGCCAACGCGTCTGGAAGGGTCGAGATAGTCAAAAAACACTAGCCGGGAGTTTAGTTTGGGTCCCGGGGTATTTTTAGGCCATACCGGCAACATAAAGGGTATTTTGGTAATTTTGTATTTTTGAGAATTAAAAGTGACGAAAATTAGTAAATTATATCTGATGTGGATTTGACCCACTAAGCCACTAACCAACTCATTTTAACCTAGAAGGCTACGTAGGTTATTAGAATTAGGTTTTCTAACTTTTCCCAAAACAAACCCTAGCCACCATAGCCATTGGAGAAGAAAGCTTGGAGAGAGAGAGATAGAAGGAATTCTGCAGAAAGAGAGAGGGAACTCCTTCAAATCGTCATCAAAATATGAGATTGAATCAAGGCAAGTGGTTTAATTTACATTTTATGCAGTAAATGTTTCTTCCATGTTAGAAATCTTAATAATCATTCTTGTTTGGGAGATAAAGGAAAACCCATGAAATTGGAGTTGTTAGTTTAATCTTGGATGTAGGTTTGCATGTAGAAACGTTATTGGAAGATTGAATTAAGAGAATTACTAATTTATGTGATATAAAAATGGATTAAATTCTGGGAATTGATGATGATAAATTCTAGGGTTTATGTTCTTGAAAAATTGGGGAAAAGAGTAGAGACTTGTGATTCAATGATGTTTAGGAAGAATTAATCCTTTAAAATACGTTAGTATGTGACTTTAACATGATTAGGACTGATTAGAGGCCTTAAACCATTGTTGGGACGAATTTTAGAGGAGATTTGGGGAGTAGAGAAGTTGGAAAAATGAAAATTAGAAATCTGGGCTCGAATCTGGTAGCTCGTTAGAAGACCTGCCCAGGTCGTTCGAACGATCTCGTTCGAACGAGCTTCTAACGAGTTGACCATTGACTTCTAACGAGGGTGAAGTTCGTTCGATGAGATCGTTCGAACGAGATCTCGTTAGAAAGCCCACTTCGTTCGAACGAGATCTCGTTAGAAGACTCAGTTCGTTCGAACGAAGTCTCGTTCGAACAGCCTCGTTCGAACGAGACTTCCAACGAGTTGACAGTTTAGGCTTTTTAGCCTGTTTTGATCCCGAGTACCCCGTAACTTTGTGTATAGGTAGAGATAGCCTTTCCTTGATGAGTAATTGATATATTTGGGATGGTTGGGATATAATGAGGAGTCAAACCTAGAAGTGTAGGTTGAACCTAAGGGAAAATATGAAGTAGGACGTGAGCATATATTACGATGTGAGCTATCGATGGCCTAATTAATTATATTAATCGGGGACATATAAATGGTGTAGTATTATATGTCAGTACGAGAAGAGATATGTACCAATATATTATGGTGATTACTAAGACGTGTGCATACTTAGTATATGTATTGATTTATGTGTATGACATACCTACCATACTTGCTATCACGGGTGGTTTGCGTTCGCTTAGGGCCCTCTAATCCTTGTGTTGCCCGGATTTAGACTCGTTACCTCGATGAACATAGGTCAGAGAAGGACTTATTGGGATGTTAATAAGTCTGCTGATCGTGGGAGCGCAGGTATGTGTGTGACCCATGTGATGTGACTGTGTACGCCTCCATTATTTGTGATGTTGTTATCTGTGAACTATTCCTGAGAGATTCGGAATATGTGATCCTTATGTACGTGATGTACCGGGATGGATAGCAGAGTATGCGTGCATCGCAGCTAGTTCTCGGGGTGCTCGTATTGTATTATATTGTATTTTTATGTTGTGGAAAATATACACTTAGTAAAATGGGAACTTTCATATGGTATTGTGTGTATAACTATGGAATAACATAAAAGGGATAATCTATAACGAGTTGTATTACTTTTATATGAGAACCTGAATTTACATAAAGCTCCCTATTTAATTGAGATCGTTATAATGTTAATGGGAACCGAGTAATAAGGGTAGAACCTATGACAGTCTAGCTAGATATGATGTCACTTAGCTAGTGGTTTGTGTCATTTTAGATGGGTACTTACGTTAGGAGTGCACAGTTAGACGAAAGGTGAGAATTTCATGTGAGTGCACGTCCTAACATGTACTTTGCATTTAATGCTTTAAATGTTTTTAAAGCACTTGCAGGTTTTTAAAATATCTCCACATTCGGGCTCTGACCCGTTTGCTTTCAAATCTATTTTTTGTAAAACCATTTTAGGTGCCCAGCCACAAGGACACCATGCATAGGATTCTCACTCAGATGACGAGCTGTAGCTGCTTGTGGAAGCTACAGGGATTTTCTTTTAGACGCTTATATCATTTGGATTCCATACTCAGTATTCCTCAGTTGTTGGGCATGTTGCCCAAATTATATTAGAGACATTTCCATTTCAGTTTTTCAGACTTTTGTCATGTAATTATTCAGGATTCAGACTTGTAGCATTATTTCCATTTGTTGGGTTTGTTGTGAGGAGTTTTCCTCCGGATTTCATATTATTGTTGTTGGTTATTTCATTACTTCGTATGGTGAATGGATTATGTTGACTATTCCATTATTCTTTTACTGCATGTTAATCAGACTTAACTTAAAATTTGGCACTTACTTTTAAATACTAGGTGGTTAGTAATTATTAAAATGTTTTCGACAGTGATGCTATTATCTGAACCAACTTGGCATTTTGAATTAATTTAATAAATGAGTAGCTACCCGGTATTTAATTAGTCGGGGTGTCACAGGATCTAGAAATGAAATATCAAATTCACAAAAAAACACAAGAAAATATATCAAATGGAATCCTTACATTGTTATGACTTGACAATGTTGATCCATCAACAACAAATAACAAACAACTTCCTCAAGGGATATTTTATAAACGAAGCAATTTTTTTGATTTTCATCCTAAGCACTCTGTCTAGAAGCTATATGTTGAAACATAGTCATAGAATGATCAAACTAAAATGTTATACATGATGTAATTCCATAATAATTTTTTGAAAGTGAATGGGGATCCAATACTTACCGTTGTGAACTTGTTGAATAGTGGGGCTATCAAAATAGGGTATACATCCATCATCGCAAAAGACAGAACAAGCATAAATCCCCAAAGAGAGATAGACAATTAAGGACCTCCTTTCTAGAATAAGGAATAAAAAAAAAATAACATTAGTAACCTGTATTTCAAAGTGGAAAATATATGTGTAGATGTAACAGGTGGACAAGGAATTTATAAACACAATTTTGATTCAATATGTGGTAAGGGACAAAATAGGTTGACAAACATTTTATACAAAATCATGCAGCGACCAAATCACCTTGTATCAGTAACAATCTAACTAATACTAAAACAGATTGTGTTTAAATACTTCACATGACAGTACCTGCTCTATGATAATGACCAAATCATCATGTATATAGGCAAATTTTGGGTTATTGTTTAATGAGTAAATTTTACCCATTATCTCTAAAAAAGTCTTTGAAGCGGAGTATTTAAATAAAGAAAATTGAAAGCTACAAGTTTATGGAATTCACAAAACCTAAAGTACTCCTCCCATTAAATACCCCATGTAGTCTTCAGTTAAGGACACTCCTCTAGTTTGAAATATAAGAAATCTCTTGATTCTCTTTCTAAAGTTAGAGTTTGTTTATTTTCTTGGCCATTGACATGTAGTTTACGTTAAAGTTTATGTCTCATAAACCAAAGTATGACTATTTCAACATTTCATACAACAATTTTATTTTTATCTCATAGGTAGGGTTGGAAGTTAACTTGCACATTGGGTTGGTTGAGATGTTTAGTATACCTCAATTGTAGGATTGAAGCCCCTTTTTGTCTCACAATTTAATGAATAATGATTAGTATGCCATTGTAAATTCTCTACAAGGATGACTTGGTTCGCAGTAACTACTTAAATGTAATACAAGTCATTTTCACCATTTAAGACACAAATATACTCTTGCATATGGAGCTAGATTTTATTTAGGGTTTTGTTAACATTTATCATGGGAATACTTAAAAATTTAGGGCCAAAATTGCTCAGAGTGAATAACCACGAAGCTAAAACGATATAAATTGACATAAAATATCACTTGACGTAACCAAATATGAATTTATTTTTTGATTTGGATTTTGAGAAGGCTACTTGGTAGATGCTTTCAGTGTTTGCCTCGTCACACCCAATTTTAACACCAAAACGAACCTATACTAGTAAATTTCAACAAAAACAAGAGTCGAGATATGATGCGGTCATTTCCCACGGGTTAATTTTATTCCACAAGGAGTGTCCGTGCCTATCTTTGGGAAAATTTGTCGTCGTTTTGAATTTTTGCTCCTTAACTCTCACTTTTAACCCCAAAATGAGCTAATACTAGTTAATTTCGGTAACCAGGAGCCCAGTGAGGACGTGATCACTTCCCACGAATTACTTTTATCCCCCATGGGGTGTCCGTGCCTATTTCTAGGCAACTTGATTATTGTGTTGAGTTTTCTCATCTCAGTGCCCACTTCTAACCCCCAAAACAAGCCTTTAGTAGTTAATTTCAACAACCGAGAGTTCAATGAGAACGTGGCCACTTCCCACGGTTAATTTTGTACCCCATGGGGTGTTCGTGCCTCTTTTTGGGCCATTTGGTTGCTATTTTTAGTTTTCACCCCTTAATGCCCACTTTTAACCCCTTTGGCAACCGGGAGTCTAAAGATAACGTGATCACTTCCCATGGGATGTCCATGCCACTTAATGCCCAATTTTAACCCCAAAATGAGTCTAAACTAATTAATTTTGGCAACCGAGAGCCCGGTGAGAGCACGGTCTCTTCCCACATGTGACTTTTATGCCTTATGGAGTGTCCATGACACTCTCCGCCCACTCGATCGCTGTTTTGCATTTTCGCCCGTTATTCTCACTTTTTACCACAAAACGAGCCTATACTAGTTAATTTCAGCAATCGGGAGCAAGGAGAGGACGCGAACACTTCCCACGGGTAACTTTTATGCCTCATAGGGTGTCTGTGCCTCGTAATGCCCACTTAAACCTAAACTCATCTTCTCGTCAATTAAAACAAAATTACAGTCTATAATTCTTGTTAAAAACATAAGTTTTTATACAAAATAATCATCTATGATCCATATACCGCATATGATTATACATAGTAACTTTTGAAAATAACAAATGATCCCATGTCTAAAACTCGAAACCAACCGTAGCTTGTGTGAGGGAACTTGCCATCACACAAAGTTAATAAATTATAGGAGTAAGTGGGCATTGTAAAAGCATCAGCGGCCAACAAGGAGAACAATTCACAGGGAGGATCCCACCACTGTTTTACTTTTGAACGAACTACCACTATTAGTAATCCATGCGATGCACGAGTAAGATATATTATTACACATATTACTAAGTTTCAAATAATGGTCAATCGACAAAATAAATTGCAAGTAGTTGAAATTTATTATTAGGTATTTAGTCTATGCATATCATACCTAAATTAACTCCAACTGTATCAACAAAGTATATCCAACAAACCAGTAAAAACTAATGAACATCATTTTGTTTATAGACTATTATGCTCTTAAAATCCTTAATTTTAACATTATTCAAAACAAAAGGTTAATCTAAACATAATGTAAACCACAAAATGAGAATCCAAATTGAAAAAAAAATATCTAGATTGGATTATTACCTTTAGAAATATAGATTGCTAGATAATGCAAAAAGGCCGAGTTCTAAATGTACTGTAAAAAGCAAAATGACCATTCAAGTTATTAAATTGACGAATTATTGTATATGAACCAATGAGGGTTTCGTACAAATGTTCATGTGTATATGTGTATGTTTGTTTATGAGAGAGAGTGCTTACCGAAAATCTCTACCCAAGAGCTTGTTGACCATGAGAGGACGACAATTGAAATCTAAGAAGGATGATGATGGAAATCGAAGGAGGACGATGGGATTGGGGTGATTTTAGATGTCGTGTGTGGCTGATATTTTGGGTGGTTAGGTCATTTAGGAAATAAAATTTTATGGGGGGAAAGATTCCGTCAAAGTTTCTCTATACAATCACGTCAAATTTCTTTTGAGGAAAAAAATGTCATTTATAGTATAGCTATTAGATATGCATTGCCCTTTTTTTACTAAAAAAGAGTCATAATATGTCATGTAAATTACTTTCAATGACAACTTTGTTAAAAATGTCTTAAATTCATTTTTTAAAAGTGTCATTTTCATAGATAAAAGCAACCATTAATTAGAAGCAAATAGCATCAACTACAACATTCATTAATTCTGGAAACATACTCAGTTCCCAAATCATGGGAACTTTGTCAAGCTGGAACATTGTGTTTTGAACTCCACAGGATGGCAAATAAGGAAATTGGTAGTTTAAATACCCTTACAAATAATGAAAGGAATATGCACCATGACACAGGCAGCAAGGTAATCTTAAAAAAAATTACGGCAATATAATTAACCCTATGAATAAGAAAATCATCCTTTGCATTTTTCTTGCATCAAAGTAACTACATAGCAAGATAACATAATACTCCATGATTCACATATCTAGTAACCATGCAACAAATTGAATGCAACAACGAATTAATAAATAGATGTGGCAGTGTTACATAAGTCAATAATCTGCAAAAATTAATCAAGAAACCTATGGGTAAATTTATATAATTAATCAAGCAATCGATAGATTAATTTATAAAATTTTAAACAAGAATAAATTACCTGAAAATCAAAGAGTTGTTCTTTAGTCAGCTTTGCTTTTAAGGTAAAGATGCCCACAACTTTGTTGAGCTCCTGCATCTTTCGAACATAAGCAAGTGCCCTGTTCTACCAACATCTCCCTCTGAGAAAATGAAATTGCTGGACAAATCCCACAATTCTAATGTCCCTTCATCGTGAAGTGTCACAGACTTGACACCAACGAGAACTAGATTCTTAGTTGCAAATGATTTCAAAACAATGGCACCAAACAAACATGAATATAAACTTTCCAAACATGGCATTGGTAATTAATAACTATTAAGCATAATCAATAACATAAACCAGATGAACAAGTTAATAAATGTCGTGTACTACGTACATGTGTTAAAAAGTAGTACTTGGAATGCTAATCAATCACGCCCTATAAATTAAGCATAAAAAAATAAAAAAACCAACAAAACACATTAGAGTCGGGACACCAAATAGAGTAAAGAGCAATATATCTCATTGATGGAATGAAATTTTCATTTAAATAACACCAAATAGTTGGCATGTTATCTTCTTGTCAATTAAATGGAATGGTCTTTTCAATATATATTACAAAATACTCACGATATTAGATACTTAACTCAACAAAAAGAGAACATGTACCTAAATACTCACGATATTAAATAAAATCATCATGTTCTCAACATAAGGATGGTAGAGCCAAACATAACAAGAACACCATTAGTTATTTTAAATAATGAGACACAAGGTTTCCATCTTCTTCACTTCTGGATATCAGAACTAAGTAAGTGGACTAGTGTTAATTAATGAACAACATAATTCTATAAATAATTTTCCTTTATATTTCTATGTTATACTAGTCATTTGACTAGTAATCCATGAATTTTGAGTCAAAACCAAGATTCATATCAATGTGCTAAAAACTTTTATAGATAATTTTAATGTTCACATACCATTTGATTGTAAAAGTAAGGCAAGTAACTCTAACTGCCTTAATTTCGCCCGCAACATAAAATGTTTAAATTAAAGAGCTTTCAACTAATCTTGTAGGCCAGAAAGTTCACATAGCATAATGGACTCAGAATAGAAAGTTCAGACAAATATATCCCCCAAACCAAGTAATTAAAGTAACTAAAATCCCAATGTAGTATTACTAATACAACTCCCTTCTACTACCAACACCAAACCCCACCGCCATAACACTAAACACCTCTTCAATTCTTTATTCTCATGGATAATTTACATAATACTAAGAGATAGATAAAGTAACTGGTATAAGGGAGACTCGAAAGAAATGCACGATAAAAATAGTCTTAGCATCATCACCAATGAAAGTCTAGTATACAAAACAAATAGACAACTTCAAAAAATACAAAGCATATATCGGAAGTCCTAATCTAAAAAAACAAAAGAAATTGTTATACACATCAGCCAATTATGTAGATAGGCAAAAGTCATTAAACATAAAGTATAAATAAAGAGGAATCTCAATAGAACATCATCGTAAAAAGGAAACTGGATATAATGCACTATAGGCTACGCAAAACGTTGGGAAATTAAACCAATTATACGTGTAAAAGAAAGCAAATAGTGTTAATTTTGAAAAATGAGTTCATATAGAAAACTCAATTTATATAAAAACAATTCACACGTGCGTGTTTATATAGAAAACTCAATTTTTGTCTCAGAACTACAACTTTGAGGCATCTATTCATCTTCCTCTACTTGATACTTAATGAGAAGAATAAACATGAACATGATAATGAAAAAAATACACAAATGAGAGGCTATATTGAACGAGAGGAAGATGCTTGGACCTTTCTCATTTGATAGCTAAATAATTGAAAACACATGAACTTATACTTAACATTTCACTAAGCGTCAAAGGCTATAACAACCTTTAGATTATAAGTTGGTTATAACAACCTATTTAGAATATAAAAATTATAGTTTGTTTTGCGTTTTTGCCCCTTAACACCCACTTTTAACCTTAAAATTCGCCGATCTAGTTAATTTCCGCAATCGGGAGCACGATGAAAATGCGATCACTTCCCACTGGTAACTTTTGTGCCACATGGGGTGTCAATGCCTCTCTTCGGACCACTAGGTCGCTATTTTGATTTTTTGCCTCTTAATGCTCAGTTTTACCCCAAAACGATCGTATACTATGTAATTTCAACAATCGGGAGCCCAAAGAGGACGCGGTCACTTCCCACGGTTACTTTTACGCCCCATGGGTTGTCCGTGCCTCTCACTGGGACACTTGGTCACTGTTTTGAATTCCTTTTACACCTACACTTAACCCCAAAACGAGCCTATACTAGTAAATTTCGGCAACCGGGAGCCCGGTGAGGATGCGATCACTTCCCACGGGTTAAGTTTATGCCCCATTGTGGCATCTCTTCAAGACACTCAATTGTTGTTTTGAGTATTCACCTCTTAACGCTGACTTTTTACCCCAAAACAAGTCTGTACTAGTTAAATTCGACAATCTGGAGCCCATAGAGGATGCGGTCACTTCCCACTGCTTACTTTTACTCCCCATGGGGTGTCCGTGCCTCTCCCAGGGACATTTGATCAATGTTTTGAACCCCCCCTTAACGCCCATTTTTAACCCCAAAAAGAGCTTATACTAGTAAATTTTGGTAACAAGGCGCTCAGAGAGGATGCAGTCACTTCCCACGGATTACTTTTATACCCCATGGTGTATCTGTGCCACTTAATGCCAATTTTAATTACAAAAGGAGATTATAGTAGTTAATTTCGGCAATAAGGAGTCCAGTGAGAACACGATCACTTCCCATGGTTACTTTTGTGCCCCATGGGGTGTTTGTGCCACTCTTCTGCCACTCGATTGCTATTTTTAGTTTTCGCCCCTTAATCCCCACTTTTAACCACAAAACGAGCATATACTAATTAATTTCAGCAACCAGAAGCTCAAAGAGGACGCACTCACTTCCCACTGGTTACTTTTGTGCCCCATGGGGTGTTCGTACCTCTCTCCATGCCACTCGATCACTGGAGTTAAAATTTAAAGTGTATTCCTATAATTAAGAAACTTATTAGTTACTTTAAAATGCAAAAGAAAACTAGAAAAATAAAATTATTACTTCCAAGTGCTACCAACAGTATATAAATCTTCTAAGGAACTACTCCTAAAAATTAGTTACCACAGTGTTAGACTGAGGGGAAGAGAGAATGAGTTAATGACAAAAAAAGGGATTGAGAGAGTGAGTCAGCTGATCGGCAGATCAAATGACAGCACTCAAAATTAACCATAAAACTCTTTTCTTCAGTAGCCTAACTCCAACACCATTGAATAATTCATAGTAAGACTAAAACAACAAGATGGAACTATAAGAAAATGAATAATATAGCATTGAGAACATAAATTCTTCATATACCACTCCCAGTTATTAAATAGTGGTTCACATTAACCCAAAACATCTTCATAAACCAAAGAAATTAGTTGTACTACAAAACAAACCAATTTGTACTTAATAATAATTTCACGACATAGTAACCAGCCAAGCGTCAATCCTTCGGACAACAAGCTCAACAAAAATATATGTAGCGAATATATATTTCTCAAATAGGCAACATAAAGTAGGCACCGATAATTATTTAAATTTGTAAGTGGGCATTATAAAAGCATCAACGGCCAACAAGGAGAACAATTCACAAGGAGGATCCGACTACCATTTTATTTTAAAATGAACTATCACTAGTAGTATTTTGTGTGATGCACAAGTAAAGTATGTACTACGCATATTACTAAGTTTCAAATAACGATCAATCAACACAAATAAATTGCAAGTAGTTACAATTTTCGATTTGGTATTTAGTCTAAGCATACACCAACAAATTGTATATAAAAGAAATAAAATGTTTCCAATACAAAAATATATATAGAGTTCATTTATTTTACACATAAAATATTTGCCATACAAAAACACTAGAAGATTCAAATGCATATCCAGTAGGTATTATAATACAGTGGGTTTTGGGGAAAGGTCCTCAAATTTCTCAAAGTGTATAAAAATAAGACATCCACAGAATTTTTATAAATTTAGTCCATGTACTAAAAACATGACTAAAACACCATGAAAAATGGTGTTGCTGACGGGGACCCAAAAAATGAACTCCTAACTCTAAAGAGACCACACAAATAAATGCTATTGTACCACAGGGACTAGATTTATAAATTTGAAAAGCAATGTCCTAAAAATCCAAATGTAGGAAGGAAGATGACATTTACCTTAATTATCTATATAATAAATTATAAAAAAGAGTACAACAGAATTATACATATATGTAACAACAATTACTCTATAAATATAAAGTCAAAATTTATCCAAAAATTGATCAAACTTAATATAGCTAATAAGATCCTAATGAAAACAAATTTCATTATAAAATTAACATGGCATAAGAATCTAATAGCAAATGAGTTTAAACAATATTGCAGAAAAAAAAATAATAATCAAAAGAAAAAAATAATTTCAACTGAATTGGAGAAGCAAAACAACATAAATATGTCGAGCAAAACTTCAACCCATGTTTTTCTGAGAAATCACCACCTGTGGTAGTCTCCACTTATCTCAACAAAAAGTAAGTGTCTCAGTAAAATTAAACCAACCAATCACTAAAAATTGAAGATCGTCATTTTGTTTACATACTAATATGCTATTAAAAGAAACGAAATGAATAATAAAAATTGAAAACGAACTGAGTAGATTTCATACACAACAAAAATCAAAATTTTTATAGTGATTTTCATATTTGTGTGTGCGTCTGTGTATGTGTTCATGCGTCTGCGTGTGTATGTGTTTGTATGTTAGAGAGAGAGAGGGGGGGGGGGGGAATAGTACCTGATTTCGTGGTTACGGCCGCTATGATTTCGTGGGAAGGAGACGGGTGAGACGATTTAGGTTAGGGCTCACTTTTGGTGGAGAAGTTTCGACGTCTTTGGGGGGAAAACTTCCGCCCCTTTTTGCCTTATTGACGCACGCGGATCTCAAATTTTTGGGGTAAAAAATGGTCATATATGTTCTCTTACTAAACTTACGTATTGGTGTTCAAAAAAAAGGGTCATAATATGTACCATCTAACATGACTCTTATGTATGAATTATCAAGTATATTAGCAGTAATAAATATATTATGAAACTTTATAACTAATATGTCATATAAATAATAATATTATACTGTTAATGATAATTTGTATAAAATCGTCATAAAGTTAATTTACAAAGTGTCATAAAAGGGTATTTTTCTTGTAGTGATGTCAGATATAATGTGACCCAAGAATATTACCTCATGCATCTAAAACCCATATTTCTAAAACATAGCATGCAACTGATGCTCGCGCAAAATCTACAAAACCATGCACAGATGCTATGCATGCTCATCCTCAGTCTGAGAATAAATCAAGATGTCATCAATGAACACAATGATAAACTGACCGAAGAACTCTCTGAACACCCTATTCATCAAGTCCATAAACATAGCTGGTGCGTTTGTTAGTCAAAATGTCTAACACAAAACTCATAAGAATCACACCTCATCAGAAAGATAGTCTTATATACATCTTGCTCTCGGATGCACAACTGGTGGTACCCTAACCTCAGGTCTATCTTTGAGAAGTAGGATACTCCTCTCAACTTTTCAAATAAGTCAATGATTCTGTGCAACATATATTTAGTCCGTATCATGACTTTATTCAACTCCCGATAGTCCACACATAGGCATAGAGATCCATCTCTCTTCTTTGCAAACAACATTGGAGCACCCCAAGGCGAGGTACTCCTGCGAATAAAACCTTGCCCCAAAATCTTATCAATCTGATCTCGTAGTTCCCTCATCTCCATAGGAGCCAACTGTAAGGTGGACGAGCTATCGGTCGAGTGTCCGACGCTAAATCAGTGACAAACTCTATCTCCCTGCTAGGCAGCAATCTCGGTATCTCCTGAAATATGTCTACGAAATCCCATACAACTGAAATCAAATCTAGGGGAATCACTACCCCCTTAGAGGTCTCCTCATCTATATAGGAAAAGTGGGTCGACGATCTTCCTTCGGGATGGGGCATCACCACTAATAACATCTCGTGACCCGAAATCGCAAACACAATGCTGCTATTGTTATAATCAATCATGGACCTATACGTTGCTAGACAATCCATGCCAATAATGGTGTCACACTCTGACATATCTAATACAAGCATACCGGTGAGTAAAACAAGTATCCCAATGTCTATACTCACACCTTGAAAAATAAAGAAGATAAGTGTCCCACTACCCAATGGTGAGTCTACACACGTGACTGTATTATCATCCGTGTCGAACAACCCCGTGACTCATGAAAATCTAGTGGATATAAATGAGTGTGAAGCTCCCGTGTCAAATAAAATATGACCCAAGATATCATGTATAATAAATACACCTTCAACTTCGGGTGGTTCTTGTGGAACTTCGACCTGGTGGACGTTATACACACGCCCATACTGTAATTGTCCCTTTTGAGGTGGGGCTGCTAGGATGACTGTTATGTCAGGTAAAGCTAGAACAAATGTTGGTGCTAGAAGAGCGGTGGGAAAGATCGGTCTCTAGGGCTCATGGAGAGCGCCCTACTGCTGCGGGGCTCTGCCCTTATGAGGGCAATCCTAGCGCTTATGGTCAATCTTGCCACATATGAAACATTTTCCAGTGAAATTTCCCCCTCTCCGGCCCTGTTGTCCGTTACCACCTCTCCCTTGCCCTGCTGGCCCAACTAAAAACGTTGTTGGCCTTGTTAACCCTGATGGCCATGCCTGAATCCACCCTGCCCCTGCCTTAAATCTCCTAATAAAAAACACTTAGTACAATATCTTTAATGGGAACCCTGCGTCGTATGAGTCTGAGTCAATTGTGCCCCACTGGCACTGCTACCCCTATCCTTCCCTATTGGCTGGACTCTCCTGTTGTGCACTTGTTTCCTTTCACGTGGAAGCGGTGATCCTAGTAGTGCAGTAAAGCGGCATTTAACACCTTCGTATAAGTCTTCAAAGCGGGATTACCCAACAAATGATGTCAAATTCTCCAGCTAATACCATTTACAAAAGTTGTATCCTCTTCTCCTCTGTGATCACCTCACCTAGAATGAAATTCGCCAACTTATTGAATTCCTCCTCATATTCAGCCAGTGTTCTCCCCTCCTGGGAAAGGTCTAAGAATTTCCACCTCATCTCTGTCTGGATGGGAGATGGGAAGTACTTGTGATCGAACCGCTCCCAAAACTCCCGAATAGGCATGCTATCTCTCTCATGTGCCATGGTAACAGACTCTCACAACTGTAAGGCACCCCCACTAGCTTAAAAGTAGCTAGTATCTGTCTCTGAACATCAGTGCACTCGTACATCCATAAATGTCGTTGGATGTCTTTCTTCCATTGGCAAGCAACAACGATATCTGAGCTTTCCTGAAACTCAGGAGGATGAGACTTCTGAAAGGAGTCTCTGACTCGCTCCCAGGAAGAAGGAAACAAGTGTGCCTGGCCTAGTGCCATGACATGTCGCTGAAGTGGCACCTGTGAGGCCTATTGAGCAACGGTTGTCGAAGCTGCTTTAACTGCGTGAGCAAAAATAACGACAACTTAGGTAACATTCATAGTCCTTTGTGCCTGAGCTGGCTATGGCTCGAGCTGTACAACTCTGGGGGCTCGTGGTGCATATCGGGGAGTCATCTGAAATGAAAGAGAATTTCTATAAGTCCACAATTCAATATTTCTCAATAGTTGAAGACGTAAATGAGTAATCTCGAATGCAACAATCCAAATAGTAGGGCTTTATAACAAATAACGCTACGCTAAAAATGTGACAAGTCTGTAGAGATCCTAATGACACTAGAACATGATGCTTTGATACCATCTGTTACACCCTGCCCCATTAAATATTGGGTCATCTGTCATTTATTAAGTTAAAAAACGTTTCTCATTTGGTTCATTCTTAGCATCACTATCGAAAACCATATTAATTAATAATCACCTATTAGTTAATGAACCCAGTGTCAAAATTTTAATCTTTTTATTATCATGCAACCATTTAATCAATTAAACCACATTCATTGTTCCAATAAACAACATAATAAATGATAAAGCAAGGAGGTAAATAAATGTGCCTGGTATAAACACTTCAGACTAAAATCCAAATACAATGGTCCATGAATAAATCCCAATCCAACAACTAGGAATAAAGTAAAAGTACAAAGTCTCTGAAATAACTACTATCTGATGATGGGCGACATTCTTGACTGAGATCACCAAATGATGGAAAAGAACTGATAGAAGTGGAAGCGACTACTATCTAGGTCCCGCAACGTCCACAATAGCTGCAACACGTAAAATAATAATGGACTCCTAAGACTGGCGTCCCTGTGGCTGGGCACCTAATAGTTTTTTACAAAAATAGATTTGCAACGGTTCATATCCCGAGTAAAAACATTTTGAAAATATTTGCAATTATTTAAAATGCAACAAGAGAAAATATTATATACATGTTAGCTTCACGTGCCCTCACTTGAGATACTCACCTATCAACTATTGTGAATGCCTAACATATCCTTCTAATCCAACCTAGTTATGCTACCCCGCCTAACTAGTCTGAACAAATACTCCACCGGTATAGTAACTAGTTGTTCCCACTTGTATTGCCCATAAAATACCTTACCAAATATCCAATTCTCATTATCCAGTAAAGTTTACCAATTCATTACTAAGATTCCACATACTTAGATTACTTTAGATATCACTATCTAATTTATATACTAAAGTACACATATTCGAACTCATCATGTGTATATAAATATGCACTATACTTGTGTTATATACGAATATATCATCCCTAGGTGGAGACATGTGATGCGTGCATACTCTGTTATCTTGTCTCGGTACATCATGTACTAAGCAAATGACATCTAGTTCGAAATCACGCTCGAACCATAGATACACAATTCACATAATTTGGAGGCGAACATAGTTCTAGGCTTTTGGGATATGCACACACCTAACGAACCCAAATGATTGGTCACACTATCATATACACAAGTAGTTATCAACTCTAAGTTATATGTCCTTAGGTAAAAGCCTAAAATGCCCAAAATGGCAGATCAAGATAAGACTGTCCATGACACGAAACCTCTCGTGATAGCAAACAGTGTAGGTCTATTCACATATATTAGCAATCGTATAATAGGTATTCACACAACCTATATACATATATCATTAGGCATACACCTAACCTAATATACCCCGTACGTAGTATAACTCTCGATTGTCTTATGTATTATCAATTTATCATTATACTTCTCATTGTATATTCCCGATTATTCCCCCACTACTCAAAGTGGGATAATTATCATTTTGGTTATTTCAGTAGGTAGTTCACTCAACCTCTACTGGTCTAGGTCATAAGTTTGCTCACCGTCCGTAACTCATTCAAATTCTCCTCAATACATGCTATTATTACTTTTGACGATTAGTCTTAGCCCCAAATCTTCCTCGTGTAACTAAGTCTCTATCCTAATATTAGCCTACTGGTAATCAAGATATCCCCAAGTATATTTTAAAGTTACGCAAAAAGTTTACTCGATCGTTACCCATGAGTTCTACATAAAAGGGGGAAAAGTCAAAATCTGGGAAACCAAATCGATTCAGCCTTGGCCCGAATCGATTTTCTTTTGGAATCGATTCGGTCAAGGAGCCAAATCGATTCGTTGTAGCAGGTGTCATCTTCTTCCTTTTAATAGTTACATGTTTTACCATTTTAACACTCCAAACCTCCATTACAGAGTACCAAACTCCCAACCAAATATACCAAACATCATACTAAAATATATAGACACTTTCTAACGTAATTGAATCATCAAATCAACAAGGAAACCATTTAAACCCAATTAATTCCAAATTAAATTCCTAGATAATCATTTTTATTCAAAAACATCAATAAGAACCCGAATTTCTTCGAATGTTCATCATACTAATTCATCAGATTTGTTCTACATGCATGAAGGGATTAAACCTATCACGATTCCTACCTAAGAACATGAATTATCCCTTCCAAATTAAAGCTAATATTTACATATTCATGAGATTAGTCATCCTACACTAAATGGATGGTATATACACTCAAAAATTTGCAAGATAAATACTTGCCTCAATTAACATGTCTGAATTTCTACAAAATAGTGGTGGGGGTTATGTTCCTCTTCTTCCAATCTACACTTCGGTGGTGGTGATGCAAGAATGGTGTGAAAAGCCTTAGAACTCTTCTCCTACCTCCTATGGTGGCATCTCTTAGATTTTGTAACTGTTAACCCTAACTTCCTCAATCCATATACTGATATACACATGTAAAATTCATAGGTCACTTTTCTTTAAAAATCCAAAAGACCAAAATACCCTCCCGGGGTGCCAATTTGGCCTAAAAATGCATCGGGATCCAAACTAAACCTCCAAGTACACGTTTCTTACTCTCTCGCCCCTTTCAGACACATTGGCGCACTCCAAACGACTATTTGGATTACTAATAATTAAATCACACAATTTTTTCATAAATTTAAGTCCTGACATGACTAACACGCGCATTCCGACTAAATTGCCATAACTGCGGTATTTTCTCACTCATGACAATCATCATGCATTCTTATTAATTTACTTCTCGTTCACTAAGTAATACTGAATATAGTTCATGTAAATTAATATTAACCCTTGTCTCGCTAATTTATATTTATTTTTAATTCGAATTAATTTTTCCATTTTAATTTAATTAATCCAAATATAAAAATTATTAAAAATACACGGTGTTATATGTTCCAACTTCAAAGTTTATTATAAATCTTTATTTCTGACATAAATAATTATAAATTTGAATGTTCACTTAAAATAATTATTTCAAATTCACTGATTTCCAAAGTTAATTATATTAAAATTCTTTCATCTTTTATTTATTATGTGTGTGTGGATTTTTTTAAAAAATTAGGTAAAAACCTTTTTTGCATAAACGAGTGATTTTTAACACCTCAATTGTTTGTTACTTTCTTTTGGTAAAGAAATTTTCAAGATTTGCAATTCTAAAATTAATTCATTTCCATCAATATCACAACTATTGCCATGTGTTAAAAAATATTCTAGCTTTATTCAATAACTATTCAAACTATCATCATCTAATATTTGTAACTTGTAAAAATCAATCAAAAGTTCAAGAGTATCCTTATATTTTTTAAATTGTTCAAATCTAGTTCGAAGTGACAAAAGAGATTGATTTATTATATGTAAGAAGTAATTAAGTGTAAATTATTTTTTCGGTAATTATCTAATTTCATAACTAGAATTCTCATCAATTTTTTCTATAAATATTACGTTTTTTTTATGAAATAAATATTACGTTTTTAACGAAATACAAGTTCAATTTCCATATCCTTAGCAATATCTTTAGCTTCAATTGTGGTGAATTTAAATTCATTTTATCTTTCATTTTCAAGATAAGAAGTACGTCCTTTTAAAATATTCAAGGCAACATCAATATCCATGTAACATGTTTGTAAAAAAATTCTATCATTATTGACCACATTCAATATATTATACCAAACAACCATGCCAAAAATAAATTTAAAATTTCCCAAAAAATTAATTAGTAAGTTATCACAAGTAGTTTTTCTGCTTCCATTAACTTCAAGAGTAGTCGTTTAGTTAATTAATGCATCTCTAATTTGAGGCATTTGAAATCTATTTGCTTTTATACTTGCAATGTGACTTTCCTAACCTGTTTGAGATAATGTTTAAGTGTGAGGCCTTTTTCATACATGTTTTGTAGAAGATGAAAATGCATTATATATTTTTTAAATGATCCAAAAAATGTTTACCTTGACTACAAGAACCATATCAATAAGTACAAGATTAGGAACTATGCTAACCACAAGGTGTAATTTTCCACACATCATTATTTGATACATTTTTCCCTTTGAAATTTTCAGAAGATACGTGTTACTAATAAGAATTATGTGTCATATTTCATATAGCACCAAAGAGGAAGACTCATTCTACTGCACGTGCTAGCACCACCAGTGCCATATGTACCACCAGTTGTATCACTTCCACATATTCCATTTGTCCCTGCTCCAAATTCTCAGGGACAGTTTATTATTGGAGCTAAAAAACTTTTCAATCTGATCTCCCCGGAAGTGGAGGCAGTGTTGGCCACAAGAAGGTAGGTAAAGTCGGTGATTGCACCATAGCCAATGGTACAAGATCCCATAATAGACTGGGAGAATATTCGTGGTGCGTTCATAATGAATAGTTGCCTCATTTTCTCAAGACCGAGAGATCTAGTGGTGGCCATGAATACTTATAAAGCGCCCAAAGCGCCCTAAACGCCAAAAGGATCGTTGAAGAAGTTTCAAGGCCGACCCCGAGGATATGGGGGCCTAAGGCAAACTTGTAAAATGAGTCCTTTTTACATAATGATTTTTTTTTCTAAAAATATATTATGTATTATTAGGAGATAATAATGAAAGTTTTTATTACTAGATAACAACAAAAATCATTAACATATAAAAAATCTTACATTAACAAAAAAAATTAAGAGCAATAAATTAATAAAAAAATATTAACAAAAACAACTAAACAAAAAGTAATAATAGCTAAGACCTACAACTATAATTAACAACCAAGTTAGAGATTAAAAAAATTTGATAAAGAAAAAACAAATACAAACATGTTGAGTGTTGAATGTTTTGAGTGATGAATTTTTTTGGGTTGAGACTCGAGAGTGGTTTGGTTAATAAATTTATACCCAAATGCTTTAAGAGTATTGAAGTCATTTTGGATTTGAAAGGTTGCTGGATTTTGGGGTTTTGAGACATGAATATAGTCTAGGTGAATGCTCTTAGAAGTTAGAAGGTGAAAAGGTTATTGGTTTTAAAATAAAATGAGTGGAAGGGAAAGGAGAAAATGGAAGGTGTCATTTAAAATTTAAGGGTATGCTTTATGTGGTCCTTTTAATTCAATTACCAAATAATCTAATTTGGGCCATATTAAAATTGGGTCTGGTAATATAAATAATTGGGTCAACTTAAATATAATTATACACACCTATAAAATAATTGTGGGGTTAGAAAATGAAACGAAATTTCAAGTCTTAAGGCAGTTTCCACTTTGCCCAACCCCTTGCGCCGGCACTAAGAAATTTTATCCTAATCAGAAGAGGCCCCAACAAGGTGGGAAAAATCAGAGCAGAGAGGGAGGCATGATGATACATCCCAGGGGCATCTTCACTGGTCTATTTTTGGTTTAAGTTATTTGGACATAAGAAGAACAATTGCCCAAGTTAGGCCAATCCAAGATAACATAATCAGTATGAACGAGCCCAGAAGGGCTAATTTGGTCGCGATCGGCAAGGCCATCAGGGATTTCAACCCAATAATTATCTTCAACAACATTAGTTGACGCAGGTATTCTAGATCATAGGTAAAAGGCACTAGAATCACCACATCCATAACATCAATATGGAAGGGTCTATCAAGTGGTCCCGGAGATGATCAGACACCTATTCAAGCAGTCGATGGTATGTTCTCTATTCATAGTACTCTAGCCAGGGTTTTATTTAATAGAGGTTCCACACACTCTTTTGTTGAATGACACTTCATGAACTTATCTAGGATAATTATCATTCCTTGCACTAGTAGATTATCTATAAATACTCTAATTTATTGGTTTCAAATACCCACACATATGATGTGATTTTGGGGATGGAATGGTTATACACATACCATACTCAAATTGATTATGTAAATAGAGAAATTGTATTTGCTATGCCGGGATATGATATATATTTCGAGTATATGACTAGAAGTGAGGGTGGGACTACTACCCACTTCTATTTTACTGACGAGGAGACTCGCGAGGAAACCACAATTTCCCCAAACATGATTCCCGTATTTGAGGAATTCATCGATGTATTTGATGAGATTCTAGGCTTATTACCTGGTAGGGAGATTGATTTTGTGATAGATTTAGCACGGAGCACTAAGCCGGTAGTTAGAGTGATATGTCTTAAATATTGTATATTCCCCCTAAATGTTTTGCATTCCTGCTCTTTTGCCTCGATTATTCCTAATTTGTGCTCATATATGGGTTGACCTTGGTTTTGGAGTAATATATATATATATATATATATATATATATATATTCGTTGCATGGTTTATGTGACCTATTGTAGGTATTAAAAGGGTAAATGGTACAACTACATCCATTTAGGAAAAGTTTTTCTATCGATGCAACTTTAGGCGAAATATTATCATATCATTCTTCAAATCTCGTCCAGCAGATCTCCATGGAAGAATATTTTATTGAGTTAGCTCCACATGATCGTGAATAACACGTATTTCTAAGTTCGAACTACAAAGTTAGAGTCATTTTCGTAAAGTGCAAATTCTCCCTTCTGAAGAGGGAATGAGGCCAGAAAATTGAGCATCGATCGATCAAGTAAAAGTGTCAATTGATCGATCACATAGAATTTTCCTTGGGATGAGACCAGTGGGCATTCTTAAGAATGATCGATTGATTGTGAGGATTAGAATGTAGAGGGAAATTTCATAACCATCGATTGATCGACCAAAAGTGTTAATCGAGCAATTACCCCAGTTTTCATCCAATTCAAGATATTTGTTTTCTTTTGTTTAATTACTTACTATATATATGTAAGTTGTTTTTTATTCCTTACTATTTGTTTTTGTATTAAGTTTATCTTATGAGGGATATTTTGTGTGGGAGCTTGCCTCTCCTAGGGTTTGATTCCTTTGGGTTTATAAGTACACTATTCATCATCTTCCTCATTAATATTAATTGTATTTTTTAGCATTGTTAATTAGCAGTATTTACTTCTTTCCTTCTATGTTATTTGTTTACTAATTTGCATTCAAGACATTATTTTCAATGCTTTCTCGCTAAATTAGATTAGGTTGAGATGACTGAACCCACCTTGTATAAATTTGGTTATTTCTTTAGTGATGGATTACATTATTTTTTATGGGTTAAATTGTTTTTTTATTTTTAGCCTAGGAGATTTAACGGTGTATATTATGTATGTGTCGTATTTACGACCTTGCATGTGTAATCTATGAGATATTTGTTGACGTCAAAATTATAGTAGGATTTTATGAGGATTTAAGGGGTGACAACTCTAGATTTGATTAATTGATGAAATGAGGTTTAATCTTAATAAAATTTTCTTTCCATGTAACTATTTGTACTAATTAACCTGATGTGACTTATATTATTCTCAATATATAGTTTTTGCACCTTTTGTTAATCTTAGTTCCAATACATGCCTATGTTAATATTTTGTTAAATACATTATCTTTTACACTTTTATTATTGAAGTAATAATTCAACTACAGTCAAGCACTGGTTTCCTATAGATTCGATGCCCGAACTAGTTATTATACTCCCGTAAAGAGTGTAATCATAGTTTAGATTTTGGCATAGCCGTGGGAGCCAAAAAAAGGTTAGCTGTAGTAACACATGCCCAATTTTCCTATAGTTATTAAATGGTGCCATCATCGGGGAATTGAGTAAAAAATGAAGCACATCCTTGTTCAACGCCTGTTTATCAAATGGCGTCGTTGCCAAGGAACATTTTTCTTCAGAATGTAATTGATTTAATATTTCGTAATATTTTCTTTTCTATAGTATTCTTTGTTTTAATTAGTTTTGTAGTACCTCTACACATGAGCAGCAATAAATGCTTGGATTTGCAGCCACACACCTTTCTACGTGGATTTTCCGTCTTCGAATTTTTTTAGTAATCATTCTTATTTTAATATTCTTGGTAATGGTTCACGATTTTGTAGTAAAACTAATTTTTAAAGTCCCTTCAAGCCAAAAACTTTTGGTGAATACTTGCATGTTGAGAAGAATGAAAAATGTAAGATTACTTTTGGCAACTATTTACATAATCAAATAAATGATGTGGGGACTTACAAAGATTATTCTTATGAAAAAATGCCACAAAATACATACAATAATAACATTGAAGGCTCTCGTGATAGTAGTTTAGAGAACACTTATAAAAATAGCCATTTAACTTGTTATACTAATAATTTTGATTGTGCTTATGATAATATTTCTAAAAATGTTCATTTTAGTGAAGGTTCCCTGTGGAAAAATTCATTTGTTGTGTATCTGCAAAGTTAGAAAAACAAACATTTTGATATGTATTATCGGGAGGGGGACCATTGTTGGGAGCATGATTTAGATTCACCTTTTGAAACCAACAATGATTTTTCTCTTGAAAATCTAGAGGAGGGGGAATTATTTGAACCAAATGAGGAATCGATGCCTACTTTGGAACAAACCATACTACGTTTCTCCCATGGCATACAGGATAGTTAAAATGGTGAAGATTTGAAAATTAAAGAACTTTGCAATGAGATGATTTCTTCCTTGGAAAACAAAGATGAGTGGAACACTTCTGTTTCACGTCGAAGATTTTGGAAGAAAATTTCATTGAAAGTGAGTATTTCACCTTCAGAATTCAATCTTCGAGCGATGATGAGTCATCTATAAAGATTGAATTCATTTTCCCCCAATCAATTCACCGTTATCGAACCATTTCCAATACCACAAGAATTAGATGAAAGCCTTAAGGACTTTGATCTGATTCTTTTCAAGATATTGCTTTTTACAAATGCTTTCCATAATGGGATTCGTCCTTATGTGTGCCCTACTTCCCAGTCCAATTGCAAAATCCTTAGGAGGAGATTCAATTTATGTTGGTTCCCACGTGTACTCGTCACCCATTCAATCCAAACCCCCATCATCCATAAAAAATTTAATTGGTGATGGTTCATATGTTAGGCCTTATACATTCCTTTCATTGTCCAAACGTAATTTTTATTTTCTAAAAGATAAACATTCAAATGAGGGTACACTGATTGTTCCTCAAAGTCAAACCATATTTTGGGTAGACACTAAAATATTTCAACTTCTAGTGTATAGTTAGTTAGAAATTCAAATTGTAGGTTGAACATATTAGTTTGATTTTTCTTTTTTACTTATTATCTACTGTAATGAGTCAAGTTTTTATTCTTCTTCTTTTTATGCTTGATTCTAGCATGTTTTGTAGAATCTTTGGACTTCTACATTCTGTAGATCGCTCCATTTTGGGTAATATCTATTTTTTCATCTCTTTAACTTGGTTCTTGATTCCCATTGATGACAATGCAAGGTTTAAGTAAGGGTGTGGGATATGCTTCCCATTTCTTGGTAGTTTCTTAGATTTGATCACGTGTTCTTCCCAAGTATGCTTTTGTTGTAAAAACATGAAAATTTCAAAAATATTTTCTTTTTTTTCTCCTTTATTGGGAATTTTCCCTTTGTTTTCGATGATAAATTTCAAATAAATGCACGATCTAATAGATAATTCAATGATGCATGTTACCGATTTGAGAAGTTATTAGACTTTAGTCCTTGAATCATTAATATTATGAAAAAATTTATGAACTAAACTTTAAACTCATCAGCACATGCCATATAATCAAACCCATCCCAAAAATTAAATGGCCAATTACCAAATTTTATATGAATATTAAATTACACATATTCAAGATAACAAGTTTATACACTTGCCTTAAATTTTCAGTGTGATTCTGAATCTCTACGGGTCTGAATCTTGGGTGTTCTACTTCCTTCTTTTCTCACAATTGGCCTCCTTTTAGGTATTTGGTGTGTTATGGATGCCTCCTTAATTGTAAAACTTATATATTAACCCAAATACCCAAATTAGGTAAAATCTTATGTTTAAAATGACCCATATGCCCTTACTCGGGTCCCGACTAGTCTAAAAAGCCCCGGGTACCCAATTACAACTCTTGAGTACCTAATTCTTACTATTTCGACCCATTCCGGTTTATCCGTGCACTCAAAATCACCATTCGAGTCATTAAACATAAACATCCAATGTCAACCGAAAAATAGCCCACACAAATTCCCCGGTTGAGATACTCTCAAATTTGTAACACCCTGCCCGCCCGGAGAGAGCGAACGGAGCGCCACTATCGATAAACTAAATTCAAATCCACAATTCACAAGGTATAGAGCATCTAAATCCCACAACAACAAGAGAGGAAATCACTAATCTCTTTAAATAAATACAACAAATCTCTCAAATTAAAATTACAACTATCTAATTCGAATAAAAATGCTCTATACATCAATGAAATAATTAATACAAATCTTCCAAATTGTATTAAAAATTCTTCCCAAATAATCCTCGCTAAAATCATCCCAATTGGTCCATAGCGCTCAAATCCACGCTAACATGCCAACTAAAAGAAAATATGGGGAAGTACACAATACGACAAGAAAGATGCTCAACAAATATATGTTAGCGATGAATAAAACGTAACAACATGACTACGAATATTCAAATCAAAATGCAAATCTCAAAGTATTTATCAATATAATTTCTCAACAACACATCAATGGGTCACCAGGCCTCACCCCATTAGCATATGCTTTATCAAGCCATAGCCCAGGAATAGGTATTTTGGCGGGTACTCAACATCCGTGCCATATTAAAATCTCATGACAACGTTCTCATTAACAATATAATGATACCACATGAATCAAAATAATTTCAACAATTATTTTCTAGATTTCAATGAATTTATCAATTCCAATATGAGTTCAATTAATAAGAAATCAACGGAATAACACTCGCGAGATTTAAGGAGCATATTATGTAAAATCCCATACCTCAAACCATGATGAGAAACCAACGATCACATCCTCAAGATCAACTCAAAAGATCTACAAAAGCTCTTCCAAGAACCTCCAACAAAATAGCCCCAGGAACACCTCTAATCTAAGGTTGGAACTCACAAATCATAAGGGCCAATTTTTATATAAAAAGAAGAGGAATATAAAATATATTTTCTGCCAAAATTTGTGCCAAAAGTAGGTTAAAAGGGTTGCCCACGACTTCCTTTTATAATGCAAAGAAATGAAGAGTTGGAATCCAAAAGACTCCTTTAAATAAGGCAAAGAAATGAAGAGTTGGAAGTCAAAACAATTCTTGAATATTACTTGTTGTTCACGAAATCAGGGGAGGTCGATCGATCAACTCCCAGGCTTCGATCGATCGATCGTGCCCAAAAATTGACAGTTCGTCGACTTAGAATTCCAAGAGTTAAAAACATTTTAAAATCATTTTAAAATCCTTTTTAACTCTGTTTCGAAATCGTTTGAAATTCTCGCCTTTAAAAATAATATTCAACACATTTGAGCAATAAAAATAATTTTATCTAAAACATTATTTTTCCTCTTTATTTTGAAAATACCCTAAAAATTACGAAGGTTATTACAAAATTTTCACGGTTATTACCCACTACGACGTACTAACAATTGATCGAATTTTATTTATTATAATCACGTTAGTAAATTTACCACATAAATATTAATTTTATTATCGTAAATTAATATTTATTAAATACACAATATTTCTTAATTTAATTAAATTATGACACACGTGTAATTTAAAATACTAAAAATAATTAAATCCTTATTTATTCAAAATGACGGGGTGTTACATACTTCCCCACTTACAAATGAATTTCGTCCCGGAAATTCGGATATGCCTAGTACTAAACCTTTGGATCCTTACACGCATGGCATCCGAACGTATTCAATGTTAAACTGGATAATATTTTGGTGTTTCCACTATACACTTGCTAGTGGTACTATTCTGGTAAAAGTCTACTCACTACAACCCAAGATTAACAACAAGTCTATTCAAAATCTTACATACCGATATATTCCCTCATTCTTAATGTCTCACCTATACAATGATACACAAAACTATCGTGAATCCTCTAAGAATACTGCAAAAAAATGAGACTATTCTCCACTAGCTCTATTATCTCCATGTTTGAAAAGGTCCCACTTCCATAGGTGCCAATTTCCCTTGTTGCCAAATCACGTAACTCCCTTTATGGGAGACACCCGCAACAACCCCTGATCACTCCTGTCAGACTTTAAAAACAGCAGCTCACGGCGACGTAACTCTCACTACGTTCCTATACTACACTAAAATGTCGTAGATTAACTCCATCCTTTCCGACGGACCCCGAATCACATCGGGCCCAAGAAACTTGTAATCCCCACTCCTAACCCGCCAAAGGGTGGATGACAAGATCCCTATATGAATCCTTAAAAGGAGACATGAAAATAATAAATTTCTATGAGTTATCACATGTAAATCAACCAAGGGTAATTACTACTCCCAATTACCCTAAATTTCAAGATTCACATTTCTCGTGTGTCCTCTAACATCTTAGTTACCCCTCCCATTTACCTATCGGTCTATAGGTGGTATATCTGCTCAAACGCAACTCCGTCCCCCTACCTCCTAACAACCCCAACTATAGGCTGGACATAAGGGTCTTATCTCGACCCACGACAATGTTGCACCTTCTATCGGCTCCTTCCCTTTCTTTCATGAAATTACACTGCCCGATAGTGCAACTCACCAAATTAATAATATTTGTTATAATGACCACATTAGTCAACCAATTCCACAACTCAAAGGAAACTTTAACCCTCATTTGATTTTAGGAACTCGTCACTGATTTCTATCAGTCTGCCTACTTCCATTATTGAAATTTCTTAGGCTTGCAAAATTTTTGGTCGTTCGACTCGAACAAACCGATTTCTCACCTAAAAAGTGGTGCAACCGGAGACAACTTCGCTATGTCTTGCCCCACTTCGATTCGAGCATTCTCAATCCCATGCTATGTGGTACATATTACTCTTATATCCCGGGGTATGCCAAAAAGGAAATCACGATACATGCGCTTCCTCCAAAATTTTCTCCTCTGCTGGTCTTCCTCATCTAGTAAAAATTATCCTCCGATTTATATGCAAGGCATCCCCAAAATGTTCCCGAGTGTGACTCTGCTCACATTCCCAAAACTGTTGGATCCTCCCTTAGCTAGAAAAATCCCTCATTTGTATTTCCACAGTCATCCAACCCGTCTCAGTTGTGATAGATCTCTTGGTTGTATATAACCGGACTATTTCCTTTCGCAAACGAAGTTTAGTCCATATTACTTTCCCAACTCTATTTCTAACTGCCTCTTTGGCATACGATTCAACATATTCATTAATTAGTTTTCTTATCATGAATGGTTTTGGAAATCAAAATACACAGGGCACCCATACACCATATCTCCCACATATATTCACACAATTGTAATAAATGTACTAATAATATGTCGAACTTGGCCCCGCACACTCGGCATGGCTACAAATTAAGGGTATACTCGACCACCCTATCAATCGTAACTCAGTATTCTCTATGTTTCCCCAACTATCCACTAGTGGTATAAATGTTATCCAGTGCTCCCCATAAAGCACTACCCGACCTTACTCACCTTAAATTAAAAGATCTATTAGCTCAAAATAATATCCACGCACAAGAGAAATAATTGTAATACTAATTCCATGCCCTACCGACCACATATCTCCCACCTTCTGATGCTCACTAAGGTTCATCCGTGGGATGTCTCACAAGTAAAATCCAAACAAGGACCCCGCACCCCGTTAAACTGCAGCCTACCATTGTCGGTCACTGAGATCCGTAATCCCATAGCATATAACTAGGACACCCAAAATCTCATCCCACAACATATAAGTCTAACCGTACACTTCCACATATCTCAAGTAGTCATACAATACGACTCTCCCACTATCACTAAGTTCTTAGCACTAAATCAATAAGGATCTAAATCTCTTCGCTCGATAATAAACCCCATATATCTTAAATCACATCCGTAAAGTTCCAACACACTTGGATAAAAAATAACGAGACATCTATACTTCGCCTAGTCTCCTTTAAAATATAATAAATACAGGCTCAACCCTCTTTCTGGTGCTCGCTCAAACCCTCGCTAACCAGTCAATATTCAGGATAATAATATGATCTACCCTCATAAATCTCAAAAGGAGAAAAACTATCAAACAATATAAACATCGACTTAGTGTCCCTACTCACTCCCTGTAGGCGGCACCAAAGAGTCCCACTACCCAATGGTATATATATGCATAATAATAAGGTTGATACTGCCAATCCACCCACTAAATCCAACTCACCCGTGAATTTTAGTGTTAATAATCATATATTATGACGCACCCATGTCACCAGAAACTTACTCCATACTCTTAAGGATAAATAAAAAATATTACCTTTTGTTGCTAACGGCCTTGCCTGGTCAATGAGTTCTTGAACGTGATTCTCGTATCAGAACTAGCCCAAAAATTTCTACAATGGTTGTACCTCTTAGATACCATCATGTAGTTTCCCATTGCCTCTCTTTGGGAAATACATCTTCCTCTGCCATGTCTCCCCACAAGTGAAACAAAGGCCAAAAAAATCTCCCTACCTCTGGCCCTGGTGGCCCTGTTGAAATCCCACTTCACTCGATCGGAATTCCCTTGATCTAAATCTCTTAAATGGATCCCTCTTTTGGTTACTCTCCTAGGTTGTGCCCTAATAGAATTCATTACAGTCATTCTTGATCTACTGACTTGACTCCCCAATCTCTTATCCCTTTTACATGGAAGCATTGATATTTCCCTTACAAAAGTACGACATCACCATAAGTCATTCTGTAAGATCATGATTTCGATCACTTGCTCATAGCTTAGGCTACATTTAGTTTTTAGCATATCCATCACAAAGAACCGAGTTTCATCATCTCCAAATTCAAGAAGATCTTCACAAAAACAGAGGTATAAATAATTTAAGATTTAAATTTATTCGTGTTTATATCTGGGAGTTTATTTTCTTAAATCGAGGAATTTTTACTAAACATTTTTTCTAGATTTAAAAATTTTCAAAAAGCATGAAAGTCGTTCTAGCGGGGTACACATCTCGTTCTAAGAAAGTAACAATCTCATTCTATGTGGTCGTTAGATGGTGTCATAAATTGAACATGTAATGAAGGCGTACTTGATTAGGCATAAATTATTCCTAATTTATCCCTTGATTTAGTACTTTTAGCATCTCGAACAACGTTTTTGAGTTCGATTTATCTCATAACTGTGCTACTGACTGATCCTAATGAGTACACCGAGTTTCTGATATTTTGTAGTGATTTTGCAGGTATTTGATGTCAAGAAACGAAAGAAGGAAATCGGTAGAATCAAGAAAGAAAGAAGGAAATGTCTCAAGGGCAAAAGCATAATTTCTACACGGAATTCGGATAAGGTACCTAAAGAGAAGTTGAAGACATCTCATTCACAAGCACAAAGGAAGAAACGACACCTCAATCGGAATCCCAGAACAAAAGTTATGAGCAGTCAAAGAGGAACAAAAAAGTCAAATAGCTGGACCGGTCCGCCCCTACCCCGGACCAATCCGCCTTGCCAAACTCTAGAAGACCCCGAATCGCATGCAAACCGAAGGAGGCAGAAATAAAAAGAACCGGTCTGCCCCCGGACCGGTCCGCCCCAAAATAAAAAGAACCGATCCGCCTTGGGGGCAGACCGGTCCGGTCTTCGAGATTTGAAAATCTTTTCTCTTCCTAAAAAGACTCCTAGTGCAGCTGACTTCCGATATTGTTGTAGGGTATAAAAGACCCGATTTAGTATTGTTATAGACACGAAGAATTAGTAGGTTTTTCTTCTTCTTTTCCAGAAACCCTAGCTTAGTTAATATTTTCAGATTTATTTCAAAGATTGAAGATTTTATTCAGTGATTTCTGTGAGTATATGTTTCTTTCATTGTTTCACTTATTGCTTGGATAATATTAGTGAGTAATTTTTAGTTCTAATTCTTTTCTGCATCTAATCATTATTTTTCTTAGAGTAATTATGAGTTCCTGCACATTAATCCTTGTTTCTATTCTTTTCAACATGTTAGGCTAGATTTCCCAAGGCCGGGATGCATGAACCCAGCCTGATGTGTTAGTGCGTGTGTATAAAATTAAACCACTAAATTTAATGATTGACCTTGATCGTATTGCGTAGTTGCACAACGATTGTAGATCTTTATATCTCGTTTGCCTCTAGGTACTCGTGATGATTTAGAGTGCAATTCAAATGCTACTATTGTGATACTGATTTACTCATCCTCAGATTAAGTATGACGCGGGCTTGAACCTCGTATATGTAATGCTTGGGAGTACTAAATTTCGGGTCAAATCAATCAGATAAATTTAAGATTAGTATTATATCCGCACTACACTAGGGTTGGGGGATTGTATTTCCGTCCTATTTTTCTCATCATTTAAATAAAAAGTTTCGGACTATTTTTCAATCATATTTTAGGTAGTTTAGTGTAATTGCATCTTTTTATAATTTCATATTTGCATTTAGTTATAGTCATTCCCAAAATCAAATCATTTTTCCTTTATTTTAAGAGTCAAAGTTAGGATTCCTCCGTCTTTTCCCGTCGTCACAACTTCGTTGTCCTTTTTCCCTGAGGATCGATACCCGACTTGTCGGATTATTACTTGAGCGACAGGCTTGCACTTGAGCCTAGAGTGAACGCATTTCTGAGACACATTTTTAGTCGCGTCAGTACTATTTTATCATATTTGAAGATCGTTTGAAGATCGTTCAAATGAGAGTAGGTTGTCATTCAAACGACCTCAGTGTCATTCAAATAAGAGTCTATTCTCATTCAAGTGAAGTAAAGTTTTTGTTCGAACGACCTTAATCGCCTCGAAATTTGAGCAGCCTTACAAATACCCGTTTCATGCATAAAAGTTTAGAGACTTTTGCAATTTTGAATTCTGCAAATCTGCTGTAAAAGTACTCATCTTTTTAGGTCAAAAACCTATTTTGATTCACCTTTATCACTCCCAATATATTAGTCTTTTTAAAACCCTAGATTTCCATATCTGAGTTATTCTTGTGGGGAGATTTTTCTCACTGCTGACCCGTTGTGGTTCTTAAGGGTATCACTACTGAAAGGAAGACCAAGATTGATAGATGGATACCGAGGGTGGATCGCCACCTATATACGACTCTAGATTGAGTTATATTTTGTAGAAGTCTTGTAAGTTTCATATTGTAAAACTTTCTATAGTGCTGATAAAAGGTTTTATCCGAAAAAGATTTTTCCTCATTTGCCTTGTTTGTGGTTGCATGCATAATTTTATCACCTAGTTGCTTGTTTAAGTTAATAAGATAAAATTTGGATTGTTGTGTGTCGGACACTTAATTATAGATATTATCCATTAAGACCGCAAGTGCACTCTCGAATTGGTATCAGAGCTTGTTCCGCAAATTTACTATTTGATCTTTTTCGCAAAATATTTTTTCTCTTGATATCAATTTATTTTTGAAAATTATTGATCTTTGAAAATTTTAATTTTAATGGAGAATTTGTATAATCGAGTGCCCACTTCAATGGTACTAATTATGCATACTGGAAGGCTATGAGGCATGCTTTAAAGGCCATAGATGAACGCGTCTAGATTGTCTGTGAAAGAGGGTGGACACCTCCCACTATCACAGTTGATAATATCATCGGTCCTAAACTCGTCTCACAGTGGACAGAGGATCATTTTATGGGGAGAAAATTTAATTCCCGTTGTTTGAGTTCCATCTCAAGAGCCGTCACCTTTGACGAGTTCCGTCGCATTATGATGTGCACAAGATCTAAAGAACCTCGGGATACCATCCACCTTACTCATGAGGGTACCAATGCTGTGAAAGCTTCTAAACTGCAGAACCTCACCACACAATTTGAAACGATAACAATGACTGAATCTGAATCGTTCGACGAGTTTTATGCACAACTTTCAAACATAATTTACTCGAGTTTCAATTTAGGTGAGAGGACACTGAGACGTGTGTAGTTAAGAAAATCTTGAGATCTCTTTTTGCCCGATTTATTACTAAGGTTATAGTTCTTAATTTTCTAGGGATATTACATACTCTTAGGTTAGAAGAACTTGTAAGAGATCTTCAGACATATGAGATAGATATGTTCCCAAAAATAGTTAAGCCTAAGGATAAGGGGGCAGCACTTAAAGACCAATCTAGGAAGAGAGAGGAAGTTTCTAAAAAGAGAGAGGAAGTGCCATTTGATTATGAGTTTGATTATGATGTAGATGATTTGGGCCTTTATGATAAAAAATTCAAGAAATTTCTCAAACTTAAAAAGAAAAATACTTCCAAAGATAAAAAATTTAAAATGGGGAAGAACAATTTTAAAAAAGAAAAGAAAGATGAGGAGAGATGTTATGAGTGTGAGGGAAAGGGTCACAAAGCTCAAGAGTGTCTGACTTGTTTGAAACGTCAAAGGATAGGTAAAGTTCCCTTAAATGTCACACTTAGTGATAGCGAGGTCGAGTGAGTGATTTCGGGAGAAGAATCACCACATGGATGTAACTTCATCACATTCATGGATAGTCATGTTAGTACATCGAGTGCACCTCACAACAATCAGGAAGCTACTAAACATGAACAACTCGATAGTGAGTCCAGTCGTTCCGAGGAGAGTGAGAGAGAGAATTCTTTGAGTGAGAGGAAAAGTGACCTTCAGCGCACCTACGCTGAACTTTATGCCGAGTCCTTTAAAATGAAGAAAAAATACAAAGGTTTATAATTGAGAGTTTTAGCATTAGATAAAGAGTTACGTAGACAAAAGTGAGTGAATTCTTGATGAGAGAATCTTTAGGAGCGAGCGTTTGTTTAGCTGAGAAAGAGAATGGGGACTCGACCAACAAGTTGGCTAGTTTTACGAGAGATCTCCAAGCATCCATGGAGACTCGTGAGAAATTTAAGCCCTTGTATACCAACTTGAGAAAGATCTCAAACATGCATGGAAGGTCAAGATAACTATCGAGGACACATCGAAGAAGGTTGGTAAGATGCTCCTTGACCCCGCTTTAGGAAAGGTCTAGAGGCAAGGAATAGGCTACAATGGTGCATCCACTTCCCACATCGCACCCGAGCCAATTCCCGAGTTTATGATCGATCCTTATAGGCATCGATCGAATCCACCTACGAGGCCTAATCCACCTAGAAAAGTAAACTAAGGTAGACCCAAACCTGTATATGTTTGCAACTATTTCAAAAAGAGAGGTTACCTTAAAGAGTTTTGCAATAAATTAGGTAGGACTAGTCGTACACATACTCTCATACACCACTTTAGCGACTTTGCTAGTCTTATGGAGAAAGTTTAATTTCTAGTCGTGACATCCCATAATTTAATGGAAGAATTTCAACGGTTGCCTTTACCGTTTGAGAATGCTTCCAACATTCCGACTAGAGTCAGTAATGACAAGGGAAAACAAAAGGTTACGGCCACTTGAGTACCTAAACGAGACGAGAAAGACCTTGTTGTTCATGCTCCTCTCAAGGCTCAAAATACTTCCCAATAGAATTATCATACTGGGTAAACTAGGCACATGATAGGTGACGTCTCATTTTTAACCACCTTGAGGATCACAAGGAAGGCAAAGTCACCTTTGGAGATGGGAGTAGATCCGGGATTTTAAGACGTGGTAGTGTTGAGATACTCAGATTTCCTAGTCTAGATGACGTGTTGTACGTAAAGGGGTTTTAAGAGAACTTGATTAGCATAATACAACTATGCAAGAGAAACTTTACGGTAAAGATTGACCGGTTCGAATGAAATATTCATGATAAATCTAGTAAATTTTAACTAAAAGGTGTGAGGACGGAATATAATTGTTATGGGATTCTTCCCAAGTCCTCTATTGTGTGCAACAGTGCCACGGTCTCATTTATCGACCTTTGGCATCAATGACAAGGTCATGCGAACTTTAGATATCTTGAGAGGTTAGCTAAGAAAGACCTAGTTCGTGGCTTACCATCACTTGGGAAACCAACTTCCTCGATTTACGGACATTTTCAATAAGGTAAATAAATTTGAAGTCCATATCAAAAGTTGAATACCATTACTACCACCTCTATTTTGGAGTTGATTCATATGGATCTTATGGGTCCTACTCGCACAGAAACTTTAGGTGGTAAGAGATACATTCTCATGATGGTCTTTGACTTTTCTAGATACTTAATTGTAGGATTCCTTCGAAAAAAGTCTAATGCGGTTGAGTTCCTTACAACCAAGTGATGTATCCTACAAAACCAATATGGTGTCACTATTGATCAGATTCGTAGTGAAAATAACACTGTATTTAAAGAAGCAAAAGTGTATAGCTATTGCGATGAAGTGGGCATAAAGAATGATTTTTCGGCCGTTTGTCCTCCTCAACAAAATGGGATTGTTAAGAGGAAGAACTGGATGATACAAGAGATGGATTAATCCATGAGTCTTGGGAGAAACATGCCTAGGCATTTTTGGGCAGAAGCGGTGAGTACCGCATGTGAAACAGTGAATAGGGTATATCTTCATTCGTGCACATTTCCCACACCTTATGAGTTGTGGATAGGGAAGAAGCCCAACCTATCATATTTTCGTGTATTTGGGAGTACATGCTACACCTTGTGAGATAGATATCCCTTAGGAAAGTTTGACTCCCGGAGCGACGAGGGGATATTTTTAGGATATTCATCAATAAATAGGGCTTATCGAGTTTATAATCTGACTACCTCTAATGTTATGTAGTCAATAAAAGTCCTGATTAAAGATGACGAGCCACCAATATTTGTTACTCCTAGACCGCAATGTGAGGATGATGCACCCCTAGTGATGATACCATCCTTTCTCATGCTACCATGGTGGACCCCATTCCGACATTGGGGGATACACCATCTTGGGTTCGAAAGATTCATGACCCTTCCTCTATACTTGGTGATCCTACATTAGGTGTCAAGACTCATGCTTAACTCTAAAATGTTGTTACTTGTCTGTGCTACACATCCCTAGTCGAGCCCAAGAACATGAAAGAAGCACTCATGGATGATCATTGAATATCGGCCATGCAATAAGAGTTACTTCAGTTTAAAAAGAACGTTATCTGGGACTTGGTCCCCTGACCTAGTGATACTAACGTGATACGTACAAACTGGATTTTTAAGAACAATGCTACTGTAGTTTGCAATAAGGCTAGGTTTATCGCTTAAGGCTACACACATATTGAGGTTGTTGACTTTGAGGAGACATTTTATCCTATTGCTAGGCTTGAGTCCGTCCATTTATTACTCGCCATAACATGTCATATGTGCTTCAAGTTATATCAGATGGATGTCAGGAGTGACTTTCTAAATGGCATTCTACAGGAGGAGGTTTATGTCGAACAAACGAAAGGGTTTGAAGATCCTAAAAAACCAAGACACGTCTACTATATTAGTATATCCTTGTATGCTTTGAAATAAGCACCCCATTCTTGGTACGAGAGGCTTACTTCATATCTCTTTCCTTGCGGCTTCAAGAGAGGGGGAGTAGATAAGACGTTGTTTGTGAGGACTGAGAGTGGTGCTATTTTGGTTGCCCAAGTTCATGTCGACGACATAGTCTTTGGATCCACAAGCTCCGTTCATGCTCACACTTTTAAAGAGGTGATGGAGAGTGATTTTGAGATGAGCATGGTAAGTGAGCTTACATTTTTCCTAGGTCTCCAGGTTCGTCAGCTTGTGAAGAAATTCGGTCTAGACTCTGCTAAACATGCTCGCACCCCTATGAGTTCATCGACAAAGTTTAGCAAAGATGCTTTAGGCAATGGCGTAGAGTAGACTTTATATCATAGCATGATAGGTAGTCTTATTTACCTTACCTCTAGTCGACCCGATATTGCCTTTAGTGCTATAGTCTGTGAGCGATAGCAGGCGTCCCCAAAAGAGTCGCACTTGCACGCTCTTAAATGTATTATCAAATACGTGAGTGGGACTCTATCATATGGTATATGGTATTCCTTTGATACCGATGACCTCTTGTCCACCTATTTAGATGTCGATTAGGCTGTGGATGTTGATGGATATAGGAGAACTTCAGGTGGATGTTTTTACTTTGGGAGTTCTCTTGTCTCATGGATGAGCAAGAAACAAAACTCCATATCTTTCTCCATAGCGGAGGCTGAGTATATAGACATCGGGAGTTGTTGCATGCAACTCTTGTGGATGAAGCAAATGTTGGAGGATTACGACATTTTCACAGGGAAGGATGACTATTTCCTGTGATAATACGAGTGCCATTCACATTTCACGTAATCCAGTCCAGCATTTGCGCATAAAGCACCTTGGGATACCCAAGAAGTTTATTCGATACCTAGTTGAGAAGAAGGTCGTGTCCTTGAGCTCTGACAGCAATGATCATTAGTTAGCCGATATTTTCACAAAACCTTTACATTCACTTCGATTTGAGGATTTTAGGAAGTGATTACGTATACTGAGATTGAATATATTATCTAGCATATGATGTTTTTCATGCTTATTCATATCTATTCCTATTGATAAATTTTACTACCACTGTATTATCATAGTATTCATTTTTTCCCTTTTGATATATTTTTCAAAAAATCCAAAAAGATTTTTGTTTTGTTTTCTATTGAAATTTTTTGGAAAAATACAAAAGGATTTTCGGTTTATTTTAAGAAAAAGTGAAAAAGCCAAAAATATTTTATTTTTGATAAATTTTTGAAAACTCCAAAAAGAGTTTTTAATTTTTTACACCATATGTGGATGAACAATAAAGATTTCTGAGTCACCCATTCATTCCATATCCACGTGAATATTTTTTAGTGTTTTGAGACGTGACATCATTTCATTTTGTGATTTATAGTGTGTGGAGTCATTAAGATGAGATATGATGACTACTTGCTACATCTTTGACTCCTTGTCACCTTTAATTCACATGAGTACCAACTTATTTGAGTATTGGGCTTACCTTTCACGTGTCAGTTGTAGTTTTTTCATCTCAAACCTTCTTTCAAAACT
The DNA here is from genome assembly GCA_949130495.1 of Sambucus nigra. Taxonomy (NCBI): domain Eukaryota; kingdom Viridiplantae; phylum Streptophyta; class Magnoliopsida; order Dipsacales; family Adoxaceae; genus Sambucus; species Sambucus nigra. Next base: position 418,730,888 of record OX422223.1, read on the forward strand.
AACCAAATGCAATAAAATGAGATAATGAAAGTAGTGCTTGTAAGAACCATTGCCCGGATTGGAAAAATTAAAAATCATATCACCGGTAAATGTGTTACAGTTTAAAGCAATGGATTGGGATGCAAAAGACAAGTTTACTTTGCGTGAATAGCCACCATTTGCAAAAAGAAAAGAGCCTAAAAGATTAAGGCACATAAAAAGAAACAAAAATATAAAGTGTCAGGCCAATTTAAAAGAACATAGATGCTTCGCTACATATGAGCATCGATTTCTTCAAAACAAAAAGATTTGACAGAAAAATTCAAAATGTGAGTTTTAAGGGATTTTAGTTGAAGATCAATGGGTTTGCACGTCCTGAAAATTTCTTGTGAAAGCATTACATAGTTTTGGGCCTCATTGGTGTGAAAATCACTCACGATCTTGATTAGTTGAATAGGTTAAGTCGATTTCAATTGAGTTCACCATTTTTACACCTAAGTTAGACTTTGAGCTCTTGCGTTAGTAGTGTCTCATTCCTTGGTGCACATATGCTATGTGTGTCTACGTTGATTTAACTATAGAATGTGTTCACAACCCTACATTATGTTTCTATGATTTGGTTATTTTTGTGTTTCTACATGGTGTGTTATTTTTGCAAAGTTATTTTTTTTTAAATTGAAAAATCAAAAATAGTTTCTGAGGTCTTTTGAGATTAGCGTTGCTTGATTATTCGTTCACATCTTTTTGTGATGATATATTTGTATGCTTAATGATGTTCCCTATAGGATTAATGTTTAGTTTTTATTCCTTGTCTATTTCGGACAAAATAAAAGGGGGAGAACAAATTATGGGTGAGTTTGATTTATGGCGAAGAAATTTCATATCTTTGCATTTATTTTATTTGATATATATTTCAACCTCAATGAATCATAAGGTATTTCCTTTGTTTCATCTGTGTAGGTAGGTGGAAGATCATATTTGGATTACACTCAATGAAGACAAAGTATCCAAGATAAGACAAAGAAGAAGTGAATATTTGAAGACTTTTATTTGAACACGACTATATTATACCTATCCATTTTAGGTTTTGGGAGGGTATTAGGATAATGTATTCATCTTAGGGGATATTTTGTAATTTGGAATTTCGTTTTATGTTTGTATCAGAACAGCCAAAAAGGGGGAGATTTATAAGAGGAAGATTTCAATCACTTGCTCATAGCTTAGGCTAAATTTAGTTTTTAGCATATCCCACTACTGATTGTGTCAAGCCATCACGAAGAACCGAGTGTCATCATCTCCAAATTTAAGAAAATGTTCAAAAAAATAATGATATAAATAATTTAGGATTTTCAAAAAATGTGCAAGTCATTCTAACTATATGCACATCTCGTTCTAACAAAGTTGCAAACTCGTTCGATGTGGTCGTTAGATGATTTCATCAATTGAACATGTAACGAGGGCATACTATTTTATCATGTTTGAAGCTCGTTCATACGAGAGTAGGTTATCGTTCAAACGACCTCAGTGTCGTTTAAATGAGAGTCTATTCTCGTTTAAATGAAGTCAAGTTATTATTCAAACAACCTTAACTACCTAGAAATTTGTGGCACCTTATAAGTACATGTTTTGTGCAGAAAATTTCAGAGACTTTTGCGATTTTGAATTCTGCAAATCTGTTGTAAAAGTACTCATCTTTTTAGGTAAAAATCCTATTTTGATTCACCTTTATCACTCCCAATATATTTATGTGTATCAATTTAAAAACCCTAGATTTCTATATCTGGGTAATTTTTTGGGGGAGATTATCTTCACTGCTGACCCGTTGTGGTTCTCGAGGGGATCAGTACTGAAAGGAAGACCAAGGTTGATTGGTGGATACCGAGGGTGGACCTCCACCTACGGATGACTCTGGATTGAGTTGTATTTTGTAGATGTTTTGTAAGTTGTGTATTGTAAAACTATCTATAGTGATCATAAAAGGTTTTACCTGAAAGGTGTTTTTCCTCATTTGTCTTACTTGTGGTTGATTGCTTAATTTTATCACATAATTGCCAGTTTATGTTAATTAGATTTGGACTGTTGTGTAATGGGCACTTGATCGAGGTGGAAATCGAGCGTCCGTGTAATACGTTAATCGCTGTTATCATCTTCCAACCGCAATACAAAAACCTAAACTTTAACTACACTCGTGTGGAGTATAGTGGCTAGTCTAGGTATCGAATCCTTAGGGAACTAGGACGAGTGAACGTGACAACAAAGGTAAGACTATTAACCCTAAATTAACTCTAAAATGAAAAAAAAAGTTGATTGAGGTGGGAAATAACTAATTAACTAAATGCATACTGAATTAAAATGTTGCATTAACTATGTGAGAAGAATTAACTAACTTAGAATGACTTAATAAGAATAGAGGGAAAGCATGTTGGGAATATAATCCCCCAAACCCAAGTAAATTTACCGTATAGCATGCTAGAATTTTGAATTAGAAATTTAATTGAACCCGGTCTTTAGTACTCCCAAGCATTACATATATGAGGGATTGTATCCCGCATCATACATAATCAAAGAATGAGTAAAGCAGTGTCGCAATAGCTACACGCGCATCACATCCTTAAAGACCATGGTTACCTAGGGTCAACCGAGGTAAAAAGGTCTATGATGGTTTTGACAACTACACAACACGATTCATTAAAATTTCAATTCAAACCCTAGTTTCTACATGGAAAAATTACATCGGGTTGGGTTCATGTACACCAACCCGTAAAAATCTAGCCTAACATGGTGCAATTAATTAAAAAGATAAATCCTACGTTGCATGTAATGAATCAATAAGAAAACTATCACTAAGCATGTAAAAGAATTGGAAACCCAAAAAATAAAGAAAGCCTTGTAAATAAATTAACTACAAGATTAAGAAAGAAAGGAACAAATTTATTTAAAGAAAACTTGTAATTCAAACAATAAAAGTACCTACTTGATGGAGAATTATTTTCTATGGTTCTAAGCTACTCTCCTAACTTCCTCTCTATGAAAAACTATTCAAAACTCTATTTTTTTAGCCAATACATTGATACATGTACGTTTTAGAAGAAGTTGTAACATAATAGGATTCTTTGGACCAATCATCATTAAGGGACAAATTCGTGCATCAGACACCTCGAACCAGTTCGGACATTTTGATCGAGGTGGAAACCGAGCGTCCGTCCAATACACCAATCATTGTTATCGGCTTCCAACCGCAATACAAAAACCTAAATTTTAAGTACACTCTTGTGGAATTTAGTGGATAGTCCGGGTATCGAATACTCAGGGAACTAGTACGAGTGAACGTGATGACAAAGGTAATACTGTTAACCCTAACTTGACTCGAAAAAGAAACAAAAAGATGATTGAGGTGGAGAATAACTAATTAATTAAATGCATACTAAATTAAACTACTGCATTAACTATGTGAGCAAAATTAACTAACTAAGAATGATTTAATAAGAATGGAGGGAAAACAGGTTGGGAATACAATACCCCAAACCCTAGTAAATTTACAGTATAGAATGCTAGAATTTTGAATTATAAATTCAATTTAACCCGATCTTTAGTACTCCCAAGCATTACATATATGAGGGATTGTATCCCACATCATACATAATCAAAGAATGAGTAAAGTAGTGTCGCAATAGCTACATGCACATCACATCCTTAAACACCATGGTTACCTAGGGTCAACCGAGGTAAAAAGGTCTATGATGGTTGTGACAACTACACAACATGATTCATTAAAATTTCAATTCAAACCCTAGTTTCTACATGGCAAACTTACATCGGGTTGGGTTCATGTACACCAACCCTTAGATATCTAGCCTAACATGGTGCAATTAATTAAAAACATAAATCCTGCGTTGCATGTAATTGAATCAATAAGAAAACTATCTCTAAGCATGTGTAAAAGAATTGGAAACCCGAAAAATAAAGAAAGCCTTGTAAATAAATTAACTACAAGATTAAGAAAGAAAGGAACAAATTTATTTAATGAAAACTTATAATTCAAACAATAAAAGTACCTTCTTGATGGAGAATTGTTTTCTATGGTTCTAAGATACTCTCCTAACTTCCTCTCTATGAAAAACTATTCAAAACTCTGTTTTTTTAGCCAATACAATGATCATGTACGTTTTAGAAGAAGTTGTAACATAATAGGATTCTTTGGACCAATCAACATTAAGGGACAAATTCGCGCATCAGACACCTCGAACCAGTTGGGACATTTTGATCGAGGTGGAAACCGAGTGTCCGTCGAATACACTAATCATTGTTATCGGCTTCCAACCGCAATAAGAAAACCTAAACTTTAACTACACTCTTTTGTAATATAGTGGATAGTTTGGGTATCGAATACTCAGGGAACTAGTAAGAGTGAACGTGATGACAAAGGTAAGACTGTTAACCCTGACTTGACTCTAAAAAGAAAAAAAAAAGATGATTGAGGTGGGGAATAACTAATTAACTAAATGCATACTAAATTAAACTACTGCATTAACTATGTGAGCAAAATTAACTAACTAAGAATGGAGGGAAAATAGGTTGGGAATACAATCTCCCAAACCCTAGTAAATTTACAGTATAGAATGCTAGAATTTTGAATTAGAAATTTAATTAAACTAGGTATTTAGTACTCCCAAGCATTACATATATGAGGGATCATAGCCCGCATCATACATAATCCAAGAATGAGTAAAGCAATGTCACAATACCTACACGCTCATCACATCCTTAAACACTACGGTTACCTAGGGTCAACCGAGGTAAAAAGGTTTATGCTGGTTGTGACAACTACATAACACGATTCATTCAAATTTCAATTCAAACCCTAGTTTCTACATGGCTAAATTATATCGCGTTGGGTTCATGCACACCAACCCTTAGAAATCTAGCCTAATATGGTGAAATTAATTAAAAAACATGAATCCAACGTTGCATGTAATTGAATCAATAACAAAACTTTTTCTAAGCATCTATAAACGAATTGGAAAACCAAAAAATAAAGAAAGCCTGTAAATAAATTAACTACAAGATTAAGAAAGAGAGGAACAAACCTTATTTAAATAAAACTTGTAATTCAAACAATAAACGCACCTACTTGATGGAGAATTGTTTTCTATGGTTCTAAGCTACTCTCCTACCTTCCTCTCTATGAAAAACTATTCAAAACTATCTGTTCTAAGTTATTATAAATATACAAATACGTTTTGGAAGAGTTTGTAACATAATAGAACTATTTGGACCAATCAGCATTCAAGTGAAAATTCGCGCATCAGGTACCCCGAACCGGTTCGCAGGTACCCCGAACCGGTTCTCCCCCGAAATGGTTCCCAGTGTGTTTCGAGAAATCTTGCTGGTTTCAAGCCTCTTTCCAACACTTAGAATATTTTCCAGCTTCTCTTCCTTTCACGTATAGGTTTTCTTCAACTTCAAGGGGTCATAACTCCTTCACCATAGCTCAGATTTGGGTTCCGTTTCTTCCAGTATTATCATTGTTCCAAGATCTTCAACTTTCTAGTAGGCCCCACCTCCGGGATCGGGCTACAGAATTATGAAAATGCCCTTGAACTTGCCTTCCTAGCCTTTCCTTCAATGTTTCGATTTCTCTTTCGCACCATTTGCATAATTACCTGTAAAACACATAAGAGAAACAAAAAACACGAAATACTTGCCAACGAAGGTTAGTATCATAATTACGAGTTAAATCCATATCAATTGCACCACTCGGGTTCACAAAGGCACCAAAATTAAGGGGATAACTATACAATATTTATGCCCAATCAACACTTAATTATAGAAATTATCCATTAAGATGTCAAGCGCACTCTCACATCTAAGACAGATTTCCCCCCTCAATGCTGACGTATTCTACCCATGAGTCCATCAAATCAATGAACCTTTTTATCTTTCGTATCCACCTCGTCAGGCATCAAGTTCTCTAATAAAGAAAATTTCCTCTCATGTTCAGCCACTGTCCGACCCTCCTATAATAAGTATAGAAATTTCCTTCGCATCTCTATTTAAAATAGCTGACAAAACGATTTGCGGTCAAACCGCACCCCAGATTCCTCGATACTCATGATATTTCTCCTCGGATGTGGTGAGCTAAAAATTCCTCCCAAAATTTAAATCATGAGTGTCACTATACTCCACCATATGCAATTGCCTTTGGATGGTCCCCTTCCATTGGCCAATCACACTTCTGTACTTTCTCCGGACTCTTGAGGATGGCCCTTCTAAAAGGCCCCTCCGACTCTCTCCCTTAACAAGTACGATGGGTGAGTGTGAATTTTCACCACCGTCTGCTATGGAGGTACTTGGAAAAACTATTGCGCCCTAGCAGGTATAATAGTGTCAACTGCCTGAACAATAATAGTGGTGACTTTTACAGCGGTCACCATTCCCAGAATACTCTGTGTCTTAGGTTGAGCCTCTCCTTTTACAGTCCTCCTAACAGCCCTCATTGGTCGTCCCATATGGTTTGATATACAAAACCCAACCGAACTTGTATATTATTTGCATGAACTATACTCAATAGCAGGAGAACGTAAGTCGCATTATGAATCGATAGTCCTAAGCATAGGGCTATATATTAAAGAAAAGCAATGCTGAAAATGTAATAAGTCGCACAGATGCTAAGGACACTAGAACCTGATGCTCTAATACCATATGTGACACCCCACCTATTTCAATAACGGGTGATCAGTCCTCTACTAAAATAAAATAGGAATCTCATCTGGTTCATTCTGAGCATTAGTGTCGAAATCATTTTTAATTACAAACCACCTTATAATTAAATAAGTCAGTACCAAATTTTATCTTTCATTAACATACAATAATATTAACCAAAGCATAATAATGTCATACACAGTAAGTAGTATAAATGAAACCACGATGTAAAGTGTAACCTGGGATACATAAATAAAGTTCCAGGATAAACCAACGGGTAAAAATCTAATACATCCAAACCATATGGATAAAATAATCTGAAATGCATAAGGCTGAATTAAAAAGGGAAACATGCCCAACCAACACTAGAATAGAGAACCTAATCTAGAATGTCAATTGTGTCCATCCCCCACCCTCGTCGTATGGGTGGGCGCGTGCAGGAAAGGATCCTTCGGGTCCCGCGCGTCCCTCTCGGGAGCGCTTTGGCCGGCGTCGTTTGAGATGTGGTGTAGAAATGTAGAGATATTCAGAGTCGCCAGTCTATTTTACTCAAAACAGACAAAAGAAAAAGGGGAAGCCACCCTGAAGGATGGCATCCAAAGACATACTGGTGCGTGCGAAACCAAGATGATTCGAGAAGGGTTCGAAGGCTTAGTTACGAAATGGGAAAGTGTTAGGCACCCATTCTGCTGTTTCGGTCTCTCATGAATATTTGCTATTTTCCTTTATATTTCCCCCCGTGATATGTGTGCATGTGTATATATAGAATGGAGGTAGGAATCCTCGACTTGTATCATGAAAGAGATAAAGGGAGTCATCCGTAGGAAGATATAAGAATAATATTACAAAATAAGATTTACGCGATTACCCCTACGTTGATCATTATAATGGAACGATAACGCATATGGAGTAATACGTCACTAAGAAAAAGTATATAGAGTATAAGAAAAATGAATTTAGAGAAGATAGAAAATGAGAGAAAAAGTGAGAAAAAGGACTCGAGTCTCGGGTTTTACCCCAAGACGCCTACGTAGCCTATAAAGGCATCAAAGTCCACGTAGTTCGCATACAAAACGAGTGGTGGGGTTTATCCCATAAATCCAAATGGGGAATCTCTTATTTGTGAGTGTGTGTGTGTGTGCAGAAAAAGTGTTTTAGTTGTGAGAAAAGTGTGGAAAAAGTGTGAGAATCCCTATTTGGAATTTATGAGCAAACCCTCTTTTTCTTGTTTTTTTGGGTTTTATTTATATGAAAATAAGAGATGTGAAATAATACTAAATAAAAAATTATATTAGAATGTGTGCGATGAGATAATAAAAGTGCTAAGTAAGAAAACAAGTTATTGGGAATTTAAGAGAATTTAAGAGAGAGTTTGAGAAAGTTGGACCTTCTTGGAGATCTTGAGCTCGATCTTGAATGTTGGAGAGAAGACCATGCACTTGGATGATGATGGATAATGACTAATTCATCAAGTTTGATGAAGAGGATGATGAAAAATGGAAGTAAAAAAGGGTTTTGGAAGTTGAAATCACGCTGCCTTCAAGAGAGGTTTCTAGGATTCGCTGAGAGAGATTTCTATCAGATCTGGGCTCCCCTTGCAAATGAGGTGAAGGCCTCTTTTTATAGGCCCAGGTGAGTGCCGATCGGCATTGGCATGCCACTGCCTATCGGCAGGTGCCAATAGGCAGGATCCGGAACTTGCCATTTGGTAGTGCGCTTCAGGATTTTTCGGAAAATTGGACGTCGAGGGCAAACCGTTGGTCAGAATCGCGCACGGGGCATACCGTTGGAAAGGTAATTCAGATACCTTTGAAAGTCCTTTGGACCTCTCCCGGGTTTCGGAGATGAATTTTGGTCAAATATGGCTTGGAATCGTTTGTCGGACTATTGGGCGGGGAATTGTTCGGACGCAAACGGATCGTTCGTCCTCATGGTAAGTCCGAATCGTGCACGGGGTGGACCGTTGGAAAGGTTAGGAGATGTAATTTTACATTCCAAAGAGTTTGATCCGGTTTTGAGAGTTGACTTTGGTCAACCGAGCCCGAGAAGCATTTGGTGACCTCTCGGAGTCAAACGGATTGTTCGTCCGCATGGAAAGTCGAAATTGTTCACGAGACGGACGTTGGGAAGGGGATTCAGTGCCCTTTGAAGATTCATTCAGCCTCGGTCGAGATGAAGAGTTAAAATAGGTCAAACAGAGCCCGGGAGCACCCGGTGGCCTCTAGGTCAGGTTTCGGACGCAAACGGATCATTCGTCTGCATGGTAGGTTGGAATCGTGCATGGGATGGACCGTTGGAAAGGGTATTCAATGCCCTTTGAAGATTCATTGAGTCTTGGTCGAGATGACGAGTTTAACTTTTGGGTTAAACTGCGCTGGGGAGTGCCCGATGGCTTCCAGGTCAGTACTTGGGACATGACCCGAGTTTGCAGTGATGAAGGGAGGTACTAGAGACCTAAGGAGAGTTAGGGGGTAACAGAATGGGGTGTCTACATCAATAATAGAATCATCTACTCAAAAATCTTGCAAGCCTACACATTATCTACAACTACGTAATACCTGGAAGACGAATCATTATTGGTGTCCTTGTGGTTGGACACCTTAAAGTTTTAAAATTGACTTGATACGGTTCAGAGCATAAAACCTTTGAAAAATATTTACAAGTTTATAAAATGCATACATGAATATATCCAGTAAATTTTCGTATTTATAAACTGGCAGCGCACTCTTTTGAGTTACCCCCATCCCTCATCTAAAGTGCGCACCTAACGTATACATTTTAACCTGCCTAGTTACGCTAACCGATATAACTAGACTTGCCACTAACATCAATACTATACTACCCTGGCCTGAGTATAATATCTACTCTATGTTCATTAATTAGTTTACATGACTACTTAATTAAAATCTTATTAAATCATACAAATTTAATATATAACTTATTCCAGTTATTTATTTACACAATCACATTTATTCGTCTACACCTGTTTATAATTATTGTCATATTTATATATGTAATGAACCCACACAATTTACTTGGACACGTATATAATTATGCACATTCTTATATATGTAAATATTTTACATCCTCGTTTATTAAGCTGTGCCCTTATATAATTATTCACATCCTTATATACCTAAAGATTGCACACAAAGGTATATATCTCTCACTATATATGTAAAATCACAAGCATGCTATCAAGCACCAAGAATGCCCTCCACATTTTGGCTAAATAGGTCAGAATCTCACCACTAAACCCCAAAATAATAAATGAACACCGGAGGTGTAAGGACACAAGTTTCCAATTGAATCTTATGTAGTGTTGGCTCAATTCTAGACAAAAACATTTGAGTCATAGGATAGTGTTCTTGTGTATCCTTAAAACCTATGACAAAGTTTGAGTTGAATACGTTGCAACCGTGCTTTTCAAGAAAACATCATTGTCGAGTTTCATTGCCTCGTTTCATGACATGAACTTCATATTTCAAAGTCTGCAAAGGTTTAAATGCTTTTATATATTTGTAGGAGACTTTGATTAATTTTAAAGGGTGTAATTATATTTTAAAATGAATTTTTATTTTAGAAGGTTACTTTAGAACTTGTAGAACACGAGATTTTCTAAATCAATGCTCTGATACCAATTTGAAAATTGATAGGCCCCCAATTTTAATATTCCTTTTACTATAAAAAAGTAATTTCCTTTTATATATGCGGAAGCGTAAGATGGTTCAATTAAACAAAAAATTTTAATTTCTTTCCAAATTAAAATTAAAACAAAGTGAACTATGATGAAACACACACACAATTTTAATTTCACTTAAACATAATTAATTAACCCAAGTCCTATAAATTATCTTAAGTTATATTTTCAATATTCCCAAATTAGGCCAAACCAATTTTATCAACTTAAATTAAATGACTTGAATTACATTATCATAAACATTACCCAATATCATAAACGATCGAGGACCGGGATCAATTCTGACCCAACTCAAGTGACGATCCAAGACTGAGGTCAATTCTGACCTAGAGAGTGGTGACGACCGAGGACCGAGGTCAATTCTGACCTAACTCAGGTGATGATCTAAGACTGAGGTCAATTCTGACCTAGAGAGTGGTGACGCCCGAGGACCGATGTCAATTTTTACCTAACTCAGGTGACGATCCAAGACTGGGGCCAATTCTAACCCAAAGAGTGGTGACGACCGAGGTTCGAGGTCAATTCTGACCTAATTCAGGTGACGATCTAAGAACGCGGCCAATTCTGATCCAAAGAGTGGTGACGACCGAGGACCGAGGTCAATTCTGACCTAACTCAGGCGATGATCCAAGACCGGGGCCAATTCTGACCCAAAGAGTGGTGACGACCGAGGACTTAGGTCAATTATGACCTAACTCAGGTGACGATCCAAGACCGAGATCAATTCTGACCCAAAGAGTGGTGACGACCGAGGACCGAGGTCAATTCTGACCTAACTCAGGTGACGATCCAAGACCGGGGCCAATTCTGACCTAAAGAGTGGTGACGACCGAGGACCGAGGTCAACTCTGACCTAACTCAGGTGATGATCCAAGACCGGGGCCAATTCTGACCCAAAGAGTGGTGACGACCGAGGAGCGAGGTCAATTCTGACCTAACTCAGGTGACGATCCAAGACCGGGGTCAATTCTGACCCAAAGAGTGGTGACAACCGAGGATCGAGGTCAATTATAACCTAACTCAGGTGACGATCCAAGACTGGGGTCAATTCTGACCCAAAGAGTGGTGACGACCGAGGAACGACATCAATTTTGACCTAACTCAGGTGACGATCCAAGATCGAGGCCAATTCTAACCCAAAGAGTGGTGATGACCGAAGACCGAGGTCAATTCTGACCTAACTCAGGTGACGATCCAAGATCGGCGCCAATTCTGACCCAAAGAGTGGATAAAGATTGGATTTTGATTATGCGAGAGAAAGTACTTTGTGATTTTGATCTAAGCTGAGGAGCTGATAGATGGGGAAGCTTTTTTAGGATACCTCGCAGGGGGGAACAACCTATTTTGGGTGCTGTAGGAGAATTCCGCTGGGGAAGTGATCGGGTGATCTTGAGTTTTTCCGGGAGGAGTTTCACTTGGTTTTTGAGGATTCCGCTGGGGAAAGAGGAGTTCCGCTTGAGGGAATGCGAAGTTTTCTTGGGGAAAACTTTCAAAATCCATCCTGGGATTTTTAGGAATTTTCTGAGGATTTTTCGGGGCTCTCTGGTATTTTTCGAGAATTTTTGTATGAAAATTGAGGTGGGGTGCCGATCGGCATGATGTGAGAGGTGCCATTCGCCAGTGGCACGGAATTTTGGGTTACCTCAGGAAGGCAAGAGGTCAGTGCCGATCGGTATGGCAGGGGGAGGTGTTGATCGGCATGGCGCTTGGCATCCTATAAAAAGGGGGCGAATCCCTTCATTTTTTCACAACTTCTTTTGCTTTCTCTCTCTCTGCGATTCTTCTGCAAATCATTCTAACGTTGAGATCTTCAAGAAATGTCCACCTTTGTGAGCACTATAGTCCACCGGGAGTGGTTGACCATTGATGACTAGGAAAATGTGGATTGGAGGGACAGGGTGCCCCTTGCTTTGGGGAGTGAGAACTCCTTTGATGCGTTTGAGCCTGTTGCGGATGAGCGGACTATGCTGCGGGAGCCATCGTGTCATCGCTCTTCGAAAGTGATTCCCAGCGGTTATGTAAGTAACCTGACCTTTGGCATTTCTTTTTTTTTTTTGTGTGATTTTTCTTTCTTTCTTGACTTTTGATGAGATTTTTCCTTTTGCCAGTCTGATATTTCTTTGAAGAACATGCGTGCCCATGGGACAACGGGGCTCAAGGATGTCTGGGAGCATCTCCCACCCGTGGTGCATTGGATGGTATCATCAGCGGGTTTTGGGCGGTTGGCATCGGCACTGGATGAGACACCTCGTTCGATAGAGGTCTTGTGCGCTTTGGGAGAGAGGTGGTGGGACACTACCCACACCTTTCATTTCAACTTCGGGGAGATGACTATTACTCCCATAGACGTTTAGCAGCTGCAGGGGATGGACTGTGATGGAGAGCAGATAGAGGTGGATCGCTCTTTATGGGTGAGACCGAAGGCGGTGCATGCGGTACTTGATGACGTGAGGAGGATTATTTCTGGGGATTCTATCCGGCTGTTCCTACTGAAGGACGTTCTGTTGGGTAGAGAGATTGATGTGGAGGACAGGATGCAAGTGAGGCCGATGGGCCTATTATTTATTCTACTGCTGTTGGGAGGTTTCATGGTGGCGTCGAGCGGCGACGTTGTCCATTTATGGTTTCTGCCGTACCTGAGGATGTTTTCGAACATCCCTTTCTATGATTGGGGGATTCTGACTTTGGAAACCTTTTACTCTTCTCTGAATGCATTCAGTCGGTGCTGACGATAGACCTTTACTGGGGCCACGTACCTTCTTGAGGTATTCTTTAATTTGTGCATTTCTTTTCATGCATTCGCATTTTAATTTCATGTATTTGCATTTTTCTTATGCGTCTCTTTTTGTTTGCGAATTCAGACGTGGTTCTACGAGGTGATTGGGTGTAATACCCCATTGATCGCTTTGAAGGACAACACTGTTGGGGACTTCTATCGATTGTATCGATGGCATAAAGCCAATCGGTAGTCGAAGGAATCTTTCTCCCTAGAGGCGGTGCGTCAGGTCTTGAACGACCTGACTAGTGGTGGGGTAAGACTCTTTCCATTCCAGTCTTGAATTTTTCACCTTCTGATCTTGTATTGATTTATTCCTACTTTGAGATTTTCAGGTGACCTTTTATCCCTGGGGGGTAGCCATTCAGGATGCGGGGGTGACTGGGGTTAACGCGCGGATGAGGCGATTGCTGGCGCATGAGTTCGGCCATTCCTGGTACCTTGGGGAGAGGGTGATTCATCAGATTACGGACGAGGAGGTGGTGGGGCCACCCGCGCAGCCACCTATGTCTATGAGGCGGGAGCGTCATCTTTTGGAGGATGAGAGGATCGCGGCGATGATCGGCGAGTCCTACTTGCTATACACCGATACGGCTGCACCGTATGACTATATGGATTTTATGACAAGCTGGTTGATAGCGCCCAGCATATACAATGCACTGCCCTTCCCTCCGGCGGGTTCGAGTCGGGCGGTGGGATCCTCCCATAGCGGCGGTGGTTCGTCGGCATCTGCGGCAACCTCGGAGGTCCCTTTTGTGCGATTGCATGCCCCTTCGTACAACATCCGACAAGCTGATGGAGGGATGGTGCCTATGTTGCACCGTCCTCATGCAATGGATCCGAAGCAGTTAGGTTTGACAGAGGAGGTCCTTCGAACTGCGGTATACTTTTTTGTTCTTTTCTTCCTTTCTTTTCTGTTTTGGTCATCTCTGCTTTGATACTATTTTTTGCCTTTCTTTGCAGTAACTCCGAGTGTCGACCACTTGGCTCAAGGACATCAGTGACTGGATATCTTCGTTGACTGCTCACATTCGGGATGCGGTTCTTGTTCCTTCTTGCTTGGTGCTGTCTACCTCGTCCGGAGAGGACTCTGGTTCTAGTAGCGGTGGTGCGTCATCTCACCGCAGGGGGAAGAGAGCACGTCACGGGGGTGGAAGCTCTTGAGAGAGAGAGAGAGATAGAGAGAGAGAATGTGGGTTCGGGCTGAGTCCCGTTTTTTTTGCATTTTTCTTTTTATTTCCTGTAAAATGATGTAACACAGAGAACAGGCATATGCAATGCAATGGAGTTTTTTATTATCTCTTATTAATGATGAATGCAATGCACATGCGCTTTTTACTTTGCTGCTAAGACCGTAAAAGGGGATATTTTTGGAATTTTTGAAGGAAAGTTTTTAGTTGAAGGAGGAATTTATATAAAGAGAAAAGGGATTTTGAAATTCTGTTGAGAATGTCAATTTATTTTTATTGATTTTTTTGATTTGACAAAAGAGTAAAAAAGGGAAATTTCCTAAAAGTGGGGGTTGCCGATCGACAAGCACCCTGGCCTGCCTATTGGCAGTTCAATCCAATCCCATTAATTGAAAGCTTTGAATGGTACCCTCTTCAGCCTTTGGTACCTTGTGGGGTAGGATTCCCTCCGATTTCTGCAAGGATTATGTCCCTTGTGAGGGTTTTCAAGTATAAAAAGGGGTAAGGGTGGAGTGTTTTCATCACACCTTTGCATTCTTATCTACTTGCCCACTATTTCTTAGCCTTGCAAGATGGCTCTCCCTGGTAGCATCGAGTTTGCCAACTACCTCGAAGCCTTGGAAGCTATGTGCTCTTATAATGTCGACTACGAGGCTTTCAACATGCTCGAGTCTCCTTGTGGCGTAATCAGCCCATTAAGTGGAACGTGCTGATGGCGGCGGTACAATTCTGGTACCTCAAAGACCATGTATTCTGCTTTGGGTTGGAAGAAGTTTATCCTACCTATGAGGAATTTTCTGCCATGCTGGGTGTAAATCCCAGTGTTGCTGCGGCTTTGCCCGAATTTTCCCGTTCTCCCAAGGATTTATTGGCCGGGGTTCTTCATATCTCGCCCTCGACGACTAGATCATTGGTTGTGGGAGGAATGATCTCCCTCCCAGCGGTGCTGCAGTCCATGTATTTGTGAGAGGTAGGTGATGCTGGTTATGCTGGAGACGTTGTTCTAGGTCTGTGGAGGTGCAAGTGGATCCACAACTTGCATCCATTACCTCATGGATATCATACCATCGCAATCCTGCGATGGTGATACTGGCGGAGACCCTGAATGGCCTGGATGCCTGGAGAGAAGGACGTTTTGACTTTTTGAGGAGTAGCCCTATGATGCTGTTCATGTGGTTGTCTGAAAGATTCTTCTTGTCGACTCCTCCAGAGTATCCCTTGGCAGTCGTATTCAATTTCTTTTCACGCTACTTCATCAGCATGGCCCTATATGTTGAGAACTGGGAGAATTGGCTTGTGGAGCATGGGGCTCGTGGGCTGGATTGGTCAGTGCCTTGGTGGGGATAGTTATAGCTTATCCTGGAGCTAGGAGAGTATTAATATATACGGCTGGTTGGTCTCAGACATACCTCTTTTTATTTCCCTTGGCGGCTTTTGCTCCAATTCGACTGGGCGCAGGTCGTGCCCCCACGGACCTCAAATTTCTTTCCGGTAGAAGATTTGACTGAGCACCTGCGTCTGTTGCTTGGGTCTCTATGGGAAAATCAACATTCGTCTACCCGTCCCTCTCAGTCGGTCGGGAAGGTTTGGCATGTCCCCAAAGATTATATGAAGTGGTTGTGGAGGAAAGTAGTCAGCAAGATGTTGGTAGTGGAGACTGGAGAAAGATGGTTTCTTTTATCTGACACCATGAAAGGGGGCGTTGTGGTTTTTTCGAAGATGGTGAAGGCTCATCGATCTATGGAATGTTTACGACACTCTATTCAGACAAGGGAAACTTGGGGGTCTCTGGATGTAGATGATGAGGGTGTAGGCTCTTCTGGTAGCTGTCGGTAGGACTCATGGGGAGTTTATTTGTGTAACAGATGTGGGGGATTTTATTTGGCATTTTACGGTAATAGGGGGAAGGGAGTTATCTGTTCCTTTTTCTTATGTAATCCGTACTGTAATTTCTTATTAATTAAGTAAACAAGTTTATGATCATCTAGTTGTGCCTTTTGATGAGTTTTGTATTTTGAATTATCTATACTGATCGCTAAGGCATTCATAATCCTTTTGTTCAAGTATTTTTAAAATGAACCGCCGTTCTCGGAGGTAAGAAAAGAATAGTATTTTGTTAAAAAGAAAGGGCCGCACTCATGTGAGGTGCATGAGATGCCTACGTACCTTTGGGGTTTTTTGAAAATGTTTTAAAAATAGGTTTTGTAGAGGATCAGGCCCACGTAGTTCTAGGTAGAGGGAAATGAAGAGTGTTTTTTTTTTTAGAATAGAAAGGGGGTGAGAAGAGTCGTAGCGCGCCGAGATTTTGGACTAGGGGTAGAATTTCTTGAGTCGGTCCAGGTTGACTGGACGAGCCATCTCTTCCCCATCTAGGTCAATGAGCATGGCGGCACCGCCAGATAAGATTTTCTTCATAATGTAGGGGCCTCTCCAATTGGGTTTGAATTTCGCTCTGGGGTCCTAGATATGTTCTATTATCTCTTTGAGGGCTAAATCCCCCTCCCGGACACCACGGTCCTTGACTCTATTATTGAATGATCACGTTATTCGGCGATGGTACCCCTATATGTGGTAAAGATCTTTTAATCTTCTTTCATCTAGGAGGGCTAGCTCATCAAGACGGTTTTGGCACCAGTCTTCTTCACTAACCTTGCTTTCGAACATGACGCGTAGAGAGGGTATTTCCAGCTCCACAGGTAGGACTGCTTCCATGCCTTAGACCATGGAGTAAGGGGTAGCCCCAGTATAGGTTCGGATTGAGGTTCGATATCCCCAAAGGGCGTACGGGAACTGGTCGTCCCAATCCCTACAACTTTCGGTCATCTTGTTGATGATGGCTTTGAGGTTCTTGTTGGAGGCTTCAACTACCCCATTGGTCTGAGGTCGGTAGGGAGAATATTTGTGTCTCTGCATCCTGTACTCGTTGACTACTTCTATGACCTCTGCTTTAAAATACAACCCGTTATCTGACACTAGGTCGTACAGGACCCCATATCGACAAATGATATTTTTCTTGAAGAATTTGGCCACTTTCTTGGCGTTTAATACTGCGTATGACTCCGCTTCGACCCATTTGGTGAAGTAATCGATGACAACCAGGATGAACTCATGTCCGTTTGAAGCCTTTGGTGTAACCTTCCCTATGATGTCGATACCCCAGGTGAAGAATGTCTAGGGGGAGGTCATGTTGTATAATTCTCGCGGAGGTAGGTGTTGAAGATTGGAGAATTGTTGGCATTTGAGGCACCTCCGGACATAGGCGGTGCAATCCTGGATCATGGTGGTCCAGTAGTATCCCTGTCGGATGATCTTCTTGGCGAGCATATGACCATTCATGTGGGGTCTGCATTCCCCGCTGTGGATTTTTTGCATTATTTTCGCAATTTCGGCCCCTGCGATACAGTGCAGATGAGTTCCATCGAAGTTCCTCTTGAGTAGAGCTTTATGACAGATGATGTACTGGGTGGCCAGTCTTTGGAGGGTTGTTTGATCTTTCTTATTGGAACCCTTGGTATACCTACCATGTTTGAGGAGGCACCAGATATCATAGTACCAGCAATCGGCTAGTTCGGGATCTTCGGTGGAGATCAACTCAATATGGTAGCGATGGGTCGGTTTGTCTTGGTTTTGAACTAGGAAGGGGGTCGTTGTTATTCCCTCGGGCATGTCGACCATGGAGGCTAAGGTGGTGAGATCATCGGCTAGGTTATTCTTTGCTCGGGGTAGGTAATGGAAGGTGATATCTCAGAACTGGGAGGCTAACTCTTCTAATTGGGCATGAAAGGGTTGGAGCTTTTCGTCCTTGACTTTCCACTTTCTGAGCACTTGACCGATGATGAGGGTAGAATCCCCGTAGACATCAAGGTATTGAATACCTTTCTTGAGAGCAACCTTGAGGCCCACTATGCATGCCTCGTATTCTGTCATGTTATTGGTGCAAGGGAAATCCAATTTAATGGCGATGGGAGTGTGGGAGTCATCTGGGGTGATCAGAAGTATCCCAATGCCATATCCCTTATTGTTGGCAGTGCCGTCAAATAACATTTTCCATCGAGGGTGGTCTTGAGTGGTGCAGAGGATATGTTCATCTGGTAATTCAGAGATCCGAACATCTGCTTCATCTATGGGGTAATCAGCAAGGTAGTCAGAGATGGATCTTCCTTTGATGGTTTTCTGTGTGACATACATGATATCGAACTCGGTTAGGAGCATCAACCATCGGGCCATTCGACTGGATAAGGTGGGTTTATCAAGCATGTATTTGATGGGATCCATTTGGGATATAAGTTTGATGGGGAAGGCGAGCATGTAGTGTCGCAACTTTTGGGTGACCCAGACAAGTGCGACACATGCCTTTTCTAAAGCAGTGTAGTTGACCTCATACCCGACCAATTTGCGACTAGTGTAGTGGATGGATCTTTCTTTGTGGGAGTGTTCAAGGTATTGGGCTAGTAAAGCCCTAGCCGCAGTGTCGGTTATGGTTAGGTATAGGAGTAAAGGGAGATCAAACTATGGTGGCATGAGAACTGGAGGTTGGGTCAGGTATTGTTTGAATCGGTTAAAAGCTTCTTGGCAGGCCCCATTCCAAACTTTGGTTAAATCCTTTCGGAGTAGCTTTAAGATCGGTTCACAGATGGAGGTTAGATGGCTGATGAAACGACTGATATATTGCAATTTCCCAAGAAACCCTCGGACTTCTTTCTCTGTTCGGGGTGGTGGCATCTCAAGTATGGCCTTCAGCTTTGCAAGATCTGCTTCTATCCCCTTTTCGCTAACCATGAATCCTAAGAGTTTTCCCTTTGTAATGCCGAAGACACACTTCTGTGGATTAAGTCGCATCTGATACCATCGCAGTCGTTCGAAGAACTTTCGGAGAGCGAGAACATGACCTTCTCTAGTTTTGGACTTGATAATCATATCATCAACATAAACCTCGACCTCTTTTTGAATCAAATCATACAGGATGGTTGTGGCATCCCTTAGGTAGGTAGCCCTAGCATTATTGAGATCGAATGGCATAACGGTGTAGCAAAAAGTTCCCCATGGGGTGATGAATGGGTTTTTTCTTGGTGGTCGAGGTGCATCTTGATTTGGTTGTATCCGGCAAACCCGTCGACGAATGACTTGAGAGCATGACTGGCTGTGTTGTCCACGATCATGTCGATATTGGGTAACGGATAATCATCCTTTGGAGAAGCTTTGTTTAAATCTCCGTAATCTACACACATTCGAACCTTCCCTCCTGATTTCGGCACAAGTACAATGTTGGCTAGCCATGTGGGATATTCGATCACCCGAATAAAACCCACGTTTAACTGTTTGACCACCTCTTCTTTGACCTTGAGTGACCATTCGGTGCGGAGATTTCTCAATTTTTGTTTAACCGGCTTGTAATCTGAGAGAGTGGGGATCTCTTGCTGAGCTATTTCAGGATCAATGTCGGGCATATCATCATAGGACCATGCGAAGACATCCATGAACTCCTTCAGTAATTCTTCGAGTTGTGCATGCTCATGCTCGTCAAGGGTGTCCCCTATCCTAATCTCGCACAGTTGGCTACTAGAACCAAGATTAATAACAACAGTCTCTTCTTCATTAACTTGAACGCGGTTATGTTGTTTATTATTAACCTTATTTAGATCAGTTAAGAATTGTTCATTTGCAAAATCATCATCATCAAAAGTTTGATTAGAATTCAAGCAGTTAATGTAAGGCACAGCAAGATACTCAAAATCTTTGTTTATTTCATTGATAGGAAAAATAGCATTGAGAACCTCATCAAAAGAGTTCTCGATTACATTTTAGCAAGGATAGACAACAGAAGAAGAAATAGGGTAAACATTGGGGTTAGGGGAGATTTCAAGAGGTAGAACTGGAGCAGCATGCCAGTTGAGGAGAGGAGTATCAGCAGCTTTAATCAGACGGGAAGGGTCCATTGATGTAGTGCTTGAATGAACCATGCAGAGTGACATCCCCAGTGTCTGCAAGTTGAAGGAATCTTCAGAATTACTTTCCTCAGTCTCTTCGGTATCTTTAATAAGTGATTGTGCGTAGGGTGGGAAAATTTTGGCCCATGGGTAGCTATCTTGGAAAAAGATCTCCATTCCAGGTTTCATCTTCTTGTCTGTGTGGTCATACCATAGTTCTGGAAAACCGCAAAAGGGGAAGTCCTCGCCTTCTTTGATGAATTGTCCATTCAAGGAGTCTCCGAAGATAGTTCGGATGTGATCCAATCTTCTTTTTGGTCGAGACTGGCGGATCATTCTGAGCTCTTGTTCTGATGGTTGATACCCCAAGCCACAAGGAGGGAAATCTTTCTTCTGTTCGATGGGCTCAAGTATCCCTTGCTGCCTTTGCCCTAGCCCTTGTTTGGTCATGAAGTGCATGTTTTTGAACATCTGAATCACATTGACATTTCCATGAGGGTTATTCTGGACAAACCCTTTCTTTGAAACCGTCCACTGCCAGGAGTAGGAGTGGCTCAACTCGAAATCCTGATAGGAGCATATCATTTGACCCGTGTTGTATCTCAAGAATTGGACTGCTGGTGCTTGCACCCTCAGCATTTTTGTTGTCTCCCAAAATGGTGATGACTCGCCTATCGGCAAAGAACTTCAATTTCTGATGGAGTGAGGAAGACACACCCCTGATATTATGGAGTTAGGGTCATCCGAGCAACAGGTTGAAATAGGCTGGGATGTCTATGACATGGAATTCAACGACAGGGTTTATAGGGCCAACCCCTATTGCAAGTTTTATGGATCCCATCACCTCTCAGCGGGTATTATCGTAGGCACGTACAGCGACGAAGGTTGGAGCGAGGTCGCTTTCTTTCAGGCCTAAACACTTGAAGGTTCTCAGTGGGCAGACATTCAAGGTGGATCCGTTATCGATAAGAGAGAGTGGCACGGCCTTCCCCATAACTTCGACGGAGATGTTGAGTGCATGATTGTGATTCAGCCCAATCTTGGGGATTTTTTCTTCAGAGAATGATAGCATTCGGGTAGAGTTCAAGGATCTAACCATATTTATCGCTTCTTCTGATGTGGTAGAGGGAGGAACCATAGGTATAGTGAGAAATTTAATTAAAGCATTTCTGTGCAGCTGGGAAGACATGAAAATCCCCCATAGAGTGATGTTAGCTTGGGTTTTCTTCAATTGATCGAGGATCTTGATTTCCTCAATGGTCATCTCTGGCATAGGTAGGTTTTCAATGCCCTTCCCCTTGTCATTTGCTGGTAGTGAGTTTGGAACTTGGTAATGTCTCCCTGATCTGGTCATGTGATTTACTAAAGAAGGAAAGAACATGAATCCCGTTTCCTTGTCAATCTCAAGTTGTTCTCCCACCCTATTCATTTCACCGAGGAGTTCTTCAAATGATATAATCCCACATATGTCGGCTACTGGGCCAGTTCTTTATGAAGTTTGTTCTTCGCTTGAATCTTCAAATTCTTCTCCCCATCCGGTGGTAACAATTCTGTCTTTCCATGTAAAGTTGATGCATTACACAACTTTAACGGCTTCTTCATACAAGTCCTCCCATTCTGTGGGGATATATGTGATTTAAGGGACCAAGCACCCTTGTAGCTTCAAAGTGTCAAGTAACTCGGTGATACTACAAATGCTGTTGGTTTGCCCGAATAATCCTGCCATACTCTGGACAACATCATCTAGGCTGAATTCGTCGGTTGGTACCACTTGTCTGAATCTCGGGCCCACTTTCGTGCTTCTAAGAATAGTGTACTGAATCTCTGGCAATCGATGACCATCTGTGAGGGCAATTTCAGCCCGAACTTTAGGAGTTGGTTTAACACCTCTGAAAATTCCATACCTCTATTTTCAGAACGGGTACGGACAATGATGCATGTTCTATTAAGGAGTGACAGTGCCTGATTAGTGAGGCTAGTAGGGTGTAGGAGGAAATATGGGCAAGTTTGAAGGGGTTTAGGAGAGTATATGGGTGTGATTTGATTTGAGGGATCAAAATTCGGGTTTTCTTCTAAGAAGAGGGCATTGGTGTGATTTGGGAGTGGGTTGTGAGTATTGTTTGGCTT
Organism: Sambucus nigra; assembly: GCA_949130495.1. Classification (NCBI taxonomy): domain Eukaryota; kingdom Viridiplantae; phylum Streptophyta; class Magnoliopsida; order Dipsacales; family Adoxaceae; genus Sambucus; species Sambucus nigra. The sequence goes on from OX422223.1 coordinate 418,753,289, forward strand.
GGTATTGGCTGGTGGGATGATGGTACCCCGGTCAATGAGATCTTGGATTATGTTTCGAAGGTGAAAGCATTGGTCGGTGGTATGGCCAGCAGTTTGGTGAAAAGCGCAATGAGCATCGGTCTTGAAGTTTCTTGGGAGTGGATTTGGCAATGGATGTGGGTCCAAGGGTTTAATGAGGTTTCGGCCTAACAAGGCTTGGTAAACTTTGGAGAGGGGAGCATGGAGTTCAGTGTATTCCCTTCATATGGGGGTAGGGTGGCTTTCTGGTGCCCAAAATGTGGTTGGTTGAGAGATGTTGTTAATGGTTGAGACTGTAGCACTGGCAGGCTTGTCATACTTTCTAAGGGTGAACTATACGGGCACCTTCTTTTGTTCAACCTCTGTTTTAACAAGGATTTCTTAGATTTCCACTCCAGCCTCTCTGAGAGCTCGAAAGTGGGGATAATATTGTCCTCCCATCGTCGCTCGAACATGGGGTAAGAAGTTCTTATTCACTATGTTGACCTGTTCTTCTTCGTATGGTCGATTGGTCATGGTAGCTGCTTCCCCCCTCCATCGGGTTATGAAGTTACTGACTGATTCTCCAGGATTCTATTTGAGCAGCTCTAAATCACGACGGGTGAGCTCCAGCTCTTCGTTGTATTTGTACTGCGACATGAATTCTCGGGCTACATCCTCCCAGCTACGGATTTTGGATTCCTCAAGAGATAAAAACCATCGGAGGGCACTATCCTTCAAAGTTTGCTGAAACAATTGGGCCATCACCTCCTCAGAAGCCCCAAGTAGAGTCATGGAACGATGATAACTGTGAAGATGAACAATTGGGGGTCCACTCCCTCCGAACTTCTCAATATTTGGCATCTTGAACTTCTCGGGTAACCTCGCTTTAGGATAAGGAGACATGTGGGTGTAGTCTATGTAATTCCCAGAGATCCTGACTTGGTCGAACTTCTTGGTGAGCATCTTGAGATCCTCTTTGACTTTATTCAATTCTTCTTCTTTCGGATCGACGAAGTGCAAATCAATTAAAAGCATTAAAAATGGATTGATAAAGTACAAATTGGAATATTTATTACAAATTGAAAAATTGTTTCAAATTCGGGTTATCATAAAAAATGGATTGATATTCGGTAGGAGCAGCCAAGTCATCCACACTACTATTTAGACGCTTTGGCACGTGTAGGACAATTGACCATAGATCTTTGTTGATAACCTCCGAGTAAAACACTTGGTTAACCTTTTGAAATTCAAAAAAAAATGGCTCATCGCTCACGTGGTCATTGATCTTCAACTTGGATAAGTCAACCATGATCAAATTGGTGACATGATCAACTTTACAAGCATTTTTATCCTCAAATCTTACCCAGTCACAGTAAAATACAACCTCTTTGAAGCTTATATAATCCAATTCCAATATATTATGGATTACACCATAGTAAGTCATTTCAGCTTCAATGAGGTTTTTATCTTTTGCGCTCGCTCGAAAGAAAGTAAGATCCTTGTATGAATTTTCCGAGTTATGTACATTTTTACTTTCCTCGTACACTTTAGCGCCAAAAATTTATCCGTTCAATCGATACTTTTTGTACTCTTGTGCCACGAACAAGGGTCCAGTGGCTGGACAAGCAAGCCTTGATGTCGCATCACCCGTCTTTAAGAGCTGAGAATATAGATAAATTAATTATATTAGTTGTAAAATTTGAGTGTAATGTAACGTTATATAACAACCATTTTCATTTTAATTATCTCTTGTGTCAACCACAACCTAAATTCACTATCTGATTGTACCATTATTTTTCTCTTTTATTGTTCTCACAGGCTTCATATTTTCTGCATATTACAAAATTAATCATGTATAAATAATCTAAAATAATGTTAAACATTATAATAATTGAAACTTACAATTTCCATTTTTTGACATCTTCATGTGTGTCAAATAGATAACGAGCTACTTGTTCATGTTGCAAACTCGTTAATTTCACTCTTTTTCCCATCACATGACCACTATTAGCGACGAACTCATCAGTGTCATCAACACTGGCCGAGTCAGGTGTGACACCCCGACTAATTAAATACCGGGTAGCTACTCCTTTATTCAAATTAATACAAAATGCCAAGTTGGTCCAGTTCATAGCATCACTGTCGAAAACGTTCTAACAATTACTAACCACCTAATATTTAAAAAGTTAGTTGTCAAATTTAATTAAATCCGATAACATGCAATCAGTAAATTAAGAAATTCTAACATAAACTCCACACATGATCAAAATAGAAGAACCATAAATAATAATGAGTCTAGATAAATACTCCTCACAACAATCCAAATACAAGAATAAACCGGTACTAAGTCTGCATCACTATAATAATTACAACCCAAAATATGAAATGATTGGATAAATAAAGTGTCTAAAAGAAATGGGGCGACATGCCCAACAGATGTGAAAAATCTGATAACATAGAGTCAAGATCGAAAGTGGAGGCGTCTAATGTCAAGGTCCTATAACTTCCACAGTAGCTACAGCACGTCACCTGAATGGAACTCCTATACTTGGTGTCCTTGCGGCTGGGCACCTAAAAGGTTTTTACAAGAAAATATATTTGAAAGCAAACGGGTCAGAGCCCGATTATGGAAAACAGTTTAAAATATAGCAAGTGTTTTAATGACATTAAAACAATGAATGCAAAATACATGATAGGACGTGCTCTCACATGAAATACTCACCTCTCGACTATCTGTGCACTCCTAACGTACCCGTACCCATTCTAGTTATTCCCATATCTAACTAGTCCAAAATAAAATCTAACATTTCTATACGATTCACGATTTAATTCCGGCATCTTCCTTTAAATAGAGAGCTTTACATTTATTCCTAGTTTCCCGTATTAGTAATACTACTTACTAGAGGCCTTCCATCATATCTTTACATAACGTTGCAATTATTTATATTCACATATATACATGGTAGTTCATTTCAATTAACAGTATATTATTCCCATCATAAATATACAATACTAGCACCCCGAGACTAAGCTGTGGTGCTCACATACTCTGCTATCCAATCCCGGTACATCACGTACATAAGGACCACGTATTCCGAGTCTCTTAGGAATCATTTCAATAAACAACAATCACAAACAATGGAGGCGAACATAGTTCACATCACATGGGTCACACACATACCTACGCTCCCATGATCAACAGACTTATTAACTTCTCAATAATCCCTTCTCTGACCTATGTCCTCGAGGTACCAATCTAAATCCCCCCGTAGGCACACAAAGATTAGATGGCCCTGATCGAACGCCGACCTCCCATGATAGCAAGTACGGTAGGTATGTTATACACAGATAACTACATATACTAAGAATTCGCACATCTTAGATGTTTCAATATATTATTAGAGGTATACTTCTCGTTCTTGTATTACCATTTAAATGCCATACGCTTGTAAGTCCCCAATTCTTATACATTAAAGTTGTCAACTCTGCTCACGTCATAATTAAGTAATCGTTTCCAAATCCACAATTGTCCCCCGGTTTACTCCAAGATTCTAAGTTTTACTCCTCGATGTACCCTAATCTCACAACTATACCCACTATTAATAAGGGAAGGTTATCTCTCCATTTAAATAAGTCTACGGGACATTTGAAATAAAAACAGGCCAAAAAGGCCATTATGTCAACTCGTTAGAAGTCTTGTTCGAACGAGGTCGTTCGAACGAGTGTCATTCGAACGAAAGGCTTCGAACGAACCACCAACTCGTTAGAAGGGATACTGTCACCTCATTAGAAGCTCGTTGGAACGAGGTCGTTCGAACGACCTGGGCAGGTCTTCTAACGAGAGGGCAGAACTCACCCAGAAATCTGCAAATCCATTTTTCTTCCTTTTTCTCTTTTCTAAATCCATCTTATAATCATCCAAACTAAGTCTTAATGTGTTTAAACTACACTAAGTCCTCCTAGGTCACTTTCTAACATATATATGGGGTCAATTACTCTAAATCAACATACAATTTTCATAAATTCCCAATTATTTTCCCAAACCCTATGAACATGAACATAGAATTTAATGTCTATAACTCTTCCTTATAAATCCATTTTTAAATCATCAATAAATATATTTTGGATCTGAAATTCGTCATTAACTATTCTACATGCGATTCTCATATAAGATTTTGATTTTTCTATCTCATATTTCATGGGTTTTCATCAAACTTTCAATACGAGACATATATTCAATTCTATGCATGGAAGAAACATTCGCTTGAATTCATGTAATTAAACCACTTGCCTTAGATGTTCTGATTTGATGTAGAAGGGTGAAGGTTGATTCTCCTCTTTCTCTCTGCAAATTTCTCCCAAAGATGGTGATGGTGGCTAGGGGTTTCTTTTGGAACCTCTTAAAACTCTCCCTATAACTCTCGTAGCCCTCTAACTCACCTAATGCTGGTAATGGGATTAGTGGGTTTATTTCTAATATAAAATTAACCTCTAAAATTCGTGGGTTTTAATTCCCTTATTTTTGAAATTAACAAAATACCCTTCTAGGTTGCCGGTATGGCCTAAAAATGCCCCGGGACCCAAACTAAACCCCCGGCTAGTGTTTTCCGACTATTTTGACCCTTTCGGACACGTTGGCGCACTCAAAATGACCATTCAGTTGATAAAAATATAATTCACTTTTTAATTCAAATAATTACATTCCTGACGCGACTGACACGCGCGTCCCAACTAAATTTCCCAAATTGTCGTATTTCAGTCTCGCGACAATTTTAATATTTTCAATATTCATATATTACCATACCTACACATCATAATCAAATACCAACTCACGTCTCGCTAGTATTTATATCCGGATTAATTCTCAATTAATTCTCATTTAATTTAAATAATCCCTTAAATAAATATCAATAAAATTTCGGGGTATTACATCAGGCATATATTCCCGAGTATTTATTTATGACTCCACGGTGATGTATTCCTCTGCAATTGATCCCGCAATGTATCGCGTATTCTTAACGTAATCTTTAAAAACTTTCATCAATCTTTCAAATGAATACAGCCACCGATATCTAACTAGACCACAAAGAAATGCCTCGTCGCATAGGTGTACCAACAAGTGAACACTTATGTCAACGAATGTTGGGGGAAGGTACTTCTCCAACACACAAATCGCTTCGGTCACTGCCAATTTTGCGACCACTATGTGTTCTTGATTGACTAACTTCTCACACAAGAGTGAGAAGGTAATACTAACTTGCATAATAGCCCTCCGCTTGTGCTTGGATAAACAATGCTTAAACAATAGAGGAACCAATTGTATGATCACATACCAATTGTGGGACTTACACTTATGTAAATCATGAGTAGTATAATTCACAATCCTTTGCAAGTTTGACAAAAAATTAGATCGGCCCTTCAAATTATATATTGTGTCTAATAGCACCTTCATTTCTCCACTCGTCAAAGTAAACGCGCCAGGGGGACCTACTATCTTCTTTCAACCATAGTTGTGTCTTAAGTTTCAACGATTTAAGGTCTTTTCGTGCATTTTCTCCATCCTTGGAATGACTCCCCCCAAGGCAAGTGCCCACAATATGTTCAGCGAAGTTCTTCTCTGCATGCATCACATCCAATACATGGCGCACCGGGTTATTCTTCCAATAAGGCAAGTAAAATAAAATTGACATCCTAGACCATGCCTTTCTTGTCTCAGTTTCATTCCGAGTTGGGGTCTTCTTGTGCTTGACATTCTTAAATTTGGGATTCTTACCTGGCATATTAGGGCCACATTCAGATGATTTACTTTCAATTTATGAACCTGAAAGTTGTCTCGGCGGTAGCCTATGTTCAACCCTGCCTAATAAAAAATTAGAACCTTTCTTAAATCTGAAACTATGAGCTGGGAGTAAAAACCTCCTATGGCAATGGTATACATTTTTTGAGCTAAAGGATAGACAAAGAGATTCATTCTCCCCTCCGAAGATAGGACACCCCAAATAACCATGTACTACACAACCGGATAATGTCCCATAAGTTGGAAAATCATGAATTTCCCACATCAACATAGCTATCATCGTAAACTCTTCTTTTTTAAAAGTGTAAAATGATTGCATGCCCTCTTCCCACAACTCATTTAATTGTTCTACCAAAGGATCCAGGTAGATATCGATGTCATCACTTGGTGCCTTTGGCCCAGGTATAAATAATGACATCATCAAAAATTCAGGTTTCATACATTGTGAAGGAGGGAGGTTGAGTGGGGCTAGGATCACTGGCCAAACACTTTGATTGGTGCTTAGATTTCCAAATGGATTGAAACCATTTGTTGATATAGCCAATGAATGTTGCGTTGTTCTCGAGCAAAATCTGGATACTCATAATTCATCCTCCTCCAGGCTGTAGAATCAATAGGATGACGCTTAGGATTACCCCCTAATTCTACCCTAGCGTGCCAAGTCATTGCCTCCACTATCCATGGTACTGTGAAAAATCGCTTTAATCTAGGCCGAACGGGAAAATATTTCAACACTTTTTGAGGCACTTTTGAGCTTGTGCCTTCCTTCTTAGTAGATTGGACATATCTAGGTTCATCGCATACCGAACAATGATCAAGATTTTCATACTCCTTTCGGTATAGTATACAGTCATACACACAAGCATGAATCGATTTATACTTCATTCCGTAACCTTTCAAACTGTTCTTCATAATAGGATAGCTATTTGGAAGCGTATTCTCCTTGGGTAATAACCCCATCACCCATTTCTGAATTCTTGTCACGCTATTGCCAAACAAACCGTACTGCGTCGTCAAACTATGCAGACCAACCATGGAATGTAAAGTTGTTTGATCTTTCTCACAGCCAGAGTATAACGGTTGGGTCGCCTTAAATTTTAAACTTTGGTAGTCATCGTCAAGGTTTATCATGATATCTTCACGAGCACTTGAACCTTGTACATCATCAGTAACCTCATTTTCCTCTGCTTCATAAACTCCGTGCGCATCATCAAGTAAATCCTCTAATATATTATGATCTACGTCGTCCCCTTCTACATCTATCCTACCTGTTGAAGGTTCTTGTGAAGGTTGCTCGGGGACAAAAGGAACTTTTAATTCACCGTGAAAACTCTAAAATCTATAACTATCTTGTATACCCGATCTTAAATAATGTAGTTCAACTATTGTCCACTCAAACACCTTACCATTCTTACACCTAGCACACGGACACGAAAACTCGTCATCATTATGACATCTCTTTGCATATTTCACAAATTCATTAGCACCTCTGCGAAACACATCTCCCATTCTATTTATCTCACCCATCCACTCTTTTTATTTCGGATATCCCATCACAGCTACCACAACTAATCACCTATTAAAGGTAAGAAGTGTATATTCATAGATTAGTATAAACAAAACTTAGATTTATAGTATGTTTTATTTAATTATGTCTTCGATTCTTAAATTTCAAATTTAAATTCAATTTATAATAGAAATTCCTATTTCCTCCATCTCCTCTAAAGGGTGAGTGGTCCTATCCCATTCAAGACCGCATATTTTTGTAATATACTTAACAGCTCATGCACACTGTTACGATTTGAGAAAAATTCGGCAGCATATCCCCGTAGTTCTCCAAGTACACGACGTAGATTGGCAAGTGTGAGTGTTATTTCAGTTGATCAATTGAAATAACAGTCACACTTGTCAATCTAGTATGTACCCAAAGAACTTTAGGATACGACTGCAGAACTTCCTCCAAAAGTAACAACTTTAAGCCACTAAGAATATTATTATACAGAAATTATGCAGTCCCAAATTGTCCAAACGGGACAATTCGAGAGATCTCATTACAGGGGTAATGACTCTCGAACGGGTCTAAGGGCTATTGAATGCATACCATAAGTACTAGAAGGCTAGTATCTATGCGCACTATATGTAATTTCAAGTATATATATATATATATATATATATATATATATATATATATATATATATATATATATATATATATATATATATATATATATATATATATATATTGTTCGTTATACAAAGTAATTTTAAAAAAAAATTGAAAAATCTCACCCGCATATGGACAATAATCCAGTGGTCATGCCACTTTTAAAATTAACCAACCAGCCATCGATCCACTATAATCCAACTGCAATGGAAACAATAAATATGTATCCCGTACTCCTTCTAATTCATCTACTCAATTAATAATTTTCATCAATTAAACTAACAATGAAAGTATACAATTATTAATTTACAATGAGGGGCAATCCTACTTTCATATATTAATTTACTAAAAAAATTAATAATCAATCAATTCGTTTACAAGGGACACTACTTGCATATGGGGGAAAATATCTAATAAACCAATCAAAATTTAATAAAAAAAAAAATTAACAAGCCCCACCCCCACCCCATTTCCCCTTTCCCCACCCCCAACCCCTCCCCAACCCCATGCACACACACACGCACACACACACATATAGCCCCACCCCCCGTCACACCCCCCGCATCATTTCCCCCTCTCGCACATACACACACACGCAGCCCCACCCCCACCCCAGTCCTTCCCCCTCCCCCCTTCCCCTTCCCCACCCCCTTCCCCCACCAGGCACACACACACAGCCCCACCCCTCCCCACCCCCACCACACACTCACACGCACACCCACATACACCCCTCCCCTCCCCCCAGCCCCCCACATATATATACACACACACACATATACACAAATAGAAGAGAGCGAAAGAGAGAAACCAACCTGAAAGTAGAGAGAGGGGGAGAGGGAGAGCAGCGCGTAGAAAGAGAGAGAGAGAAAGTGGAGGGAAACAATGCAGTGAAAAAAAAAGGAAGGGAAAGGGTTATTTGCTGCTAAACTTTTCACGGACATGTCATGACCTTTGACCGTGAAAATATTATAAGAATTATCACGGTCAATGACCGTGACAACTTCAGTTGTCATGGACTTGCCACAGTCATTGACCGTGATAGTAATTTATCACACACTTGTCACGGTTAAAAAAAAAACACATATTTTTTTTTATCACGGTCAATGACCGTGACAAGTCTGACCGGCGAAAGGGTGCCAATTTGGCCTTTTTGGTGTAGTGAATCCTACTTGCATATGAAAGGGGCACTAATTATTAATTTACAAAAAAAATTAACAACCAATCAATATTAAATCAATCAATTCTTTTACAAGGGGCACTACAATATGAGGGGCAATATCTAATAAACCAATAAAAATTTAATTAAAAAAAATACACACACGCACATATACACCCCCTACCCCCTGCCCCCCTGCCCTCCCCCCCCCCCCCTCCACCCCCACCCCTGCCCTAACCCTCCCCACCCCCTCCCTCAACCCACTGCCCCTGCCCACCACACGCGGAGACACACATATATACACACACACATACACACACATAAACACACACACATACATGCACATACCCCCTCCCCTCCCCCAGCCCTGCAGTCTCACCCCCCTCACACACACATAAACATTTACACACATATATACACACACGTACATATGCATACACATATACATAAATGGGAGAGAAATAGAGAGAAAACATACCAAAGTTGTAGAGAGAGAGAGAAACCTCTAGAGAGAGAGAGAAATGGAGGGAACAAATTCGGTGGGAAAAAAAGAAGGGGGAGGTTTTTTTTACTGATAGAATTGTCACGGACGTTTCACGGTCATTGACCGTGACAAGTCTTTGTCACGGACTTATCACGGTCAATGACCGTGACAAAAAGCTCGTGTTTTTTTTTTGTCACGGTCATTGACCGTGACAAGCCTAGCCGCCAAAAAGGTGACAATTTTATCATTTTGGTGTAGTGGGATTAATGTAATATTGATGTAGAATTTGAAGTCCTTAATGGAGGCATAGGACATCTATAATTTGTTACTATTTTGATCGTGACTCTTGAGTTCAAAGATGACTCTTGGGTTCAATACTCATGGGTTTCAAGGATGACTGTTGAGTTCAAGGATGACTCTTGGGTTGAAGAATGACTGTTGAGCTCAAGGATGACTCTTAGGTTAACGACTCTTGGGTTCAAGGATGACTCTTGGGTTCAATACTCTTGATAATTAAGGATGACTGTTGAGTTGTCAACATAATTGCATGTTGACCATAATAGTCGAGAATCCTTATTTATCTTAATTTTTGTATTCATGTTAATTTATACCCATAATATTCATGTTTTCATTTTTGGGTTATTAATATATGTTAACGACCCTTAGAATTATGGACAACATGGAATACCGACCCAGCCTTAGATTATTATTTTCTTGGAAAATAATTTTTTGGGTGGTTCATTTTAAATTCATTAAATTTAATGGGTTTTATTTATTACTCAAATTAAATTTAATTTCCACAATTTTTTTAATTTAAAATAATTTTATTATTTTTGGATAATTAAAATAAGGAAATTAGTTATTTTAATTTGAATAAAAAAATTGAAAAATCCCAATATTTTAATTGGACAATTTAAAATTGAATAGTCTCCATGGTTATATGTTTAGTTTAAATTCTTTTTAAATTATAGGATTTTAATGTGTAATTAGAAAATATAAATTACATTTCCAGATTTATTTTCTGAATATAAGGGAATTTAGAATTTATATTTATTACACATGTTTTGGATGCGCGAAAATTTAGGCAACCATAAATTTTGACATGCTTCAGTTACCTTGTATTTTTTAAAACATTAAAATTAAAGTTCTCTTTTCACAACCCTCACAAAAAAATTAAATTACTAAATGGGAGAGGGATTTGGTCACAAACAAATCCCATGGTCTCCCCCAACGGTTTGTAGGTTTTCAATAACGAGTAGGTCCTCCAACGAGGAATACTAGTTATTGTGATAACCAGTGCAAATTTCCTTAGGGGAAATTTTAGGCTCATATTCATATAGGCGGCCCCCAAAGGTGGAGTCTATGTGATATGGGATTGTCTAAAATTAGTTAGTGGTATATACTCAGACACAAAATTATAGTAGGTTATCCAAAGAGGAAAGCTATTATTTTGTGGGACCGAAGTGTCAGCTATTAATTTTATTTTGCATAGTGTTTGCTTAGATGGTAAAATTTATGGAATTGGACTGCCTAATGTGATTATGTATAGTAGGTTATCCAAAGAGGAATGTTATTCAAATAGGATTTGGGATGCTGACAAATAGTTTTAAAATGATAGGGGGAACCAAATTTAAATTGAATTCAAAGTCAACTGCTTGTCATAATATGCCTTTATTATGTGATTCTCTAGTTTTGAATGGTAACTCCAATATTCACGTATTTCATACCCAAATTTATATACCTTCTGGTAATAATTAAAAGGACTGAATTTAAATTGGACATAGTATTGATGATAAAGTAATGATTATGTGTATTTTCTTAGTGCTGTCTTGAATAGTCACATTATAAGAATTCTATAAGGAAATATGGAATATAAGTGTAAAAGATTAATGGTATGACACAATATGACTTGTTCATTAAGTTAGATATATTGTGACATTAATCTTAATCAGTGTCCAATGCCTATTATATGATGATTATCTCACATCTAATGTTTAATAATTAGGGCATATAGTTAGGCAGGTTGCTATGAATGATGGTAGAGGAATATTAGTATGATTGATATAACCTTAGTTATAAGATTATGTTTTGATGGTGATTTCTCATCTGAAGGAACTAGAAATTTAAATAGGTGAAGTGAATGGGGAAACCCATGTCGATATCCTCCTCAGCAAAAGGTTTTATCATGATATCATATAAGTATTCAAGTTACTGAAATAACTTCACTTATTTGCCTAAAGGTTGATAGAAGATAAATTTAAATTAGAAACTATTAAGTTGGAATTCAGGCAGTGGCTAGGTTTCAAAGACAGTTAGCGAATTGTGTAATTACAAGTTAATTAACTAAGAGCAGTCAGAATACTAGTAGGAGTTAATAGCTTATCTTCTTTAAAAGAACAAGGTAGATACATTTTATTTGCAAAAAAAAAAAGTTGAATAATGTTTAATGGTTTGTTCTACGGTAATCTAGATTGTAGAAACATGAGTCATTAATCATTGGTTCTAGGAAACCAATCAACTAGTGATAGGTGAATTTGTCGACTATTGGGAATTTATAATTACAGTGGGAGACGTGAGTCTCAGTTTTGATAATTAAAGATTAATTTTAAATGATTACTTATAAGTATGTAAGAATAGAAGGAACTTTAGTTCAGCTTCTACTCTTTTATAAAATGATATTTGTTTTATTAAACACGTGTGTTGGTAATGGTAATAAATAATGTATTCATCTTCTGTACTAAAGTGGATAATCATTATAAAATAAATCTCATATTTTGTACACTGTAGTTTTTGAATAATATTCATGATTTATCACTAAAAGGATAAGATAATTCTTTACAAACCATAATATATCTGTAGCTCCAAATACTAAGGTCATTTTGTCTAAATGAATTCTAAACTGGTGGAAGGTGGATTCTTACATTCATCGAAAGTGGAGGCACTTCTAGCTAATGAATATAGTTTAGATAAAAATGATCAGGACATATTATAGCTACAGAAATATTAGAATCAGTTTATTATGATTGATGTAATTCTGGAACCCTCTAATTAGGAATTTAAGAATTACAGATCATTAGTTCGAATTATATCCATGAAGATTATGGCACAAGTTACTTTCAGTAACGGTGTATCAAATAAAGAAGAATTTGGTTTCTCTCACATGTGATAAAATTCATGATGGTTGTTTATAAGATACAAATACGCATATGTTAAGATTATTTTCCAAGTCAGTTTTCTTTACTCCCATTAAAAATAAATTATCGTTTTCAACTCAATTCCAGTATTTTATATATTGGGTCGTGCAACACTTGTGTTGAGAAAAAACCTGACGAGTTGGAACAAGGATACATGTTTAAATCTATATTCTAGATCACATTCCCAAAAGCATTGTTCGGAATAAATAAGTTTTAATAGTCTTATGAGAATTTCTTTCATACATCAAGTATAGGTGAAAACATCACAAATAAATGAGTATGACATTTTTCTCTACCTTATAGTAGTGGGAGGATTTTCAATTCTCAAAATGGTAAAAATGATATAAACGCATCACGATTTTTACACTCGTAGAGGGATAACTTTATCATAGTGGGAGAGTTTTTTTATTCTTAGGATTGTCACCCTTACTGACCCCTGGAGAAGAAGATAACAAACCATGTAACTATAATAAGGTATTCCTTCACAAGGATGCATAACATTCTTGTAAAAGTTATGATATTTGGTACCATATAGATTCATCAAGATGGGGTCATATCCATTAGTTGTAAGTGAATCAAGTAAGAGAGGTAATCAAATTCATGATTTTGATAAATGGTTAGATGTGTTCAGTGTGTCCAAAAGGAGTGATGGAAGCATGGTGGTGTTTTTAGATACTAGATGTATAGATATATTTATCGTCGCACGCGATGTAGGGATATGTCATACAGTTAGACTATGGTACTCTAATAAGTTCAATATGAAAACATTAGAAAATTTTATTACATTTTTTGGATCAAATTAACATTTGATCACTAGAAAAAATGTACTTTTACTTATCTACGTTATCATATTGATGTTGTTCATTTGAGGCTTTGTTATGCAATATTCCAAGAAAGACATTCGGTCTTTCAGATTTGGAAATTTGTATGACGTGAGAATAGAACGTTGTTTTTGGTAGAATAAATATTCAAGTACCTGAAAAGAATTAATGAATATATATTTGGTTGCCAAGAAAATCGATAAGTAACTTGTAGGCTACTAACTCATGCATTCAGTCAGATTTAAGATTTCAGAAAGTATATAGTACCCCTTGTATAAGAAATTATACGTAAGGGAGTTTCTAGTGATTGTGATTGCATTGGTTGAAAACTGGTAAGCCTTTTATCTTAGGTGTGAGGTTTGGTTGATAGATGCATGACTCCATGTCATTGAGTATAAGTGGGAGATTATTGGGGTTGTATACTAAAAGTCATGGTTCACTAGTGAATTTTGGTATGTTTATTTAATGAGAATCCTCACCAGTAATGTTTGCATCATATTATTTTATATATTTATGCATATGTATCTTTTATTCTACATAGTAGATGATTTGGTGTATAGAGTTCGGCTTAGACACGGAAGATCAAATCATCGATCCTTGTAGAATATAAGTCGGGTTCACAATCTTAGAAGGAGATGGACACACCATCAGTAGGATTGTAGCACATTATTTTAGTAGGTATATCTTGATTATGGAAAACGGTATAGTTTTGACTTATTGTGCTAATACACTTTGTGTGTATTGAACGAGACCAATTATAGATAATTGTCTCTATACTGACTATATAAGATAATGAATATCTCAAGGTTGTTATGAGTGCTTAAGCTCTTAATCCAAACATAATTGATGGACATGTGCATCAATTGTTCATTACTTTAACCTATTGGGTGAGATTCATTTATGGATCAATAAGCTTGGTAGGTTGGGTAATGTCGATTAGTGTATGGTGAAAGTTAAATATAAATGGAATCCACGTCTCAATAAAGAGATTGATGATACCCTCTTTATATAGCTTATAAGTTTTGATTATGTCAAACCCGGTCGGTGGATTTAATTATCCGATATATCAAATAAGTTAAGCGAACGGTCTCAAGGAATTTATAAGAGGTCGATTAAATATAATTATCAGTAATTTAATTTAATCGACGGGTATCTGTAATCTTAATGTGGGGAGATTGTTAAGCATTTAATAACGTGGAGCTCGAAATTATAATTTTGAGATAGTAGATTAGAGTGAAATTATTATTCTTTAGTGGAATGAATAATAATTTATAGAATTACGGAATTCATTATAGGGTTTAATTAGAATTCCTAAATTCTGTAGGAAGCTAGTCTTCTATTTCTCCCGGGGGTCCCCGTGCTAGCCTATATAAACAACCCCTTGTCTCTTAATAAGTATGGGATCAATATAGATCATGAAAAACACCTAAAAGGGAGTAGTAGGGTCGTGATCATTGGTTCCCACACGCTAATGACATGTATTGGAGGAATAGCATGGAAGATCTCGAGGTCTCTTTAAAAGCTCATATAATGTAAAATCTGTTACGGAAAATGGGAGAGTCCAAAAATTCTGAAAGTAGAATCACGTGTTCCTGACATATAGAGGAAGAGGCACAAGAAATTCTAAGTCATTTAGATGTTGTTTGATCCGCCTGCCTCACACATCTTTATCAAATTTCAGCTATCCAAACAAATGCGCGACACAACATGGTATCTACTTATTAGAGCCATAACTTGAGAACCATTGATCGAATCGGGCTGAAATTTTTTCTAGGGGTTCCAAAGGTCGAAAGAAATAAAAACTCGTGAAAGATAGTTTTTGGACTCTATTATGATTTTTGAAAAAAAATCATTTCGTTTTCATGGCTGACACACCGTTAAATTTGTGACACGGGTTGGTGTAACATAAAAGAGATCAAATCTCTACGGTTCAATCCAGAAGGAACTGCAAAGGTATGACATCTTGAATATCCTATGTAGATACACCATGTGTAATTTTTTTTATGATTCTATCTATACGCATTTTTAATAAACTCTTGGACTTCCACTCCAACAATAGGATCCCTTGCGGAGTTCGTGGTGTGGGTCTTGGTGTTTATAGTCACTGGCCAACGTCCCGTATCCTACCAAGATATATAGTTGTGTTAACTTATAGATTAAGCACACAGTATGATGTTTACATATTGAGGTGACTTAGTTGTCGTGGTTGAATACTCATTGAGAATTTGAATTAGCAACATGGGTATGCATGTGAATTCGTATTGAAGATTCCTTAGAGACGTATACTAAGGTTTATCTAGTGAGATGTTAATGCAAGTTGTAGACATTCCTTAGTAATATAGAACTTAAGATTGTGTACCATGTGTTACAATGACAATAGTGTCTCACCTTGAAAGTTTGAGATTCCATATGATGTCAAGAAAATAGCCTTACGGTTAGCATAACATGTAGTGACTAGAATTGATGCCTTAAGGTTACGAGTTGGTGGTTGTGAGCAGTTGTCATGCATGATAGGATTTCACCATGATGACTGTTACACTGGTACGTGTATGTCCATTTTGGCGAATGATTGAATTTGTGTCTTTTCGAAAAAGTGCCTGGAAGAATCGATGTTTTATTGAGGATTACGCGATGATAGTAAATCATTGATGATTGTAGTATGGTTAGGTCATATTGATCTATGGTAGTGTTTTGAGTTTTTTCTATGGATTTTGTTTATAATCCGATGTGGTAATAAGATCTTTGAGGATAATATCAAAAATAGGTTGATACGTGCTAGGTTTTACAGTTGGAAGACTTAGAATATGATGATGTTCATCACAATTTTAGAGATAACATTCCCAATGGAGTGTAAGGATTGAATATTGAACTTGGTGTGCTACCGATATGGTTTGGTATGACTCTAGTGAGAGAAATAATTAGGTCTTAAGCATGGGTAATGCTTCAAAGTTTGAGATGTCATTAGAATGGTTATGATTTTGGATCACATAGGACATTGCTAAGAGTTATAGTAGTAGTCCATGGGTTGGATGTTTGAAACTATGTTAGTGTTGTGTTTCAGTTGATGGGAAAGATCTCGAGGTTTGAAAGTTAGCAATCGCCTGTGGAGATTGTGGAGACTTGAGTATGTAGGTCAGTGACTAACATTAAGAAATGAGAAATGTAACTTCTCTTTAATATGAAGGATAAAAAGTAATCTTGGTCATAAGGAGGTAAGCCTAGCTTTCTAGCTTCCCAAGTGAATCAGTTTTCAGGTCGTTGACTTTGAAAATGGGTAGTCGTGATTAGTAAGTCAATTTAGGGCGTGTTCCATGGCTAAGACTTTAGCACACATGTAGGTCGGTGAAATTTTAGACTTCAAGTGTACGTTGTGGTTCTTACTTCGCGTGACATGGTTCATTGATCGAATTCAATTGTTTCATTCTGGCATGGCAATCGCCTGATCCATTGCATCTTATTGTGTTTTCTTTAATCCGGTGATGGGAAGTTGTTTTGTCAGTTATGGGTCTGTATTAAGGTGTAGCATTGCAAAAGCTCAGTAGTGATGTGGGATAGCCCGGGTTGAGAATCATGAATCATGGTACATGAGTATGCTCTTCTTCTAAAGCACCTTTATTTTACACTGGTTGGTGTGTACACATGGTCTGGCAGTTTGTTGCATGTAGTTTTCTAGTGTAATTAATAGCTTTAGGTTAACACACTCGCTAGTTAACCGGTACAGTTGGTTACGATGTATATCGTGGATTTGAGCTCACGACTCTAAGATATGAATATTAGAACTTTATGGAACATTAAATTCTAGTGTTTCACACCGTATGCAATTTGCAGATCGAGATATCCCCTAATGTGTATTTGGATTGTCATACCTCAGATGACTCTAGCTTAATGCGTAGTTTCCTAGGAGGTATCAGTCGGATGGACCATTGGGATTAAAATGACCATCTCTAAATCATTGATGTGAATGGTTATTGATATTGAGAACGTATCTTCCTAGGCTAGGCAAGATCCAAATCGTTTGACGAAACGTAGGCTTGTAAATCCCAATGTTTAGAGGAATTCATGATAAAGAGTTCTTTGGGGTGTTAGCATGATATTTACTGACTATTAACTACTTTGATGTATTTTTTAGATGGACATGTTAGGAATGTTTGGAAGTTAGTAATAATACATTAGGATGCACCGTGTTTGTATCAAATTAATGGTATGAAATCTTTGGGTTAGACTATAGTGTTAAAGACATCTAGGATTACAATTAAATTATTCGATGAATGATTTGTGAGCTTGATGATCATAAATTTTGAAGACGAATTTTTCTAAGGAGGGAAGAACGTAATACCCCACCCTAGAAATTAGTTATTTAACATTATTTAAAGTCTTTTTTCTAAAGAAATATTCGAGGAATAAATAATCCAAGTGTAACACGTCAAGTAATACGTAAGGTGGCATATTACGTAAATGGTTTAAACGAGAAAAATTCCACGATGCATGTGTCTCATGAATACATATTTAATCTCTAATAGTCTTAGCTAGGATGCCCATTAACTTTCGGTGAAAAATATCAAAGAACGGATACGACACGGACAAGGTGAATACAACGCGACATTTAAATGGTACGAAAAGAAAAGTAACGCAATATGGATTAAACGAAACCTTTACATTGCGTGGTTCATATGAGTTTTATTTTGAGTTTATATAATTACTTTAAGTACTTCGTTTAAGTTTGATGTGTTTCGATCAAGCAACGAGTGCTACGCGTGCCTGGGTACAAATTGTTTGACGGTGCGTGACAATGGGAAAGTCTAATTTTGCGCGAATTGTTTAGGACAATTGGTAAGTCAAAAAAAACATTCCATCCAGATATTTAGACTCATAAAAATATAAGGAATATTATCATGTGAAGAAAAATCGAAAAAAATATATATTTTGTACGGAGGTCCGATTCTTGTGCAATTCATGTAGCACGTTTTGGAAGGTGAAAAAAATATTGCGAATATATTTTTTTGACTCAAAAAAATGCAAGGAACAAGGTACTAGGGTTTAAAATTGCAAAAAAAAAAAATTAGAGAGAGAAATTGATGCAAATCAACATTTTGTGGGTGTTTGGGGGTATTTTTCAAATTGGTTTTTGGGGTCACATGTTGGTGCATTGTGTTGTCACTTTTCTACTTTGGTTTGCAGGTTTTAGTAAGTGTTTTACACACTTTTAACACACCAACACTTGTTATTTGGGTCATAAGTTGGAGACTTCCCAAAATAGCTTATAAGAGAGAAAGGTGAGTGCATAAGCTCCATCATTTAATTCCCATCAGATCTATCATCACTCTCTCTCTCCCCTTGAACTCCCTTAAACTAGTAGGTATCCTCAAAATTCGTAGCCACCCTTTCCTACCCCATTTCTACCATTAAAACACCACTTTAAAGGTCTCCTAACTCCATAAAAATACCTCTCAAATTTGGGACAACTCATCGGAGGTTTTGGGAGGAGTTCTTGGAGGTCAAATGAAGCCTTGTTGGGAGTTTTTTAAAGGGATTTATCACGAAAGAGTAAGGAGTAGCTCATGGAGCTTGAATATTTATTTGGGAGCTTGAAGAGTGAGCTATTGTAACTCCCTTTAGGGCCACCTTTGGAGGTGGGGGAGTCACCCACATTCTCTACCATTATTTGAGGACATTTGACGTGGTAAATACTTATCTCTTACTAAGTAATGTTGATTATGATATTAATATGATTACTTTGCATCTATTTTATATTAGGTGTGTAGAAAAATCCATGCATGATTAAAGATTGAATACTACATGATTTTAAGATATAGTTTAGAAGAAAATGGGATTTTCTATCTTTGAAATGGGTTTTGTAGTAAACCTATGTTTATTATTAATATTTTCTATGAAAATGGGCACTTAAATGAAGGATTGAATGGGTTTTAAAAATGGATAATTTTCAGCCCATTATTCACAAATATTTTATGAAATAAAATATTTTAAACTCATGTTTTAAGGTGAATAAATGATTTCTTTGATGTGAAGAACATTTGGTATGTATATTACCTATTAATGAGATTACTATAGTGATTTTAATGTTGATAAATCATTATGAAATGAGAAAATGGATTTTCATTTACTAAGTGTACAATTTAGTTTGTTAAACTAAGTTTTGGGGTTAAAAGTATAAATATGTGAAAGTGTAGTCTTCTTGCAAAATGTGGATGAAACGTAAAGAATGAAAGTGTAGAAGACTAAGTATGAATAAAATGACTAAGTGGGTCTTTATGCAAAAAGTCATAATTAAAGTGTGTAACACTGAGTATGCAATGTAAAGTGTCAAATGTGTAAATGTAGACTAAAATTAGTTTTTAGTGTAAAAGTCATAAGTAAGTGTGTAGAATTTTATATGTTAGAAGCATGATTTTATGTATTAAAGGAGTAATGTGAAAAAATGTGATTTTCGACAAAGTGAGAAGTTGAAAAAGTGTCATAGTGACTAAAATGCCTACGTGTTAAGTTTCAAGCTTAAAAGGGTTTTGTTTTCTGTAAATAACCCTTGAAAACAAAAGTGAATTTACATATTTTGATGTAAATTTGGTAAATTGAAAATTTACTTAAAGTGTAACATTTTCCGAAAATATAAATGTTAAAGAGTGTTTTGACACATATGTAGAAAGAATGAAATGAGTCCTTTAACGGAAATGATTGTCGGTGTAAAGTCAACAAGAATAATAAATGACTTTAATGGAATATAATGATTTTTCCTATATGAATAATGAGAAAATGGACAGTTAAGTCCAAGGCTTGGCTTCGACCCGAAAAAGTCAAATTAATGTGGACAATATAAAAATGTCGAACATATTGGTAAGATGATGATATTGGATGATGCCAAGTTAAATAAATAAGCAGGCTTATGTTGTCCCTGGGGTGAAATACCTAAGAACAACTGCAGTTTACTTGGTGCTCGGTGCCGGGCGGTGAAATTCCGTGAAACCGTGGGTGTACATGTGTTGTGACGGGTGTGTGTGTCAGTGAAATCCCTAAAGAAAATGCTAATTAATGAATTGAATATTCATGTAAGAGGCATAAATGAATGGTATTGATTCATTGATTTATCAATGGAATAATAACATATTAAATGTTTAATGTTCATGTGGTAACATGGGATGATTAAATAAGAGAATTAATGATGCTTAACCTACCTAATGACGTTTGAATCATAATAAACACAAGCGTGTTTTATATGAGGCTTTCAAAGGAAAATGAGTATTTTTCTAAACACGGTGTGTGCGTGCATTGAATGGAAGTCCTATAATATGGTTAAGTAACTCTAGAGTGAGTTAATAAACGTTGATTATTTGTTTCACGATGTGAGTTAACGGGAAGGAATATGCTCATTTTATGCATAATGATACAAAGTGACAATTTTGTAAAAATAAGGAAGTATATTGGAGTGAATAACATTTTTTAATAAAACGGTTTAATACATTGGGATATGTATTTTCAAAGGTATATATATCGATACATACGTACTTTCACATGCATGTTGTGTAGCGTGTGAGTATTCTTTTCTGTCGTTCATTTCTATACTACATTATATAGTTCCCACTGAGCATTCAGCTCATTCCCCCCTTTTTTATGGTAGGTTGCATGCAGTTTTGTATTTTGAGCATGTTATACATGTAAGTATTTACTTGCATTTGCGTTAATAGCTCTGTTTACTTGGCCTTGAGGCACTTCCCTTGGGTCATATCACGTAGTGATTATAAATTGAACTCGCATGATAATAAGTGTAACATTAAATAATAATAAAACTGGATTAGGAACATTATTTTGGGTGCTTCATTGCACTTCACAATTAATACGCGAACCGAATCGGGTTCGTCCTTTAATAACCTTTAATTCGGGGTCGGGTCGTTAAATCACACGAGACCAATATAACTTGTACCACCTGACCGTGTAGTCACGAAACTCCCAATTTGATAATATCACAACAAATTGCAAATAGTTAGACTTAGGCTTAAAAATTTGTCGTTTGAGAGAGACAACACAAAACAACCACCAAACGCCCCATTAAGAGGCACGAACATCTTGCATGGTACTAATCTAACTCATAGGAACTGACCGCGTAGTCAGGGAACTCTCGGTTTGAGAATTTAAAGATAATTTGCAAATAGTTAGACTTAGGGTTAAAAATATGTCATTAAAGGGAGAAAATGCAAAAAAACCACCAAACAGCCTCGTTAGAGGCACAAAAACCTCACACAGGCCCAATGTAACTCGTAGGAATTGACCGTGGACTCACGGGACTCTCAGTTTGAGTATATGACTATAATTTGCAAATCTCAAGACTTTGAATATAATGTGATGATAAGTATATGCAATTTTTATGCTTCAATAGAACTTTTTAGACATTTTTTTATTACTGATATCTTCATTGTTTTATGTCTTATATTTTTTGCAAGATAAAATTTCAGCATTAGATTTCATCCACGTGGAACACATGAACAAGTCGATGATTTACACCACATAGATTGTTTATTTATTATTGTTGTTGACATTCGAGATTGTTGTTTTTGGTTTTTTATAGCAGTGAGAGCTTTTTCTGCTGATTAAACAGGTTGGTTTTTATGTATAAAACAAAGGAGACTCTGTCAAAATTTTACAAAAATTTAAAAGAGTTATCGATAAGATTAAATAATAGATTTAGATATTTTATTTTAATATAATCTTATTTTACTCTCTCTCTCTCTCTCTCTATATATATATATATATATATAAATTTACCATAATTTTATTTTGATAAAGAGAGAAAGATATTGTGTATATATAGATAGAGATGAGGAGAGGAAGGTGAGGAAAGTTACTAGTAGAGGAATATGATTGGTCAAGAAATTAACAAAATGATAAGCCTAAACTAGGTATTTTGTCAAACCATCTAACTTAGGTTTAAATGGGTATTGCGTAGGTTATATCTGAACATTCAGTTGGTAAAAGTGAGAAAAACGACACCGTTTAGTGGCTATTACAAAAGGAAAAATGTTTTCAAATGGAACTAAATTTCTAAAACTCAAACGAAACATTCTTTTCCAGGAATAATTGTATGTACTTGAAACTAAAATCGGGGGAAAACATCACCCTTTACTTTAGTACCCATACCATACCAACCATTAGAATACTTAATTATTCGTTACTCTACAATTAGTTTTGTCTAAATATTGCCATGGGCAGCACTATGAACTGAGAATGTTCCTAGTCAGTGAAACGCTAGTATGAAGAACACAACCAGGGATACTTTTGGATGAATGTTCCTAGTCAGCTATTATTGGGTTTGTATAATAGTTTGATTATTGGTCACCAACTTTCACTTCTTGTTCGAGTGCATAAGTAATTATTCATATTTATTTGTGTCAGGGGAAAACTATATGACTTTAAACTATTTGATGTTGGTTAGAATAAAATATATCAACTACTTCAATACGAATGTTTAATTTGTATGTACTAGAGACTGGAATTTAATAGGGTTGTTTTTAACTTTTTTTACATATATACAAGGAAATTTGGAATGTTGAATCATGTGTGTCCTATTAGTGGTCTAACTTTCAGTTCTATACTTGTTTTTTTATTAGGTTGTGTAATCTTATCTAAAGAGAAAATATGACATCCTCATCATCTAACTAATACTCATCATCTCAAAGTCAAAAGTATAACATTTTTTCATTAATTTTTATTTTCTATTCAAATTAATTTTTAGTGAAAACCAATACTAATTGTTATATATTCTTTTAAAGTTTTATAGACCATATAGGGAAATCAGTGACAAAGATCATGTCTCATTTCGAAGCATTTGTTAATGGTAACAAACAGCCCAAAATTATGAATGGATCATGTTTTGCTATAACTAGTAAAGGTGTGTTCGTAACATGCAACCATTTACTTGAGCCATTCGACAACGTCCACAGGTTATGTATAAAATTAGTATTTCTTATTAAGATCAAATTTAATTCGGCTATCTATTATTTTAGATTGTAATATAAAAATATGTTTGCAGCTTGAAATACGTATAAAAAATAAAAGTTGGAGCAAACACTGTGGAGCAATGCCCATTCATATTGCTACTTGTACTAGATCGAGTGTTATTTGTAGATATTGAATTAGAGATATGGCTTTATTCATATTAGATGGTTCTACAATGAAATCTGAAGCTCAGGCTAATATGGTGATAAAAAATAACTTTCCTTACTTCGAGTTCGAAAATTCTAGACAGCTAAATCAAGGCGACCATGTACAAGTTTTCGACTACTCGGGGGCTCGGAGACTATTTGCTACACCACAGGAGTCTTAAGCATGAACTATTTTAGGACATTCTCATGAATATTCAGAAGTCGGTCTAGTGTGGATTCTATCCCGGGTTGTTCTGGTGCAACTATAAAAAACTGTGATTGAGATAGTGTCCGAAGGCGTTGTTATAGATATATAAAAAGATCCGTTGGAAGAAGTTGACACGGTCTTCATGTCTACACACCTACTATTATCAACTTTTCAAGATAATGAATAGTATTCAAATATTAAGGAAGATATAAGGATCTTCCAACCTCTATTTAACGCATGACCAAGTGCGTCAAAATAGATCAAAGACAATGCAAAAAGGGGAGAAGTTTCTAGTCAATAGTAAAATCGTGCAGCTTAAAATAATTAATGGCCCGTTATAATTTATTTGCTATTTTACCTACAACTTTTCTAGACTACTTATACTTTATGGAACAGACTAGATAAGTTGTATGTAAAAAAGAAAACAAATCATAATGGGATATTAATTTTTTTAGGCTGTAGAATTTTACTATTGACTAGAAACTTCCCCCATCTTCGCATTGTTTCTGATCCATTTGGATTCAATTGGTCATGCATTAAATATAGGTTGGCAGCTCCTTATATCTTCCTTAATATCTAAAGACAGTTCGTTCTCTTAAAAAAGTTGATGACATTAGGTGTGTAGTCACGAAGATAGTTCCACCTTCTTCCAACAGATCTTTTTCTATATCTCTGAAAACCCCTTCGGACATTATGCCTATCACAGTTTCCTTATTAGTTATGGTGCACCAGAACAACACGGGTTAGAAATTGCACTAGATCGACTTCTGACTATTCCTGAAAATGTACTAAAATACTTCACGCTTACGACTCATATGGTGTAGCAAATAGTCTCCGAGCCCCCAGGGTATCCAGAAACTTGTGCATGGTTGTCTTGATTTAGTTGTCTAGAATCTCTCAACTCGGAGTAAGGAAAGTTATTTTTTATCAACATATCAGCGTGAGCTTCAAATTTCATTATAACACCATCTAATATGAATAAATCCATATCTCTAATTCGATCTATACAAATAACACTCGATTTAGTATAAGTAGCAACATGAATGAACATTGTTCCACAATGCTCGTTCCAACATTTATTTTCAATACGTATTTAAAACTACAAATAGATTTTTATATTACACTCTAAAATAATAGATAACCAAATTAAAATTTAGTTAAATAAGAAATACTAATTTTATACATAACCTGTGAAGGTTGTCGAATGGCTCAAATAAATAGTTGCATGTTATGAACACTCCTTTACTTATTATAGCAAAACATGATCCATTCATAATTTTGGTTTATTTATTACCCTTAACAGATGTTTCGAAATGAGACATGATCTTAGACATTGATTTTCGTATGTTGTTTATACAAATTTAAAAGAATATATAACAATTAATATTGGTTTTCACTAAAAAATAATTTGAATAGAAAACAAAAATCAGTGAAAAATGTTATACCTTTGACTTGTAGATGATCAGGATGAGTTAGATGATGAGGATGTCATATTTTCTCTACAGATAAGATTACACAACCTAATAAAAAAACAAGTATAGAACTAAAAGTTAGACCACTAATAGGACACACATAACTCAACACTTCAAATTTCCTTGTATATATGTAAAAAAAATAAGAAACAACCCCATAAATTTTAGTCTCTAGTATATATGAATTGTACATTCATATTGAAGTAGTTGATGTATTTAATGCTAACCAGCATCAAATAGTTTAAAGTCAAATTGTTTGCCCCTAACACAAATAAATATGAATAATTATGTGGCCACTCGAACAAAGTGAAGGTTGACGACCAATAATAAAACTATTACATAAGCCCAATAATAACCGACTATTATCCAAAAGTATCTCTAGTCTTGTTCGTCATATTAGCGATTCACTGACTAGGAACATTCTCAGTGTATAGGGCTATACATGGGAATATTTGGACAAAAATAACTTCAGCGCAATGGATAATTAGGTAATCTTATGGTTTGCATACTAAAGTAAAGGGTGTTGCGTTCGCCCCAATTTCAGTTTCTAGTACATACAATTTTCCTCAGGAAAAAATGTTCAATTTACATTTTAGAAATTCAATTCCAATTGAAAACATTTGTCCTTTCTTAATAGACACTAAACAGTGACATTTTTTTCACTTTTACCAATTGCATGTTCAGATATAGCCTATGCGATAACCATTTAAACCTAGTTTAGATGGGTTAATGAATGACTGAGTTTAGGCTTATGGTTTTGTTAATTGCTTGCTCAGTCATATTCATCTACTAGTAACTTTCCTCTCATTCCTCTCCTCGTATCTCTCTCTATAGATACAAAGTAACTTTATTCTATTTCTTCATAATTATCCACAACTCTCTCTCTCTCTCTCTCTCTCTCTCTCTCTCTCTCTCTCTCTCTCTCTTTCTCTCCATATCTTTATGTGATCACTTCCTTGTTTAGTTTATATGTTAAGGGAGTCTATGTTTAAATTTTCATACAAATTAAACAAAACAAAGAATGAAATTGGGGGAGTAGTTTAACCCTAAACTAAACCCAAGATAACAAGAGTTGCAATCCGGCACTGTCCCACTCATATTTAACCCTCACCCATACGCCTCACACCTTAATCTAGAGCTGAAGTTGAAATGTATATAGGGTTCTTCTAACTACACGTAGTAAACCAAAGGTTCTTCTAAAAACTGTCATTGAAATGTATCTAGAGATGAAGTTGCGTGTGGAGCAAGGGCAATATTGCAAGTGAATGCATAAATTCATCACGTAAAATGCTATACTAAATCTTTATCTTTGGTTGGATTCAAATATGATTAAGTTAAAAAATCTCGATGGAAATAATAAAGGTAGGGGATAACTCTTTTCTCATAAATAAAGTATTAGTTTTGTTGACGAATAAAAAGTCTAAATTCTTGTATCACTCTAAAAAAAATGGATGGTTAAAAGATGTGGTCCTTTCACTTTAGTTTTCTTAAAACAATTAGTATACAATTTATACACATACCATACTAATAATATATTAAGGAATAAGAGAAAAGTAATATGTTATTTGTCAGGAACAAGTATAGATTTTATATTATATGTTTCGAGAAAAATAATGTGAAATGACCACATTTTCTAATCGCCACCACAAGATACTAATTAGAGTTAGGTAACATATCCGGCGATGAGGCCAAAAGGTTGGAAGGTATATTCACAATGGATGAGAATGTTCAGTATTTGTAGTTTATGTGTGGAGACAAAGCCTCGAGCCCAGATGGTTTCACTATGGATTCTTTCATTAGTGTTGGGCAATCACGATGGAGGATACGATGGCATTTTTTAGGTAATTCAATAAAAAAGGTTGCTTTCTAGGAAGCCTGAATGCTACTTTCCTAAAACTTCTCCCTAAGAAGGGGGATCACTATACGTTAGAGACTTTAGACTAATTAGTTTGGTGGAAAGAGTGTACATGATGTTTTCAAAGGTGTTGTCGTTCAGGCTCAGGAAGATGATTGATCCACTCATTTTGAAGGCCCAAAATGCTTTTGTGGGTTACAAACAAAATCTAAATTCAATGCTAGTGGAGAATGAGTCTGTCGAGTCAAGGTTAAGGAGTGGTGATTCGGGCTTTATCTACAATCTTGACATTGAAAAGTGTACGATCAATTTATCTGGGGGTTTCGTTTGTACTTGTTGAAAATGATGTACAGACGTGGTGCCGATGGATTAAATGTTTTATAACTTCTGTTATGTTCTCGGTATTGGTTAATGGGGTTCCGAAAGGTTTTTTCACAAGCACTAAAGGTTTTCAAAACACCTTATATTTCTTTATATCCGTAACGTCTAAAATATAGAATGGGGGACTATCTGCCAAACATTCCTCTCCACCTTGCACCCCCTAGGAACCTACCATGCTTCTACCAAATCCTGCACCATTTTCAGTAACATCTATTGAACCCGACCTATAGCTAAGAAGGATCCCATAGCGCTTTCATCACCCAACGTTGGAAAAGAAGGAGGCTAGTCATCTCGTTCGCCTCCTTACACAACCAGCACCGAGTAACCAGTCTATACCCCTCCTCTTAAGGACTTCTAACGTCAATATTTCTTGCTTAACTACAATCCAAATGAAGAAAGTAACTTTAGGAGGTGCCTTCATTCTCCATATTTTTCTCCATGAAAATGACTCACTCCCCTCCTCCATTATAATTGTATTATAGGTTTTAATTGTTAAACCTCCATGTTTTCCTTTAACCCATTTCATGGTATCCTCCCCTCCTGCTGTAACCGATGTCATTTTGAACTAATCAATGAAATATTTTGCCTCCTCAACCTCCCAATCCCGAAGACTCCATTTAAACTTTAGGTCCCAAACCGTCATATTTCCTTCCACTATACGTTGTTCATGCACCACCCCCTCCTTCTCCCCTCCTATACGGAACAACTCGGGGAATAAACCCTATAAGGTACCATCCTTCCCCCATCGTGTTTCTGAAATCTTACTATGAACTCATCCCCAAGGATGAACCCCATGTTTCAAGAGAACTCCCCCATTCCTAGGCAATGTACTTCCACGACCTTACCCCACGTGCATAGCACCCCACACTCGTACCACACCCACATCTCGTGAAGCCACCCATTGCCACTACCACTCTCCTCCATAACCTATTACCCTCCCTAGGGAAACTCCACAACCACTTACCTAACAGTGCTTTATTAAAATTATCTAAAACTTTTCACTCTCGCACCCCCCACCTTTATCGATTTATAAACATCACCCTAGCTCAAAAGACAATGTTTAAAACCTTATGCGTTACCACGCCATAAGAAATCCCTCATCATGTTCTCTAAGATCTTCCTAACCGATACCGTTAGTCACAGAATAGTCATGAAATAGTTCGAGAGGCTCATCAATGTGCTTTTGATAAAAGTTAACCTCCCTACTTTAGATAGATAGCCCTTCTTCCACCCCACCAATCTTATTATAACACTCTCAAGAACCGTATCCCAAGTGGCCTTCAACTTGAACTATGCCACCAATGGTAAAACCAGATAAGATGAGGACAGTGAACTCATACTACACCCTACGACCTCTGCCAAGTGACCTACATTATCACCCCTACCGGAATTATCTTATATTTCTTAATATTAATATGTAGTCCTAACATATCCTCAAAGCACACTAATAATAATAACAAAGCTCTTTACTGGTCCTCTTCCACATCACAGAAAAATATAGCACCATAGCAAATTGGGGTGAAAAATCTTAACACTATAGGAGCTCGGATTACTAATCTGGAACACATTAATCAACATCTCCGCCTCCTCCGAAGAAATACTCCACATTTCTAGCCCATCTAGATTGGGCATCCACTTTTCCTATTATTTATAAAAAAAAACTCTCACAGACTTGCTTAATTCTCACCCCCACCTCACTCTCCTCAACCAACTTGTCCTCTCCCACTACAATTTTCTCTATATGGTTAAAGCGATGATGCGAGTTTGTCACTTTATGAAACAATTTAGTGTTCCTATCCCCCTCACATAGCCACAAAGCCCTATAATTTTTCCTTCAACTAATATCTTCCTGAATCAACCTCCCCCCCACCTCCCCTTCCTGGTCTCCCTTAAATACTCTCCTCCCCTGACAGCTCACCCTTTCCTTCTTTCTCATTAAGAGCCACGATGTCCTCCATGTATCTATCGATGACTTTTCTCACATTTCCAAAAATATATGTGTTACATCGCTTGAGGTCTCCTTTGGGAAGGAATAGTTTCCTAGCCAATATATAACTCACATTCCCCTTTACCACATATTTGTTCCACCATTCCTTAATTTTATCCTATAAGTACACCTCTTCCAGCCACATAATCTCTAATATAAACAGGTCCCTCCACCTAGTCCACCCCCACACTACAAAAGATTCAAAATACGGACCGAGGTCACCCTTGGCAACACGACTGATTTACAACTTGAAAATGCTCATCCCACTCCTGGATGAACATATAGAGATATAATCGAAAGATATGGGCTATCCTTATTGTTGGACCATATAAATACCCCCCTCTAGAAGCGCATCCACCAACCATCGTCATTATGAAATTCGAAAATATATCATTCACCTATTCATTCCCCCTCCTCCGCTCTGCTCCGACGTGAGTCACCCTGGAACCCATCATACACCCCTAATGCCTATTAATTCTTCCTACAACTCCCACCGACTTAAGTCCTCCACTGGACCATACGCCCCCTAAAAAATACAAATGAATATGTCATTTATGTTCCTAAATAGATATCACATAGGCCATCCCCCACCAAAATCTTCTAGGTTATCAACCACCCTACAGTCCCACATCATAATAACTCCCCTCGAACTACCATCTGCCTCCAAATAACACCATTTAACCTTGAGACCTCCCCATTTTTTTTCTAGTTTAAAATCTTGAGATGTTAATCTAAGGTGAAAAGGACAATTAAGATTAATTATATATGGAGTGATTTCATTTTCGTAATTCTATTCATTTAACATTCAGAATATCATTAATTATTATATAATATTTGACTTTGGTCATCGGAACAATATTCGAGTTAAGGGTGACAATTCGTGTTTTTGGTTCATGTTCGGGCTGTCATGATGATGATTCTTTGTAACGAACATGACACGACATGAATTAGTGTTTTTTAACTGAAACAAACACCATCCAAATAGAACACGACAAAACATGACACGACACGAATAAAATGATTTCTTAAATTTACTCAGTTAAACATAAAGAGACACGATACCCCAAATAAAAATACGATTAACATGAAAAAACCGATAACACGGCTCATAATTTTGACACACACTTCTTAGCATCAAAAGGAACCGCCACTAACACGACATGTCATGTCCTTTGGGGTCACTTTCGTATCATTTTGTGTCATCTTTTGAATATTTTATAAAATTGTTACTAAGTGTCGGCCCAACCTTTGGCCAACTTAGACTGTTTCCTAACTCCTGGATGTTGGGAGGGGCCTATTTGATTATTCTTTGTGTCTATTTATATGTATGTATGCGTATATATATTGAGATCTTGGTAAATTTGGTTTGCCGATCAAAATAAATATCATCTATTTTTTTGTTTCTCTCTCTCCCTCTCTCCATGTGTATGTATGCGTATATATATCTACTTTTTTGCCTATCTTGGGAAATTAGATTTTAGTTTATTTTTGTGAATTTTTATAACTTGTCTACTAGAAAATATGAAAATTAAGGTAAAAATTGTGAAAAAAAGGAAACAAAATGGATTCATGCAATTTGATTAAGGAGATCTACATAATTTTGGTTTAGGTAATTAAAAAACCGTACTTGTGATGGATAACGCGGAAAGAAAAATTGTGAGGTTCATTGACATGATATATTAGAAAAGATGATTAAGAAAATATTGAATACAATGAATTATTATTGATTTTGAATCTCTAAAAGTATGAAAGGTTAAATTGAATTAAAAATATTTTATATATTATACTACTTATTATATACTTATTATATATATGTAATTATATATATTATAAATATATTATCACAATATAATAAATTGACTACTAAATTATATATAGACAAAAACGTTTGAAATGATGGCTAAATTTGACTACAAAAATTACGATGGTAAAAGTCTAAACAGTATAGATAAGTTGTAGGTAAAAAAAGAAAATAAATCATAATGGGCCATTAATTATTTAACCTGCACGATTTTACTATTGAGTAGAAACGTCTCCCCTTTTAGCATTGTCTCTGATCCATTTTGAACGCACTTGATCATGCGTCAAATATGGGTTGGTAGCTCCTTATATCTTCCTTAATATCCGAATGAATTTCATTCTCTTGAAAAGTTGATGACAGTAGGTGTGTAGCCATAAAGACAGTGCCACCTTCTTCCAGTAACCTTTTTCTATATCTTTAAAAAAACCTCCAGACACTATGTCAAGCACAACTTCCTTGTTGATTACCCGAGTTAGAAGCCGCACTAGACCGACTTTTGGCTAATCATGAGAATGTCCTAAAACATTTTGCGCTTAAGACTCCGATGGTATAGTAAATAGTCTCCGAGCCCCCAGGGTAGCCCGAAGATTGTACATAGTCACCGTGATTTAGTTGTCTAAAATCTCCCTACTACAACTAAGGAAAGTTATTTTTTATCAGCATATCAACATGATGTCACGAGGTTAGACTTTAGATACTCCTTGGTGTGGCACTTAGCACTCCAATGCCCGATGAGTTACTAAGTAAGCCTAACAATCTGGCAAATTTATAACACAAGTGCTAGAGAAGGTAGAAGAATGGAACAAGTAGAACACAAAGGAAAGTATTTTTATTACTTGAGAGTATATTACAATTCTTGGCTTAAATGGTTTGACCAAGCGACCTCCCCACCTATTTAAAGGCATACCATCTCCTCAATGGATGGTGGTGATCAAAATGTATCAATGGACTAGATTAATTCTCCAGAAGGTTCCCACCTCCTTATGGGAACATTCCAAAAGGCTACATACTTCCTTACTACTCTAGAATATTCTATACAATATAAGTGTAGACTAAATACTTCTATTAATGCCTATAACATTCCATAACTTACTACACAATGCTAGATGATACTAGATAATTCTAGAATGTTCTAGATAAATATGGTGTAGGGATGGAGCATTTAAGCCGAAAATTTACAAAAATTGCAAGATATGTGACAATGAGCTTCAGATTTCATTGTAGCATCATCTAATGTGAATAAAGACATAAGGATTTGATCTCAACAAATACCACTCGATCTATTAGAAGTGGCAACATGAATGGACATTGCTCCACAATGATCACTCCAATGTTTCTATTCGATACTTATTTTAAACTTCAAATATATTTTTATATTACAATTTAAATAATAGATAACCTAATTAAAATTGAGCTAAATAAGATATACTAATATTATACACACCCTGTGAAGTTTGTCGAACGACTACAATAAATGGTTGCATGTTACGAACACGCTTCTACTGGCTATAACAAAACATGATCCATTTACAATTTTTTGTTTGTTTGTTTCCAATAATAGATTCTTCAAAATGAGACACTTCAAAATGAGACATGATCTTAATCACTAGTTTCCTATATGGCCAATAAAAGTTCAAAATAAAATATAACAATTAATATGGGTTTTCACAAAAATTAATTTGTTTAAAAAATAAGAAATCAATAAAAAATGTTATACCTTTGACTCTGAGATGATGGGATGAGTTAGATGATGAGGATGTCATATTTTCTATTCAAATAAGATTACACAAAGTAATAAAAAAAACAAGTATAGAAATGGTTAGACCACTAATGGGAGACTTAGGATTCAACACGCCAAATTTCCCTATATATATGTAAAAAATAAATTTAAAAACAAGCACATAAAATTTATGTCTCCAATACATATGAATTAAATATTCATATTAAATTAGGTGATATATTTAATTCTAACCATCATTATATAATTTAAAGTCAGATAGTTATCCCCTAGCAAAAACAAATATGAATAATTATGTGGCCACTCGAACAACAAGTGACGGTTGGTGACTAGTAACCAAACTATTCACAAGCCCAATAATACTAGGACATTGACTGGTGTACCATTTTTTATATTCAACTTCTCATAATAGAAATAAAACCGATTATTTATAGAAGCTAGACTACACACATGACAAATTAAGAAAGCTAAAAACATAACCCACTTAACTAACTGTAAATATAACAACCTAACTAACTATGAATATAACAACCTATCTCACTTCAGTAATATGCTTAACATATCCCCATCATGTTGTACGTGGATTTAGCCTAAGTAAGCTTGTTACATTGGAAGTGAAATTTGGGAAGAGTGACGACCATTGTGAATATTTTATAGGTTGATCTTTAGACAAAATGTAGCAAACTTCAAGTTGCTTGGAGGTGACTAAATTTTGAACAAAGTAAGCATCTACTTCAATGTGTTTAGTGCGATAATTGAGCACGAGGTTTGAAGCTAGCATTTGAGATCCTTGGTTATCATACCATAATATAAGAGTATGAGACACTTTGGGGCCTAATTCAGTGAGCAAGGATTGAACCCACACTAGTTCAGTTATTGTTGTAGACAATGCTCTATATTTAGCTTCAGTAATTGAGTGAGCCACTGAATCTTTTTTCCTTGATCCCCATGTAATCATATTTCCACCAAGAGTGACAATTAAACATGTTATAGATTTCCTATCATCAAGATTACAGGCCCAGTTTGCATTAAAAAAAACTTCAAATCTAAGATGAGGGACTTTTATGAACATAAGGCATAGGTGAGTTATGCCTTTGATATGTATTAACAACCTTTTGCAAACACTATTAAGAAGTGGTGGTATTTTGAGGAAATTAACTCAACTTGTTAATAGTAAATGATATATCAGGTCTGGTTAATGTGAGGTATTGAAGAGCCCCAATGGTACTTCTATAAAATGTGGTATTTTCAAAATTCACCGAAAGACTTAGACTCTATCATAGTGATAGACTCAAACTATGTGGTGTGATTTTGAAGCTTAGAAGCTTTCACGGCATTGGTACGCTCATAAGTGAGTTGGAAGATATGCCAAGCTTCTTTAGACGTGGTACATGTCATGATGCGACAGAACTCATCAGGGATGACGGCTATATAAATTGTACTTAAGTTGCATGAGTTAAAATCACTCCATTTAACTTCATATTCTGTCCAAGAATAGATAAGTTTTGGACCTATTACATCGCCATTGGTCATGTGGGTGGTTTCCACCCTCTTTCACAGATAATCCAACCACTTTCATCTATAGATTTTAAAACTGACCTCATCCTAACTTTCCAATAAGCATAATTCAACCCATAAAAAATAGGTATCCTATTATACAAATTGATTGATTCATATATTAGGCCGACCACACACATTCAATTTTAACAAATTATATCTTTCAATTAATTTTGTGTGCATGCAAGGATATGGTCCAAATTAAATATAACAAATCAAGTAGCCAAACCCTTTCGGGAAATACCTTATTTCATCACTATAGAAGATTCAACCAACACGATACGGCTTAAAAACTACTTAGCTCACTAAGTATGACACAATTCTTAAAATCTTCTACAGTAACGACACAGTCCAGCACCACCAAAAGTAAGCAGTCTTCCCTCGATATTCACCGATCAACCTTGTTTATCAGGAGTATAGCCTCGAATCCACAAATCAAAAGTAGAGATGAAATATAGAAGGTATTTAAATAAGTATTATGTTCTTCTTGAAATAATAAAGTGATCTCTAAATTTCCAAGGGGTTTGGATGATTTTTGGAAGAGTTTAATCACAAATGGAACTCTAAAAATGTGTGCAAAATCTTGTGAAAGAGTTCTTGAAATCTCTAATCCTGCATCTCTTTTTATAAGGAAGTTTGTTATAAAAGGATAAACATAAGAGATTTGGATCATATTTAATTAAAAATAAATTCTCGGCCATTCGTTCGAATGACCAAGTACCTCGTTCAGATGACGTACCCATTTTCATTCAATCAGGCTTCCAACGATAGTTCGAACGGCATTCCAATGCTTGACGTAAAATCATCTCATAACCCTCATTCTAATGATATACCCAATCTCATTGGAATGACTTCTCATGAGACTTCAAACGACTAACCAAATGGCATCGATCCAGATTTCATTCGAACCAAGAAACTCGTTCTAATGACATTGCATAACTCGTTCGAATGACAAGAAAATATCGTTCGAAGAGTTAGCGAGATTTTCTAAATTTATTTAAAAGAATTTAAAAACCATTTTGAAATGCAAACTCTTAAAAATATAAAATTCCCTGAAAATATAAAGGCTTTACCAAAGTGACCATAACTCTTCTAAATGTTGTTGAGATGAATGTTTCGTCAATCTTCCAAAACATTTCAACTTTGTCTTCGAATACGTAGAAGCAGCCATGTAGGTGAAGTGTATATGTAACGTGATAATCCAAAATAAAATTACATTGTGCAATTATAAAATTTTCTCTTGCAACTTCTGTAATATGCTTAACATTCTCTAATTAAAACAACGTCAATTTTCTAATAATGAATCATACTGCGGCACACTTTCGCCGTAACAATGTTTGAAACAACTTTCCAAAAAAATGTTTGTTATTGATATAAAATTCATTTATTACTACATAACTTTCAAACATATATATTTTGATTGATATAAAATAATACACGGAGAGCCTATTATATTATGCAAATCTGATACATACACACACACACACACACACACACACACACAGAGAAAGTATCCTGTAAGGACATCTTATGGAACAGACCCCGGTACATACCATTTGTTTAGAATAGTTTTTTTTTATGAAACTTCATGGATATGATCTCCACAGTGAGAAGATCACCTCCAATTTTTTTCATCAAAAATTTCAATAAAAAAACCTTTGAGATGAGTTGATATGTGAAAATATGGTATAAATATGCATTTTCGACCGTTGAAATGTTGGGTCGGCTCCAACCACTTTATTGATTGAATTTTTTTATGAAACTTCATGGATATGATCTTCTCACTGTCGAGATCATATCCATGAAGTTTCATAAAAAATTCAATCAAAAAGTGGGTGAGATGATCGCCAACATTTCAACGGTCGAAAATGCATATTTATTTTATGGAAAAAAATTGGATATGATCTTATCATAGTTGAGATCATATCCATGATGTTTCATAAAAAAATTCATTTTTTACTATTTTAAAAAAATTGTATGTACCGGAGTTTGAACCATAAAGAGTCCTTACATGAGGAGGCCTATATATATATATATATATATATATATATATATATATATATCTGTGTGTGTGTACACGTACTTTACTTTTTATATAAAATATACATATATAAAAAAAAAATGCGTGCATACTCGTTGTTTATTTGGTTGATGTATATTTTTTATTAAACATTTAGTATTTGAGTACCTATGTTTTTGGAGGGGGACTATAGTGGAACAACTTGATTTCTTTATCAATTTTTCTTTATTATTCTCGCCTCCTCTTAAAAAACTGTGTCATGTATAGACAAAGGCCATGTCCCATTGGGATTAACAGACCTCCCTCAGTCCCTAAGGTGTGGACTGGCCCCACCATATAGTATACACTACAAAACTTGCATGATCGAGTAATAATTTTCTAGAATTTATCAATTCTTTATTAGGTTCATTAAGAAAATATGTTTGATTTGGACATGACATACGAAAATATGGTGATTGGTAGATGTGGGTTATCTTTACGGTGGGACTTGTTTCATTTGGGATGGATATATATGGTAGATTAGTTAGGACCATAATCACTCTTAGTTCCCTAATTCGACACTTAAGGGTGCCGAGAACTCTGCAATTTTAGCGTACATATTTGGAAAAATGGAAAAATTCTTAACTTTTATCCACAACTACCTCTAGTATTTTTCGTCATACTAGCGTTTCACCGACTAGGAATATTCCCAGTGCATAGGGCTACCCATGGGAATATTTGCATGAACATAACTGTAGCGCAATGGATACTTATGTATTCTAATGGTTTTAGTACTAAAGAAAAGTGTGTTGTATTTTCCCCAATTTTAGTTTATAGTACGTACAAATTTTCCAAGAAAATAATGTTTCCTTTGATTTTTAGAAATGTAATTCCATTTTCATTTGAACTAAAATACAGGAAATAAATTTTTGTTTTGTAATAGCCACTAAACTGTGTCATTTTTGTCTTTTACCAATTGCATGTTTAGATATAATCTATGCGATACCCATTTAAACCCAATTTAGGCTTATGGTTTTGTTAATTTCTTGCCCAGTCATACTCCTCTACTAGTAACCTTCCTCGCCTCATATTTCTCTCTATATACACTGTAACTTCCTTTTATTTTTTCAAACTTCTCCATAACTTGCTCTCTCTCTCTCTCTCTCTCTCTCTCTATATATATATATATATATATATATATATATATATATATATATATATATATATATATATATATATATGTGTGTGTGTGTGTGTGTGTGTGTGTGTGTGTGTGTGTGTGTGTTTATTTATATTTATCTTTATGTGATCACTTGCTTATTTAGTTTATATGTTAAAGAAGTCTTTGTTCAAAGTTTCATACAAATTAGACAAAATGAAGAATGAAATCAGGTTAGTAGTTTAAACCTAAACCAACCCCAAGATAATTAGAGTTGCAACTCTAATACTCGCATAGTTCTAAACCCTAGAACAATCAATAAAGATCCGATAATTACATATATTACCTCCTATCTTCCTTATAACTTAGTTAAATTAAAAAACATCCTAAATAAATTTGGAACAAAATATAAAACTCTACAACGTTTCTTAATTACCTAAGTACCCCCTAAGGTTACAAAATAACCAAATTGCCCCTCTAAATATTGGAAAAAGTATAATTTGACCTCTATTTCACCCCAGACCCAAACTTTATATCAAATTGAATCTTCACACCTCAACTAATTTAATTTCACAATCCTAAAATTACACAAATGCCCCTAAAACATGCAAAATTGTCAAATTAAATACCAAATAAATATAAAACCTCCTCTTTAAGGACAACCAACGCTAAACTATTTAGACTTTCTTCCCTTGCCAATAAAGCATCCCCATCAGTAGAAAGGGACAAAAATGACATTCCCTATACCATTTATCCATATGAACTTCTTTTCCCAAAGTTTTATCTTTTTAAAACCTAGGAGAATCCACTCCCAGCAGCACCAATCAATTTCCCTTAGCTTAGGGTATAAATACGCCACGAAATAGATCCTCAAACCTCATCACTTCAGCAAGAACCAAACTTGAATTTTCCCTCCAAACTAGAAATCTATGATTTTATGCATCAATTCTTGTTTTTTTTTTCTATCCAAAAAATTTTCTAGACCATCATAACACCCAACCCAATCTGAAAAACCAAACTCTTATGTGTAGAATAACCTGTATAGGAAGAAACCTTCAAAAACTCCATTAAATCTTGAGATTTAATGGTAAAACTTCAGTCTTTGACTTTGAACCTCATTCAAAGTGAGGAATGAGTTTCTTATGAGCCAAGGAGATCGAGTGCAGTGGCCATTTTAAAAAAATCACAAGTTTTGAAACCCAATTTCTCAAAAGTGTTTTTAAGTTTCAGAAACTGAAATTCCAAAACTCTCTTCAACCTGGATACCTCAATCCTTCAAACCAAATCCAAACTCTTCCTTAGGATAGCAGAAACTTGAAAATAAGCTTAAAAGTCATAGCCATATTTTGTAAATCCACACATATTAGGTCAAATTTTCTAAAAATACACAATAGTTAGAACTCAATGAATATTTAACCTCAATCCATGAAACCTATATATTTTGATTCCTCATGGAAAATTAGGTGGATTAGTTCAAGAATCATCTCATATAGTTTAGGGAATCGGAAGTTATTCAAGGTCAAAGTTTTATCAAAACCCAGGTCAACTATCGAGAGGTTGAAGATGTGCTTTTCAACCAGAAACATTAACCAAACGCATGAGGGCGCATGACCAATAAAAGAATTCTATTTTTTTTCAAATACTTTTATTAATTTGTTTGTCTAAACGGCATAAGGTAAAGTAGTGTTTGGTCAACCCTAGCCTAAATTATAGAAAACCAAGGTTTTAGGTTAAAAGTATTTTAAAAAAATTACAAATTGATCTAGTTCTTCTAACTCAAGAATTTTTACCCCAATTTTTTTCTAAATAGACTTTGATAAATTTTAAGCAAAAAAGTCTTACACCATTTGTCAAACAGGACCTCAAGCCTTATATTTTAAACTCCAAAAATATATACAAATTATCCCCTAAACTTTAAAAGATACAATTTTTTATTTATTTTTCCCATTTATTCCTATTATAATCAACTTACACTTACAATTATGATTGACAGATAATCAAGCACCTGTCCCTTTCTATCCCGACTTCAATCTAATTTTATCACGTTCTACCTAGCTAATAAGTAGGTTTTGTCTTTTTAATAGTAATTTCAACGTATTTCATATAACAGTTATTGATATCACACTGTGATAGCTGAAAATTATTCTTAGTATGTGCATGTTATGATACCGCCATACTACATATGTTGTTAAATATCATTGACATCTGAATATGGATCATTTGGATCAATTTAAACACCTTTCATCTAATACCCAATTTCATGAGGTTATTGCAATGATTTAATCAGTTCACCATGCACCTAAGTGCTAATCGTCTTTGTTTTAAGCATCAACATTAACTAGGGAGTAGACTGCCGTGCTATCCCATGAAAATTTTCTAATTGGCCTAAGGTCTCAGATGTTCTAGAGCTTGGATTTATCGCTACATATGTATGAGTGTCACTCTAGTTAGTGTGCCTAGCTATTTATTTTCCCCAAAGGTTTTGAGTTGTCATTATTATTGGCTTAAAATGATCATGCATAATTATTAAGTATGGGATTATCGATTTAGAAATCCTTGATATTCTTTATGAAAATTATTGTATATGCTTCATTTAGATAACATTTAACTCCATAAACACTCAAACTTCTATATACATATAATTGTTATAGAACTGGTTAAAATCTACTTAGCATACTCGTGCTAATTCCTTCTTCCTCCAACTGTTCCAAGATGAGGAAGTCATACACCCTTCCTTTTTATGATATGCACGGATCATAAATATGGAGGGAGATTAAGGAATATGGAAGCAAATAATGGAATTTCTCGATGACCTACGTCATTTTTCATTTTTTTTAATAACATGTAACATGATTAATTCACCCCTCTGGTGGTAGTACCATATATGTAATACTATATTAATGAATAAAGTTATATTTTTCCGCCTTCACTTTAGTTTCATTGCTCTGTTACTATATTGTACATTCATACCAAAAAGAGGGTGTGATAAGTTGGTATCAAAGTGCGTTTTTAAAATACGTCGGGTTAGCCTCCTATAAGGGAATAATATAAAATATTAGCTATTTTAAACTCTTCATAACTTCTTTACTTTTTCCATGTATTAAATCTATTTTGTAGCATGAATATTTGGGACTCACAACTTTTCAGTTTTTATATAGTTACCACCAATAGATGGGAAAACACGGTGAGGGAACAAGAATTTCTTAAACTCACTACTATGGTTCGGGAAGTGGATGACGATTGGATAAATTCTAATAGTGGCATGAAGAAATTGATGTTGATAAATTGAATCTATGATGAAGCCCAAGTGATGAGGTAAATGCAAGAGTATGTGGATTACCCTATCATTCTTCAAGAGGCTATTAATCTCGCATGGAATGATATTCTATCACCATCCCCACTCTATCCTGAAGCCACCTCTAATGACCCGAACTCCCTAATGATCCATCCTAACCGAAAGATTTTGATTTCGTTCCCGACTCTGATCTTTCTGAGACCGATGTCATGGTTCCATAATAAAGAACATGATAACCTACATCCTCCTATTCGTAATATATTTAATAAGTAATTTGTAATTATTATGATAACATTACAAGTATAGGTGGACTAAGTTAGTAAGGGCTGTATAAAAATTAGAGTGATTAAGATATGTTAGGTTGTATAATAATATGTCAACTTAAACTACTAGCTGTAATAAACCTTTTGTATAATATAACTTACTTAAAGTTTCCTCTATATGATCTCTCTTTAAGATTTTATCCTTATACACCTTCATTATGTAAATGTTATATTATGCTTTAGGATGGCTAACAATCGCGCTCCTTCCACCGAAACTCGAAATGAGTAGACTCACACCAAAGGAATTATAAAACGCCTTCAAGAATTAACATCTCTTATCAGACTGCAGTAAGCACCAGTTCCAGACTCGATTTAGGAAGATGTTACAGATAAATCATGTTGAATGAATGCTCTAAAAGATTTTCTAAAACAACGCCCCCTCCGTTTCTTGGTAAGCCGGGAGAAGTTAGCCTGGGAAATGGATTCGTCAAATTACGAAGATATTCAACGGGGTAGGAGTTGCTGCAAATCTTCGTGTAGTTTTAGCATCTTATATATTTGAAGGTGAAGTTGATTTCTGGTGGTAAGCTGTAGCCCGAAGTCATAATGTAGCCTTCCTAACCTGGGACAGTTTGAAGAAATGTTCTTTAAAAAGTATTTTTTTGAGATCGAAAGAGACTAGTTGACTGTAGATTTTCTATAATTACATCAAGCTAATCTGTTCGTTGCCCAGTATGAATACATGTTTTCAGAATTACCCCGTTATGTAACCGAGTATGTGAACACTAAAGTCAAGAAATGTAAGCATTTTGAGAGAGAATTGCACCCCAAAATTAAAACCTTTGTTACCCCCTGAAAATTCGAGAATTTTCCCTACTTATTGAAGTCACTTTGATTGTCGAACGTATTCCTGCATTAGTTGGATATGTATGCTCGCTTAATCCTATAAATAGGAACAATTACGTTGCTAGAACTTTACCAAGGCCGCGAACAAAAACATATGTCAGCTCTAGTGGACATGTTTATTCTAAAATTCACCATAGCCCTACATATGCCGTAATTCAATACCATGAGTGTCAAAAGGTAGGACAAATCCATCCGCGGTGTCCTAAGTTATACACCTCGATAACTCAAAACTGATCGTGCAATCCTTCGAGATATAGAGGAACCTCTCCTTCCTTCAATCAACGCATGCCCAATAATGCTGGTAAATAGCCTAAGCCA
Organism: Sambucus nigra; assembly: GCA_949130495.1. Classification (NCBI taxonomy): domain Eukaryota; kingdom Viridiplantae; phylum Streptophyta; class Magnoliopsida; order Dipsacales; family Adoxaceae; genus Sambucus; species Sambucus nigra. The sequence continues at coordinate 418,795,992 of OX422223.1, forward strand.
GTACCCAATCATTGGAAAATTGTTCCATATTACCCATAGAGTTTTTTGATGATGTGGTAGAAGGTAGAATATTCTTTTATAATTATCCCGCTCATTTTTTATTTGATTCTGGTTAAACTCATTAATTTGTTGGTCTTAAACAAGCTATAGTTTTATAAATTTAACCAAAATCATTGGACACTCACTTGGAAATAGAATTACCCACCGGTGAGGTTAACACACCTATTCAAGGGTATGATAATTGTAAAATTTAGCTAGGTTTAGGTATACTCTTTGCAAATTTAATAAACCTAGATATACATGGATTCAATATTATTATCATAATATATGTATTATCAAAACATCATGCTTATATCGATTGTTCTTTAAAGAGAGTATACTTTCGAGACTAAGAAAATCATCCTTTTGTGTTTCAAGGAACGGTTCATTCAAAACCTTCAACTTCAAAAATCCAAAGTACCACCTCCTCTTTATTTTCTAGAATATTAGAAGAATTTGATGATGTTTTCCGAAAAGAATTACCAGGAATACCACCCTCCCAAGAAATTGAGTTTACCATCAATATTTACCCAAATACTTATCATATTTTAATACCTTCGTATTGAACGACTCCATTAGAGCTTCATGAACTTCGTACCCAACAAGATGATCTGGTTGAAAACGGTTTCATTCGCCTTAGTTCATCTCCTTGGGGAGCCATGTGCTGTTTGTGAAAAAGAGTGATGGAATTTTTTAGATTATGCATAGACTACCGTAAGTTGAATTCGGTAAAAAATAGCAATAAGTATCCTTTACCTAGAATTAGAGATTTATTCAATCAACTTAGTGATCTAAGGATCTTTTCAAAGATATACTTACAATCTGGTTACCATCCATTACGATTAAGATATTAAGACATTCTAAAAACTTCCTTTCGAACTCATTATGGACATTTTGAATTTACCGTGATGTCTATTGGATTAACCAATGCCCCTGCAGCTTTTATGGACCCAATGCATCAGATATTCCAACCTTTTTCTTAATCAATTTGTTATCATATTCATTGATGACATCCTCATTTATTCCCAGAATCCTGAAGGACATACCCAACATTTAGAGACGGTATTAGGTGTTGATACGAGAAATCAGGCACACGTCGTTCTCATATCAGCGTATCAAGTATAAACTATATATAAAGCAAGTAAAGAGATAAAACACAAGACATAAAGTTGTTCAGCTATTAAAATGAGCTACGTCCACTTTGTTGCCCTACTCTCATTATATACATATTGTAGTACAAGTTTATAATATTGTGATATGTGTACAAGATAAATGAGAGAGACAAATACATGTTTATAATGGTTCTGGGTGAGCTGGAGAGATGATTGCGAGGTAGATGAGTAGTCCCCAAGCTATATTGGGGCTGTGTAGAGTGTTCGACAGGGCTTTGCCAAGTGTAGTAGTCTCGAATCACAGGATCAGAACCCCCTATCTCAAAGTGTTGTGGGTGTCGCACCCTATATAGTATAAGACTTCGGCATGTACATGAGGAGTCAAATCACATTTTGGGGCCTATAAGCTTAAGTGCATTGCCTGTCAGTAGGTCCATGGCAGGAGACCATATTTGTCATATCAATAAGCCCCCAAGTCATAGTGCCAAGGGATGATTTGGTGTTGTGGCTTGATGTGGTTCCTGTCGCGGCGTGCAATCTCTATAGTAGTTATTTTCAAAATGACGTTTCATCTTCCCATGCCCTCTTATATAAATGGATCTGGTTGTGGCCTTCATTACGTTTCCCCTACCTTTGAGAGCAAATCAAAAGCAAAACTCTACCAGTTCTTCCTTTGAGTTTTTTGGCGAGCTCTAGGCAGCGATTAGTGGCTGTTAGAGTCTGAACATCCACTTTCTACTAATTTCCAGGTAATTTTTCAAATCAAAACCTCCTTAGTACTTTCTATAATCCTTGTTTTCGCTGAATGTTTCTGATTTTTGCTCGAATTCATGAAAAAACAAACTATTTAACTCCACTAATTGGCTGAATCCATAATAAACCACTAATTCTGAAATGAATTGGCTTTCCTTTTTTATTTAAGTGCGTAGTTATTCGAATCCCTTGAATTTATGTAGGAACTAGGGTTTGAATCAAATTTGCTAATTTGGACTTCGATTTTTAGGTTTCTCTGTTTCTGTTTGGATTAAAAACTTGGATTTCATAGGTTAAAACCATACATCATACTAACCTTGTTCTTCACGTTCTTCATGTTCTTGGGCAAACCCTTTGAATTCTAGGTTTTCAATCCTTAGGCTTGGTAAATTCCAGCATTAATTTATTTGTGCGTCTGGCCATAACTAGTAGCACGTCTTGTGCTATTTTGCTGCGATAATATGTCAATACTTACAATAATATTCCCTATGCCCCTAGGGTTTAGTTTTGAACTGATCGGATACAGCCCTTCACTTTTGAATTATAGGATTGCGATTGGTAGAATCATACTAGTTTTTTCCTAATTAAATAACATACCGTGGCATGTATCTTGATCATTAGGATAATTTAGGATGTGAATTGTCCATTCATATAGCTTGAAGTTGAGATTTGATTAATGGCCCATGGTTTTGCACTTGGTAGTAACATTTCCACCTAGTTGCAGAATTTAGACTAGGGTTGAAACTTAGCGTAGTTGGTTGCAACCCTTGAAACCTCTTCCTTTTATATTTCAAACTTTTGTACTTGCTTATTTATAAATATATCGTTTATGTAGCGGCCTCTATCTGAGGGTTTTCTGACCATATTGGATGCGACACCTAACAACAGAGTCTTTGTGCTTTTCAGGTCTTGCTGCGGCCATATGAGTTAAAAGCCTGATGAATTTTTGAAGAAATTTTGGAATAAACACTTTGGCTTTTCTACTGCTGAAATTCCATCTATGCATACTTTGAAGAGTGTTAGACCTTGATTACTCAAAAACTTCCCCAGCTGTATCATTCTTGACTCTGGTTCTGCAAACTCTACTACCTGTAGGAAAACTACTTAGGTTGCAGCTATGGAAGAGGATACCAACTCCAATAACCATCATGTTGATCCTGAGGCTGCGCCAGTTGGGCCTTCTGAGGTCAGCGATTGACTAGTGGTCCCATCTGATAGAGTTGAGAGAGCCCCCGCATCCTTAAATGTTCATTGTATTATGACTGAAGAATGGGTCAACCAGGTTACTGCGGCCTTTAAATTTTCAGATGGGGTGGTTTGTTGATATCCTTTCGCGGAGCCGAGGCCATGCTCTGTAATCCCTAATGATGTGGTTTTCTTCCCCTTCATATTTTTGAATACGGGTTGTGGCTACCGATACCTGTCCCAGTTAGGAGGATTTTTAGTGCAATAAAGTTGGCCCCAGCCCAATTGGATCCCAATGGCTGGAGGGTAATTCTTGCATCTTTAGTGATTTGGAAGAAAACGTTCAGCAGTGATATAACTCCCACATAGTTATTCTATTTTTATAGACTAAAGGATAACTCAGTCAAGTTTGCCTGGTATTACTACTTTTCCCTTCGTAATAATGAAGAGGTCTTGTATATCGCAAGACCTTCCAGTGTAAAGAACCAGAAGGTCAAATATTTTTACATTTTTGGATAAGGATGGTAGATTCATCTAGAAAAGTCAGAGAGGGAGATATCTCATAAGATGTCGTGGCATTGGGGACGACCATCTATGCTTGGTTCATAGTGCTGCAGCCTTCACATCATGTTGCATTTAGTTTTGTAGTTTGCACTTTTTTATTTCTTTAGTAACATTCTAATATTGATCCTTTATGCAGCTCTTAATAATTTACCCCTCAGTGAGAGGCAAGAGAGAATATTAAGGAAGGCCGCAGCCTATAGTGCTAAAGAGAATAATTTCAACACTTTAGTAATTCTTCTTTTATCTTTGAGGGAGGTTACTTCCCTAACAAATCTCTACCCAAAAGGATGGCCGCAGAAGGTAATAATCCATACTCTTTAAATTTTCCGTGGAAGTTATCTTGAAATCTCCAATACTTGATCTTTACATTGTTGCTTTTTAGGTGGGGAGATAGACAGAGACCTCTTGGCTGCCCAACTCGTTGAGATGGATGAGGACACAACTGCCCTTAATAATGCTGCTAGGCAGGGAAAGAAGAGGAAGAGGGAAAAGGGTAAAAGGCCTTTCAAGGCCAATGAAGAGCCCTAATTAAATCCTGCAGTACAAACTATGCAGGCTGAGGATGCCGGAGTCTAACAAAGGCCCGAGGGACAATTTGACGATGATATCGACTGTCATTTGGACGTGATAGGCTTGTTGCCAACTGAATCTGAGCTCTAATTTAGACGTAACTTCTCTTAAGCTACAACCTCCAACTATCCCCCTCCGCGGACAGTCGTGGCTATAAATGCCAACTTGGCGCCACCCCAAAATCGCGCTAGTGTTGGTCCTGATGGCCATCCGTGACCTCAATTGTGGACTCCAAACCCTTAGTCTTCTTGGGACACAACTGCCAGGGCGGTCTACAAGATGCAAAAGGTTGATGATAATATTAACTTAGACCATTTGGTAGATGAGGACCATGAACGTATGGAGGAATATGCCCTTCACAACCTGTTGTGGGTAAGGGTTATTTTAATTTTCCTCTGACTTCATTTTTTAATAGCATATTTATCTAACACTTTAAATTTTTCAACAGGCTATGGACATTGTCATGTACCAAAGCCTAAAATATGAAGGCATGTACAAGTTGAAGGAGGCCACAGAGAGGGTTCATATAACTGACTTGAAAAATGCCAAGAATCCATCCTTTGAGGCAGGCAAGATATTTATTGTTGCGGCACTCAAAGCTGCGCAGATGGACCTTGATACTTCCATCAAGGTAAAGAATGAGGCATAGGGGAAACTGAAAACGGCTGTATCATCTATTCAAGCTTCTGAAACTAAGGTTGCGGATGCTGCCAAACATGCCTCCAGCCTTGAGATCCAATTGAAGGAGCTCCAAGAAAAATTCTCCCAAAGTGAGAGTGAACATGTCGTAGCTATAAAGAAAATGGGAGAGTCTTATGTCGTGGATCTCACTCAACCTGTAGACACTGTTGTGGCCGTGTATAAGAAGTCCAGGGATTTCATTCTTACTAATAACAAGGCTTATCTCCACGGCTAGCAGGAGTTGAGGTATAGGGTCATCAAGAATTTTCCTAAATCCAAGGATCAAATCATGTCCTAGAATTTGGGTGACGCTGAGCACAATGCCTGTGTGGCTGAAATTAGGGCTACAGCTGAGGAAATGGAAAGAAAGTAAATAGAGGAGGCCACTATTGGAAACGATGAAACAGAGACTACCACATAGGGTGAAGAAGGAGATGAAGATGATGACGCTACCTCTTTGGCAGAAATTTTTTTGCTTCTTTTTTAATATAATGTACACAGGCCTGTGTCCTTTTAACATTTTGTGAACATCTTAATTAAGGTTGCGGCCTGTACTTGGAAGTTGATGGATATTTTTGCCTTTTCTTATTTCTTTATTTTTCTTGCGCCAATACTTGAATGAATGCTTTGTTTTGCTTCGTCTCTCTATATATATATATTGGTTGCTTGAATGTGTAACTATTTCTTGCAAAGATGAGAACTCTCTTCAATAATGAATGTATGTGACATGGGGCCATGGTAACATCTTATAAAAAAATTCTTCAACAAGGCTGTGGCCACTTGTCTTTACCTTGTGATTTCTCATTTCATACTTGTGCACTTATTATATCCCAAGTCGCGGTGCCAAAGGATAATGACTTTGGCGTTGTGGCTGAACTCTTTTGCCCTATTGCTTGATTTATCATCCCCCGTCAATAACTTTGGGGCTGTGGCTAGATTGCAGGCATGCCGCAACATCTGAAGTGGCTTGGACTTTGTACTGGGTTGCGGCCACCTATTCTTTATAGCTTTAATATTCTTCATGATGTCAGTGGTACATCATCTTCTAGTTGCTTTAATTACATGTAACCATTTTTGTGGCTTTCCTCCCTCTCTTTATCATGAAACCACTTTCATAGATTCTCTTAGTTGCTTTATTATGAAACCACTTTCGTAGCTTTTCTTAGTCGATTTAATCATGAAACCACTTTTGTAGCTTCTCTTAGTTGCTTTATCATGAAACCACTTTCGTAGCTTCTCTTAATCGCTTTGATTGGGTTATTATCAGACCTCCCCAGGCTAGGTATTATAAAGATTCCCCAAGTTATAGTTGGATTATCCGCAGAAAATTAAGTCTTTGGACCCTTAAATATTAGATTATCCGCAGAAAACTAAGTTTTTGGCCCCTTTGGGTTATTATCAGGCCTCCCTAGGCTAGGTATTATAAAGCTTCCCCAAGCTATAATCGGATATATATCAAGCCATCCCTGGATAATTGAAGCATCCTTATATATCGCCATGTCTAATAAGAGCATCTGAAAGAATATAGCGGGCATTAGCAGCCCCCGTGGCTAATCGAATCATCCTGAGAGTTTCTTTTGCTATTCTAAATTATCATATGCCTTCATATGCTTAGGCGTCATGGCGGGTGTTGTGTGCCCATTAATATAATTATTATCGAGATAATATGTTGTCTTCATTCAAAATCTGTTTAAGATAAGAGACTTTTATGAGTTAACAGATAATGAAAACAAAAGAAATAAGATATGGAAAAATAAGCCCAATCTCATATACTCATATATTCATGACCTTGTTAGAAAAATACAAAGTCTAAAGGAAACATTTAAATAGAGTTTTTAAAAGATAAAACAGAAACGTGGAGTGGAAGCTAAGGCAGAGTTAAGGATGCGACATGGTCAGTTGAAGAATGCGCCCTTCGTGAATCGCTGGATCACCCCTACCCCACAAGCCTTTCGATCTCATCTTTTATGGCATTGCACTGTTCGGTGAGGTGGCCATGGTCCAGGTGAAATTTGCACCATTTGGCTTGGTCCCTTTTATGAGGTGGAGTCTTTAGATTATCTAGCCACTGAGCAATTTATCTTCGTTGCTGCATTAAAAAAATATCTTCAATTTCACAATTCAGTGGGCTATAGGCCTTTTTAGCTTTGGTTCTTCCTGCCTCTTCCTTTTCCGAACCTTGGCTGTAGCTACTACTTCTTCTGCGGTGGCGACCCTCTGCATGGATGCGAAGGTTGTCGTCTCTGTGGTGGCGTATTCTAGTGTAAAAAATCTCTAAGTTAGGAAGTTAACCTGGTCCTGAAGCGTGGATGGGCAATCGTACAGATGATCAATGTAGCCTAGCAATTGGGCTATCTCCTCACTCTGCTTTGCTCTTACTCTAGAGGTTCCATCCATTTCTGCTAAGTTAGTCTTTAAAATGTATATTCTGAGATAAAACTAACACGAGTTAGTGATAAAATAAATATAAAGAAATTAACCAAGTATAATAACAGGATATGGTTTGGCAGTTTGCCAATCTACACTGCTGTGGCTGCGGCATGCTGAACACATGGAGCTACTGCCGAGGCCTCTCTGAAGGAGTTCACCAGAGTTAAATCTGAGGACAGTTTTACTGTGCCTTCTCCCAGATGATGAAATGAAGCTATGTATCGTCCTCAATAAGGGTTGCCGCACTCAGGCAATTTACTTGCCAGACCGCATCCTGCTTCCTGCGGTGTATTACAATTCCAAGGACCCACGAGCTAGGTTCAATCCATATGGAAATATGAAAAAATAAGCCTACTAGGGGTCTACTAGGGAGAGATCAGTCTTCAAGTGCCCCAAAAAATGGCACAATTATGGTAAAAAAATCCTAGATTAAAGGGTGAGAACAGCAAATGAGCAAATAAAACTCATCCTTAATTACACACCTTTGCAAGGATATAGCCTTTTTGTGCATTTAAGCACTATCTAGGTAAGGTAACATCATCTGGGTTCACAAAATAGATCAAATGTCATAAAAAAAGAGACCAACGAACATATCTGAAAATATGCGATACCCATTTAAGGGTGTATATACAAAATACGAGCTCAACAACCAAAACTCACCCACGAGATGATGACCCAGGGGGTCCCCATGAATGAAATAAGGTGTTAAGAACCCAAAACATAGAGAATGAAGATGGAAATATCTCATTTCCCAGAGATGGCTGCAGAATATTGATGCGAAAAATCAGACATGCGTCATTCTCATATCAGCATATCAAGTATAGAGTAAATATAAAGTAAGTAAAGAGACAAACCACAAGATATATAGTGGTTCGGCTATTAAAATGATCCAACCTCCACTTTGTTTCCCTAGTCTTATTATACACATGTTGTAGTACAAGTTTACAATATCGTGATAGGTATACAAGATAAATGAGAGAGAAGAATACATGTCTGTAGTGGTTTCGAGTGAGCCTGAGAGATGACTACGAGGTATATGAGTAGTCCTCAAGCTATATTGGGGTTGAGTATAGAGTTCGTCAGGGATTCGTCAAGTGTAGTAATCTCGGATCTCGGGAACAAAACCACCTATCTCAAAGTGTGGACCTCTATTTATAGGTGGTATGTGAGTTGTGTCTCGTGACCTGAGCACGTGACATATAACAAGTCTGGATGATAATCACTGTAATGGGAAGAAGCTATGAATGAGGAGAATGTGTCTTGCTAGGGAGACAAGTGTTTTGGTTGCCGCACCCTATATAGTATAAGGTTATGGCCTGTACAGGAAGAGTCTAATTACATGCCGCAACCTATAAGCTTCAATGCATTGCCTATCAGCGGGTCCGCGATAGGAGACCATATTTGTCATATCATTAGGTACTTTGAGAAACCATCGGTTGTATGCTAAGAAGAGAAAATGTGATTTTTTGATGAAAAAGGTGAAATTCTTAGGACATGTGATTTCTGAAAGTGGAATCTACATGAACAAATCCCATTAATGTCACCAAAGTAAATAATTTTCTCGGATTAGCCAGTTATTATCTTTGTTTTGTAGAAGGATTTCCCAAAATTGCTCTTCCATTAATGAAATTAACTAGAAATGAGATACCATTTTTATTGACTACAGAGTGTGAGGAAGCATTCCAAACTTTTAAGGACAGGTTGGCCACTGCCATCATCCTGACCATTCTTTCTAGTGATGTAAGCCATGACGTGTACATGAATGCCTCGTTGCAAGGTTTATGTTGTGTCCTAATGCAAAAGGGATATGTAGTTGACTATGGATCTCGGCAACTCAAGATTCATGAATGTAATTATCTTATGGATGATCTTGAGTTAGAAATCGTAGTTTTTACCTTAAAATATGGCATTGTTATCTATACAATGAGGAATTCCAAGTATTTTTAGATCACAAAAGTTTGAAATAAATCTTCACCCAAAAGGAATTGAATTTGAGACAGGAAAGGGAAACGTTTTAGATGACGCCTTAAGCTATAGCCCTATTGGAAGACTTAACAATCTAATTTCTTATGATGTTGCTACTACCATAGAGAAATATGATCTTCAACTAACCCCACCTTATTTAAAATTCACCAATGTCATAACTTGCCCAAACTTGAGGAAAAAAATATTAGAACAACAACTCCAAGATCCCTTCGTGGTGAAACAAAAAAATGGAAGTAAGACCCAAGAGTTGTCATACGATAAGGAGCCATGCTAGGATTTAGAGATAGATTATATGTACCCGATGAATAATCATTATGAGAAGAGGTATTACAAGAAGCTCATCATTCCAAATTCATGATACTTACACAAAGCTAAAAAATGTATCATATACTGAAGAAACATTATTGGTGGCCAAATATGAGAAATGATATTCAAAACATTTTGAAAAGATGTCTCACTTGTCAGCAAGTAAAGGTAGAACAACAATGTCCCGGTGGACTTCTCCAACCTCTTTCGCTCTCTGCATGGGAATGGGGTCACATCACAATAGGCTTTGTTAGTGGACTTCCTTGTATGCCCCAAGTATAGAATTATGTTAGGGTAATAATAAATAGACTCACAAAATCCACCCATTTTCTCTTAGTAAAAACCATTGATTCTTTCCGAAAACTCATTAGACTCTACATTCGAGAAATTATTCGATTACATGGAATTCCTTTATCCATATTATTAGATTGATATTCTCATTGGGTAGGTATATTTAGGCAAGCACTCCAAATTATATTGGGTACTAAACTTCATTTCAGTACCGCATTTTACCCCCGGATTGATGGACAATATGAATGCACTATCCAAACATTGGAAGACATGTTAAGAGCCTATGTTTTAGATATGCTCAACAATTGGAGTGAACACTTGTCATTAATTGATTTTTCGTATAACAACAATTACCAATCAAGTATCAAAGACGTCCCATTTGAAGCCTTTCATGGAAGACCATTCTGATCGCCAGTATGTTGGACTGAATCACGGAATAGCAAGCAACTTGCTCCTGAAATAATCTAAGAAACTACCGAAAAGATACAACAGATTACAGAAAGACTAATGACGAATCAAGATCGATAGAAGAGTTATGTTGATCATCACAAGAAGTCCTTAGAATTTAAAGTTTTTGACAAAGTATTCCTAAAAGTTTCTCCCCGAAAAAGAATTATACGCTTCGTGTAGACATTTACCACAGGAAAATCAACACAGGCATACGTAACAGAATTGCAAAAAGTCATGAGATACTTCTAAAGAAAGAACTCAATTTCAACCTTAGGTGTAATAATGTTGAAAAAATGAAATTGACTCGACTTATGCAACATGCCATGTATTAAAATGCTCGTAAATCAATAACGGCTAACTACTGAATATTTTTCAAGAGAGTCCATTGTGAAAACCCATTGATCTTCTACTTCATAACACCCTCAAAATCTCACATATTTAAGATATCACTCTCAAATTTTTGAAGATATCATAATGTTCATATATAGTGAAGCATTAAAAGAAAAGAAAATTTTTCTTGGCACTTTTATTTTTGGGACGTTAATCTTTTAGGATCTTTTTTCAAATAGAGGATTTTAACACAAAGAAAAATTATCTTTCGTAGCCCCTTTACATTACTAAACATATAACAATTTTTTTGGGAAACGAAATTCGTATAATGGTTCTTATAAGGACAACTTATCTTTCGTATATTTGGCATTGTATTTGACATATAACAAGCAAGTACAATGTTCAAAAAGTCCATTCACGTGTGCAATAAAGGCGATAAAAAGTCTAGCATGAAGAGAGTCATCATTAATGAACAACGAAATGACATCTCAACATTATTAAGCACACTAAAGAAACGAAGTCATGCCTCAAAATATCATGAAAAAGTCACACGAATGGATGGAATGTAGAATTTATTAGAACATCTTAAATGCACATCCATACATAGTGGAAAAAAAATACAAAAATCTTTTTGTCTTTTTCAAAAAATTTATCAAAAATAAAATCTTTTTGAAAATTTTCAAACTCTTTCTTAAAAACTGAACAACTTTTTGTATTTTTCAAGATATATAAAAAATATAAACATAGAAAGAAATAGAAATAGAATCTAGAAATAGGGAGAAATTATATGAACAAGATAATCACCCTATACTAGATAAAGTATCCAAAATCAAACATTAGTCCTGGAGGTATTCTCAACATGAATATGCATACTTTGAAATTCCTTCGATAAACTTTGAAAAGTTTTGACCAAAAACTCTACTTACTTTTGAAGACTCTCAAAGTCTCTACGATTATGTGTGGGAGCATGAGTAAGAATGCGTGTGGGAGCGCATGCGAGAATATGTGTGTGAACTCGTATGGAAGCATATTGTGGAACGTGCATGTGAGAAACTTTCCCTAGCTTAAAATAAAATACCTAACATGTCCTCTTTATTTGCAACAGAAACAAACATAAATCAGCTTGGATCTACCTTTATCAAAATGCATAGAACACACTCTCCTTAGTGGGTTCTAGAGGTATTCTTAACATGAATAGATAAATTCCCCAAAATCAAACATTTATCCTTGAGGTATTCTCAATAAGAATAGGCATCCTTTGAAATTCCTTCGATAAACTGTGAAAAGTTTTGACCAAAAACTCTACTTGCTTTTGAAGACTCTCAAATTATTTATGATTGTGTGTGGGAGCATGAGTAAGAATGGATGTGGGAGTGCGTGCGAGAATATGTGTGTGAACTCGTATGGAAGCATATTGTGGAACGTGCGTGTGAGAAACTTTCCCTAGCTTAAAATAAAACTAACTAACGTTCCCTCTTTATTTGCAATGGAAACAAACATAAATCAATTTGGGTCTACCCTGATCAAAATGCATATAACGCGTTCTCCTTAGTGGGTTCGGTCTCCTTAGTGGGTTAGGACGACGGCCATAAGGATCCATCACTAACTTGGTAAACATCTCGCGTACGGCGTTGGAAGTGGATGCACCATTAAATCTTTTTCCTTACCTCTTATTAAAACCTAATGCATGACCGAGGATCATCTTTCCAACCTTCTTAGATGTGTCATCTAAAGTGACATTTACATCCCGAGAAGGTTTAAGATCCTTCTTGAGCAGGATACAATGGCTTCAAGTTTCTCACGAGTTCTTAATGAAGCATGAAGTTCTCTCGTATGACTAGCCACATTATTGGTCAAATCGGCCTTCTCTTTACCAACCACAATCAATTGCTCACAGAACAAAACTTTCACCTTCTCGAGCTGACTAACCGAGACTTCACACTCTCTCAAAGCTATCATCACCTTCTATAAATCTTACATCTTAAGAGTCAAACCTTTATTTTTATTTTTCGTTCTCAAAGAATTTTTGTAAAGTTCACAGTATGCGCGTTGAAGTCCACCTTCTCCCTCGCTTAAATCCTCCTCAAGCCTCTCACTCTTTTCGGAATGGTTCAAAAAGTTATCGAGGCTCTCATGTTTAGAAATGTCCTCACCGGTATGGGATGAGGTAGAAGCACTAACGTCACTAACCATGAATGCAAGATAAGTTTGATGTGGTGATTCATCCCCTAAACTCACCGACTTAAAGTCACTATCGCTAAGAGTGGATTTGTATGCAGCTTTATCTTTTCCTTGTCTCTTTATCCTAGTGGAACATTCATGTGCCTTGTGTCCCTTTCCGTTACATTCAAAACATCTCACCTCATCTCTCTCAAAAACTTTCTTGTCCTCGATTCCATTTTTATTTTTCTTAAAAACTCTTTTCTTTGGAAGAATTTGCTTTGTTAAAATTGAGAATTTTTTTCAAACATGACAAGATCATCAACCTCAAAATCAAACTCATAGTTAGAGTGAAAAACCTTTTCCTTTTTGTTTTTGGACTGGGATTTCAAATTAATCCCTATTTTCTTTTTCTTTTTAGTTTTGGGGAACATATGGATTTCATAAGTTTAAATGTCTCCTATAAGTTCTTCTAACCTAAGACAATCTAATATTCCTACAGAATTAAGGATCGTGAATTAAGGAATAAAATGGGACAAAAGGGATCTCAAAATATTTTTCACAACACGCGTCTCAGGAATTCTCTCACCTAAATTAAAACTAGAGTTAATGATATTAGACAATCGTGCATAAAACTCATCAAACGTCTCAGTCTCCAGCATAGTAATAGTCTTAAATTGTGTGGTAAGATTTTAAAGCTTAGAAGATTTCATAGTGTTGGTACCCTCGTGAGTGAGCTGTAGGGTATCCCACACTTCCTTAGATGTGGTGCAAATCATGATGTGGCGAAACTCATCAGGAGCGATGGCTCTAGAAATAGCACTTAAATCGTGTGAGTTAAAATTACTGCATTTTAGCTCATCCTTTGTCCAAGTCGTGATGGGTTTAGTAGTTATGACATCACCATTAGTCACAGTTGGTGGTGTCCACCCTCTTTCACAAGCAACCCAGACACATTCGTTAATTGCTTTCAAATCTGACCTCGTCCGAGATTTTTAGTAAGCATAATTAGACACATATAAATTAGGTTGAATATTATATAAATTTTCCATCAAAACATCAATTTAAAGATTACAAAAAAATTAGTGTAACCTGCTCTGATACCAATTTGAAAAAGCAGGGGCTTATAAAGTGTAACAACCCGCATTTTCTCACGTAAAGGTTGCCAGAAGCGATACGTCGGAGATGGGGCTTATCAACAATTTATACCATTCTCAGCACTAAAAATTATAGACGTTATTTTAGTATTCACCAAATTTCACAACTTAATAACAATATCTGGTCAAACTGGTTTAATGCATGAATGCAAACTAAATCATCATACAATGCTCATAAAGTAAATACAATTGTAACCTGATATAAATACACCATTGGGATTATGCCCATACAAATCCCGATATGAAATAAAATAACCAAATGAAGAAGTACAACCGATTCTAGAATCAATGGAATGGAATCCGCTATGTCTAATGCAACTGCAAGTCTGATCCATTGTCAACCCTGTTGTCCTTGTTTATGTGAAAACCTAGGGGGGACATTTATAATTTTGGGTCAAAGCGCTAAAGTTGCAAGGATTCTTCACCAATAAATATGTAAAATGTAACTAACTCATACTTCACGTCTATCCATCGACGCTCACATGCATCAATTTTCTCACCTCTCATCTAGAAGAAATCATATGCATACCCTTAAACAAATACCAGTTATGAACTCCGATATCCAATTTAACATCTAACAATAAAGCTATCTAGCTATGCATCGACTAAAAGTGAGTGTTGATACCAAAAATTATCATGTCATGAGGACCAATTAGATATGAACACGTACAACATAAGGCCAATCTAGCTAGACCTAAATGTCGACCTACGAAGGAATGCCGACCAACTTGTCATGGAAGTCCGACCAACTCCAGGAATGCCGACCAACAATGAAGATAAAGCACCAACAGTTATACGCATTAATGATTGTACAAATGTAAATGTCTATACTATAAAGATATTCCAATGCTTGTACACCCCCTGGGGGCTATAAATACATTGTAAACCCTGCATCCAAGGTACACGAGACAAGAGTCAATTGAACAAGCCCAAAGCAATACACAATAGTGGACGTAGGCTTTTCCTTTAAGCCGAACCACTTTAAAAATACTTTGTCTCTTTTACTTTTATTTATCTATGATCAACTAATTAGCCTAGTCTAGTTTTTCGCATCAATAGATTGGCGCCATATGTGGGAATGTATTTTTAATCGTTCTCATTCATTTGAATATCCGTAATGATTGATATTCCTAAATCTAGTATCAGGAATGAAGGCATCCCACCTGTTCCATCTGCCTAGCCAGCCTCAAATGATTTAACCCTGAATTCTGGCCAGTCTTGCAAGAGGCTAAGAGGCTATGCAAGATACTATCAAACAAATCGCTCAAACCCTATAAACAGGGGAACCTACTCTTTCTGCCCATGGGAACATGCCACCACCTCCCCAAAGAGATGGTCGACCCAGCCACTCAAGGATGACAAGGGATGCTCCTACCACCCAAGCTCACATTTATTGCTCAGAACATCATAATCTTTCCATATGCAATCTTATTATCCAGAATGGCCCAGTGCCTTAGAGAGGTTGAGTCGTGTTTCTACTTTTGATCATTTGGGACCCAGGGGGAATAAAAACGTTCCTAGGGCAATGTCTGGCAACGCCTGATGGCCAAATGATCAAAGGGAAGGCACTGCCCAGTCCAGATCAAACGCCCGACGAACTACTACTCAGCCCGAGCAATAACTTCAGGAAGAAAGCTCAACAAATAACAGGGTTGCAACACATCGATCTGGTGCTGCTAAAGATGCATGGAAAGGTTCTATACAAAGGTTGGAAGAAAGATTAGGAGAAATGTCCAAGGCCAAAAATGCACTACAAAGGAGTTTTGTAAAAGGGTCTCCATTTGTGCAAGCAATAATAGATTTTCCTACTCTAGCCAAATTCAAAGCTCCAGTTGTTACACCCAAATATGATGGAAAAATTGATCTAGTTCTCCACATAGAGCAGTATCAAGAAACCACTCACATTTATGTTGTTCCTGACGAGATGAGATGCAGAGCATTTTCTGGAACGATTACCGCATCTGCCTAAATCTGGTATAACAGTCTTCCTCAGGGATAAATCTCAAGTTTCAACCAACTTGTTAAACTATTCATTAGCAACTTCTGATTTGGAGCTAAAGCTCTGAAGAGGGTGGCACATCTGCTTAGTGTTAGGCAAAAAGAAGGATAGAATACTAGAGATTATATCACTCGTTTTAATAATGAGAAGCTAGAAGTTATTGATTACGAAGAAAAGACTACAATAACTTCTTTAATGAGTGGACTGCTTCTCGAGAAGCTATATTACACTCTTGCCAAAGATCCCCCCAAAACAATGATCGAATTAATGGCTAAGGCAACAAAGATTATGAACATTGAGGAAGCAATGGCAGCCAAGCATAGTTCGGGGACTAAAGTTGAAGGCTAGAATAATAAGAAAGAGAAAAAAAAATCCAAGGAGGATACGGAGTCGAAGCATAAAGGAGTTTTGGAGCGGCTAAAAAATATAAAAATTATACTCCTTTGACTATTGGCATTCATCATGTTTTGAAGGAAATCAAGCACAACAAAGATGTACGCTGGCCCGACAATCTAAGGAGTTGCCCGACCAAGAGGGACAAGTCCAAGTACTGTGAATTCCACAGAGATCGTGGTCACACAACAGAGCACTGCATCGCCCTTTGAAATGATATTGAAACTCTCATATGATGAGGAAAGCTGAACCAGTTTGTTGATCGGCAGAGTAATAAAGGAGTTATAAATAGATTAAAATCTCCTTGCAATCCCAGAGAGGAGAAGAAAATAAATTATAAAGATGATCAGGATGATGATCCCGATCTCCCCAAAAATCCCCGACAATCGGAACATGAGGTAATCAGTATCAATTTTGGTTCTTTTGATTGCCAAATGATTATAGGTGGATACTGGGAGGAGGAGATCATACAGCAGAACGAAAAGCTTACCTTAATGAGGCACAATCTTTCTCGTACATACAGAGAATCAACCTTGCCAAGGAAGACTGACCAAGGAAGGTTAACAAAGACGATTTGGTAATTGGTTTCTCTAAAAATGATCTCTCAGGTGTACTGTATCCACATGACGATCCCCTGGTAATCAAAACCAGAAAAGAAGAAGTCATTGTCTCTAGGGTACTAGTAGATAATGGTAGCTCAACAGATATCATGTTTTATCCGTGTGTTCAGTAACCTGGATTTCAAGTTAAGTCAGTTAGAGCCTTACCATCGCATGCTGATAGGCTTTGCAGGTGAAAAAGTCTTTCGATTGGGAACCATCAAGATGGATGTGATGATCGTAACATGGCGAGTTAGCCGAACAGAGAATATTCTTTTCTTTGTCATGGATGAGAATGTCCATTCCTCTTACAATATAATTATGGGTAGAGTTGGGCTTAAAACGTTTGAGGTAGTGCCCTCCATTGTCCATCAGTGTTTGAAGTTCCCGACCAACTTCGGCGTGGGAGTCATCAAAGGTGACCAAAAAGTATCTCGAGAATGCTACTACTCATATTCCGAGCAAGAATATTTGGAAGAGATAAAGAGGAAAACCACTACCTATCAAGTGGACACCTCTGAACCCGACGAAGAATTTGAGGTGGAAATCTTAGATCCAAAGGAAGAATCAGAATTGGTAAATGGACAAATTGTGGAGGCAACACAAAGCATTGTATTAGATGATAACAAGCCAGAACGCAGGACTCAAATAGGTACAACGCTAGATCCTATTCTTAAACATGAATTAGTGAGCTTCCTAAAATAGAGAAAGCATGTGTTTGCTTGGATTGATGAGGATATGCCAGGGATAGATCCTAATTTCATTTGCTGTGAGCTCAATGTAAACAGAGAAGTCAAGACGGTGAAGCAAAGACGAAGGGTGTTCAGCCCTGAAAAGAATCAAGTCATACAAGAGGAAGTCGAGAAAATTCAGAGAGCAGCTTTCATTGAAAAAGTCAAGTATCCATATTGGTTGGCCAATGTAGTTATGGTAAAAAAGAAGAATAACAAATGGCGAATGTGTGTGGACTTTACAGATTTAAATAAGGAATATCCAAAGGATCATTTTCCTTTGCCTATAATAGATCAACTCATGGATGTTACCTCGGGTCATGAGTTACTCAGTTTAATGGATGCCTATTATGGTTATAACCTGATCAAAATGAAGCTAGAAGACAGAGAAAAAACTTATTTTATTACCCCCCGAGGAACATATTCTTATAATGTTATGCCTTTTGGTTTGAAAAATGCAGGTGCTACCTATTAGAGGCAGGTCAATAAGGTGTTTGAGGAGAAAATAATCAAGAATATGGTAGTTTACGTAGATGATATGCTTACAGAGAGCAAAAAAATGTCTGATCATATTGTCGACCTCAGCCAAACTTTTGATCAACTAGAGAAGCACCAAATAAAGTTGAACCCGACCAAGTGCGTCTTTAGAGTACATAAAGGAAGGCTCCTCGGGTACATAGTAAACCAGAGGGGAAATGAAGATAATCCAGATAAAATTAAAGCATTAATCGAAATGCAATCCCCGACCTGTAAGAAGGACGTACAAAGGTTGACTGGACGTGTAGCAGCACTGAACAAATTTGTGTCCCGAGCAACAAATAGATGCTTATCATTCTTCAAAATACTTAGAAAGAGTTTTGAGTGGAATGAAGAATGTGAAAAAGATTTTCTAGAGTTGAAAATGTATTTGGGGTTACCTTCATTGCTCTCCCGACCAATCACAGGTGAGAAACTGTACCTCTACTTAGTCATTTCTGAATCAGCTATAAGCTCTGCTTTGATCCGAGAAGAAAATGAAGTTAAGAAACTAGTTTACTACACCAGTAAGGCATTCCGAGGAGCAGAAATTAGGTATCCTCGATTGGAGAAGTTAACCCTGGCATTAATTGAAGCATCTCGATGTATGAAGCATTATTTCCAAGCCCATACAATAGTGGTCTACACTAATATGCCTCTAAGGCAAGCTCTACACAAACCAGAGAAATATGGTAGATTGATGGATTGGGTAGTGGAATTGGGGGAGTATGACATTATTTATAATCCAAGATCTTATTTAAAAGGCCAATCAATGGATGATTTCATAGCTGAATTCCCTTACTCTGAAGGCACCGAGCAACCATGTGAACAGAATGAGCAAGAATAAGGAGAAAGTAATGTTATGAAGCAAGCTCCCGAGGAACTTTTACCAGCAGCAGAAGTTTTAGACCTACCAGATTCCTTTTCACGAACGCATGAAATGTATAAGAGATATGAAGAAGCACGAGGAAAAATATTCCACTATGGGAGTCTAACAGATCAAGCGTTGGACCACGACACCCCAATATAGAATTTATATGTTGATGGGACATCTTGTGCAATCGGAAGTAGAGCTGGTATAATACTTTGCAGTAGTGATAATGTTTATATTGATTATGCCTTGTGTTTTTAGTTCCAGGAATCAAACAATGAAGCAGAGTAAGAAGCTCTTATTATGGGCTTAAGCTTATCCCAATCATTAAGTGCCGAGAAAGTTATGGCACATAGTGACTCTCAGTTGGTGGTAAACCAAATACTGGGTCTATATGGAGCTAAAGGAGAGTTAACAGCTAAATATCTAGCCAAAGAAATGGAAGTAATCATAAAGTTTCATGTTGTTCGGATGAATAGAATTCTAAGGTTGGAGAACACCTGAGCTGATGCTCTTGCTCAGTTAGCCTCGGCTACTCGGATTGAACTCCGATGAAATATCCCTATTAAAGTTATGGACAAAAGGAGAATAGATGAAGATCTGATGGTCAAGTTTATTGTTGTAGATAAGGGACCTTCATGGATGTATCCCATCAGAGCATACATTGAAGAAGGAATTCTTCCAGCAGATATGGTGGAATCTAAAAGATGAAATATAAAACAGCCCGATATGTGCCAGATAAAGGTGTGTTGTACAGGAGAGGATTGACTGTTATCTTGTAATGCTATGTGCATCCATTAGAGGTTCAAGATCTGATCCAGGAGGTGCATAAAGGATCATGTGGAGCTCACATTGTAGGGAGAACACTTCTACAGTGATGAAGTTTTCAAGGATATTATTTGTCGATAATGAGAGTAGATTGTGCTTCTTTCACCAAGAAATGTAACAAGTGCCAGAGATTCTCCAGTATTTTCAAAACTCCAGAGGCTGCTCTTACCCCAATTACTTCACCTTGGCCCTTTGCCATGTGGGGTATAAACTTGGTCGGGCCATTGTCGACCACTCGAGGAAGATTCGGGTATGTGGTTGTTGCAGTGGATTACTTTACAAAATGGGTTGAGGCAAAACCATTGATAGCCATCCCTTATGAGAAGGTGTATCAATTAATTTGGAAGAGAATAATTTGTAGGTATGGTCTGCCCTATGCCTTCATCACCGACCATGGAACACAGTTTGATAACGATGGGTTTGCTCTTATTGTGCCCAATCCATGATTCAAAAACGACATTTTGCTCCAGGTCATCCTCAGTGTAATGGCCAAACTGAAGTTACAAACATAACTTTACAAAATGGGTTGAAGAAAAGGTTGGACGATGCAAAGGGAAACTGGATAAACGAGATACATTCTGTCTTGTGGGCTTACCGAACAACCACCTGAACTGCAACTGGAGAATCTCCGTATATGTTAGCATTTAGAACTGAGGTTGTTATACTTGCTGATCTTGGACTCCCGTCTCATAGAGTACTAAATTTTAACTCTCCAGTTAACGACTTAATGAGAAGGATAAATCTAGATATGATGGAAAAATTACGAGAAGATGTCGCCATAATAAATGCATCCTACCAATAGAGAACAAATCATTTTTATAACAAGAGAATGAAACTGACCAACTTAAAAGAGGGAGATTATGTTTTAAAGAAAGTGTTGCAGAAAAATAATAAACTTGAAGCCAATTAGCTTGGGCCATATCACATATCATCGATGATTCGACCTGTAACATATTGGATTGAGACATTGGAGAGGGAAGAGTTCGAAAATCCATGGCATGCAGAGCACCTCATGAAATATTATCAATGATGTAATCAAATGTACTCAGTTTAAATTCAAGTTCATTATTAATAAAACGATCATTCCTCCAGTTCTCGTTTTTGATTTTTTTGGGGAGTACTAGTGCTACGCACACCATTCAAATAACTATTCAAATAATGTTAGAAGAAGAAAAACTTCAAATTGTATCTCGGTGTAAAATTTTATTTCCAGAAATATTGGTCGGCGGAAGTAAACTGTTTCTCGAAATATAAATATACTCCCCAAAAAATTGCTTGGGGTGAGTAATATGTTGATCGGGGAAGACAAAAAGTTGCTCGAATTACTCAAAACCTGATTGGCAGTAACCAAGTCAACAGGATATTACACCTAAGGACACTTGGTCAACAAATATAAGGATAAAACAAGATCTTTATCCTACTGGGAAAAATGTAGGGAAAATGGTGTGAGAATTCCTCAAGAGGAACATGAGCACCTATCCCACGTACACCTGGTCACACCACTGGTATCTAATGCAAAAATCCAACACTTGGGTGCCTTAGTAAAACCTTTCGAGACACATGGGTAACTAGCTCCAAATTTAGATTTTAATTTGAGTATGCTAGTAGAACCTATGTATTCACTCATTTAACTATAAATTTAGATTTTAATCTAAGTATGCCAATGGGACATATGCTTTCATTGGTAATTTATACTAAATTTTGATTTTAATCTAAGTGTATCAATAAAACTAATGAAAAAGACATACAGTGAGTTAATTAAAATCAATACTATTACATAACTGTGTTAACAAAACAAAAATACAGAGCTTCATTCTGTAGGACATTTTCCTTCAGCTTTGGAAACATGATCCATTCCAGTAGGAGGATCATCTAATGTATAAGGAGAGTTGATGAAATTAAAATCTTGAAGCATTCTTGTATTGCGACTACTAGGATGATCAAACATACGAGGAGGTCAAACGTTCTCAAGTTCATCATGAAGCCCATAATTTCACAAGTATTTTGAGATCAAGCATTGAGGAATACTTCGAACAGGATTCCAGTCAACATCCAATTTGAATGGGGGTTTCTCAAGGTTAAGAAGTCCTGGATCATACCAGTCCCATAGCTGGTTGTTTCGATAAACTTTTATCACTGTTAGAGCATTCATCTAACCCCACTTGTAGCTCTCATCTTGGGCCTGCTTAAACCTAGCCTCATATTTCTCCAAAGCTTCATTGTAACCCTCCATCCATATTTCCATGGGTTGCTTGTGAAACTGGAAGGTCAGCCTCTCAACTTGAAAGGGAAACTTCTTCAAGGCCCTATCCTTAGATTCCAATTGAACAGATTGAGTGGATAGTTGCTCGGACAGGGTTTGTAGCTTTTAGGACATCTCGATTATGGCTTGATTTTTAGCCTTTAATTATGAAGCCTGGTTAGTAAGGGTTTGTTAGGTCCTGGTTTCTTTTATAGTACCTCGGCCAGACCTACCTCTAGCTCGGGAAGAGGAAGAAGTAGATTTTGATTTTTTTAAGGCCTCCAACCCCTCATTCAATTTTTCATTCTCTGCCTCCAAAAAAGATTGACCTTCATCAGTAGTAGTAACAACAGCAGCAGAAGCCTTTAAGGCAACAAGTTCATCTCTCAGACCATTATTTTCTTCCTCTAAAATCTTGGCAATGTCCCTTGCTTCCTCCACTTCATGGTTGAGAAAGAATTCTTATCTTCTAAAGTGAGAAGCATATCTATCTAACTTCTGCTCAAATCCCTAGCCTTCACTCAGATCTTGGAACTTCTTCTCATAGTCCTCATGCAAACGGGCTTTGATTTCCTTGTGGTCCTCTTGATGCTATTCAATAATATCGTAATAAGAAACGTCACTAGCCATTGCCCGATCAAGAAGAAGATTCAAGTGAACATAAGGTTCATTGGCTTGCTCGGATACACCTTCCCCAAGAAACTTCAGAGGGTTGGCATCAGTCAAAGATAAATGACCATCTTTGAAAAGTTCTTTACACCTCTGGAAAGCTCGGAGTCAATGACTGAGAAGTGTTCCAATTTTTTCATAAACTATTAAAGAAGAAGAAGAAATTATAAATTAACAATATGTAGAGCATGGGAAAAAGACAAGCATAGGAACGAGAATGTTTCACTTTTCATTAATAATAAGGGGATGTACAGATACATCTTCAGAAAGGAAAATAAAAATACAACTACTGAGAAAGAATAAAAAAAGCTACTCGGGGATACACCTTCTTGTTGTCTTCCTTAGAAGTGGTTGAAGTGGAAGTAGGTGCTGGTAGAAGATTGACAGTAGAAGGGGCAGACGATTCAACACCCTGGTATTGATCAATAGACTCCATCATTATAAGGGATTAACTGAAACCCCCATCATCATTAATTTCTTCGTCTAGGTTGGGGGTGGGTGGAAGGATCATAACGCAAGAACAATTCAAAGTTATGTGTAGTGCCGACCTCCACCAAGGCAGGTGATCAGCCATCCTTGAAGCATTTCTGCTTCGCAAATTCAATTTTCAATGAAGTTGATCCTAAGGCTTTATCCCAGCCTTTATTAAATCCAGCCTCCCTAACCGTGATCCTCTTCACCTTCTTATCATTCAATATCCTATGAATATCTATAGTCTTGACCCTTTCAGCCTCTAAGTCTTGCTGTAATTTATCATCCAGACCCTGAGCAAGTTGGGCAGCCCCTTTAGCAGTCTTCACTTTTCCTTCCAATTTCTTTTTCTCATTCGCCAATGCCTATTGTGAATCAAGCAAGGACTTCTTAAGTTCATCAAAAGCTTCCTCAGCCTACTGAGAATAAGCTTTCAGAACCTCATCCTTCTCCAACATAGTGTTAAAGTAAATAAGGAACCGCACGAAGAAAATAAAGTAATCAGTGTGGGTACAAGTTAAGTAAAGACAAGAAAATGGAGAAGATAGAAGAACATACCATAACAAGGCTTTGAGCGGCCCTATTAAAAATTTTGGAGCGGGACAGTGCAAGTGCAGCACCCCAATGATTTGGAAGATTCCCATACCTTATTAATTTCTTTATCAACCCAGGGCTAAGGACCACTCGATAGGTAGAAGAGGACAAATTGACCAACTCTTATTGGTCGGGAAGAGCTGAAGAACCTTCTGCTAACTTAAAAGGAAGCCTTTTCCTTATTATTTTTAAAGGCCTCCCTTCAACTTGATCGGTTGGGGGCTTCTTTCCAACTACTTCTTTATTTTTCACCCCCTCATTAGCTTGTTTGGAGGAGGGGTTAGCAGACAAATCTTCCAAAATATTGGGAATTTTCCTCTTCACCATGATGGAGGAAAGAGGTAGGTTGGAGTCTAAGGAAGCAGGGGAATGGAAGGTAGATTCACCACTACCAGAGGTAGCAACTAAAGGGGCAGAGGGAGGTTCCTGGTCAAGATCAACGACAGGGGATGGAAAGCTTATTATGGGATGAGCAATGAAGGAGGAAATTGTGTTCTTGTACTGCAACAAATAAGATGCAGACCTAACGTGTTCCTCGCCAACCTTCTGATAAAGTTCCCAAATGAACTTCAATTCCTGAGGTTCACCTCATATTATTTGGGACATTTTCTCTTCTGGTCAGCTGCAATTAAATTTATAAAACCACAATCAGCATTACACTTTATTAAACATGAACAGAGCGAAGCTATTAAATAAAAAATAGCCTATCCCATTTCCAAAGGGAGGACACCTAGGTCCTTGCATTTCAGCATCTCCGCTCAAAGGAGAGTGTTGCCAATTTTTCACAAATACCCCTTAATCAATGTAATCCCTATTAGAATCTGAGAGATTGAC
This sequence comes from Sambucus nigra, assembly GCA_949130495.1. Classification (NCBI taxonomy): domain Eukaryota; kingdom Viridiplantae; phylum Streptophyta; class Magnoliopsida; order Dipsacales; family Adoxaceae; genus Sambucus; species Sambucus nigra. The sequence continues at coordinate 418,820,753 of OX422223.1, forward strand.
CACTAAAGCTTTGTTTGCTACCCTAGTTTTTAAATAATAAGTGGTATCACTAGTTACTCACTTATAGCAAAACATTATTTCTGGAATCCCTAGATGTGTTCCATGGATTTGATTTAACCTATGTACTCCGTTCAACAACCTCCATGTGTTGGGAACTACCCTAGCTAGGATAACATTAAAACATTGACAGAACTCAAGACAAAGAGGGTTTAGGGGAAAGGCAAACCCGCATTCAGCTATAAAAATGGAAGGGAACCAATGGGCCTCAGAAAGAGAGAAAAAATCAGAAGAAAAAGTGGGATGTTCAAGTACAACCCAAAATGAAATGTCAAATTCAGTCCTGAACTTATCAAGAGAGTCAACAAAGTAAACCATGATGAAGAAGAAAATAAAAGAGAACAATTCTTACAGTAATTAGGGATTCAGCAAGAACTAAAGGACGTGAAATAATTGCTCAAGAGAGAAAAATCTTGAAGAATGATACAGAAGAAAAGAACTCAGAAAATTTTGAGATAAGATACGATCGTGGCCTTTCCCGCTCTTTATAGGTTACCTCAAAAACTGGGAAAATAATGATTAAAAGGTAACGTTGATTGAACAGGTGACAGCTGAAGACAAAAAAGACGGATTTGCCTAGAAACGGTTCGCTAAAGTTATGGATAATTTCAAAAATGCCATGCGCGTTAAGTGTCCATATTCAAAATCACAATTTTTTACAAGTATGGAAAGTCGATAACTGACCAAGCCTAGAATTTTTGTTCGGGAAACTTTAAGAGCTAAATGTTCCATACTCTTGTAAAAACTTTTGTTGATACCAAAAATTATCCTGCCATGAGGACCAATCAAATATGGACACATATATCATATGGCCAAGCCAGCTAGACCTAAATACCGACCTACTAAGGAATGCCGACCAACTTATTAGTGAAGCCCGACCAACACCAAGAATGCTGACTAACAATGAAGATAAACCACCAACAATTATATGCATAAATGATTGTACATATGAAAATCTCTACATTATAAAGACCTTTCATCCTTTGATATTCCAATGCTTGTACACCCCATGGGGGCTATAAATACATTGTAAACCCTATATCCAAGGGACACGAGACAAGAGGCAATTGAAAAAACCCAAAGTAATACACAACAGTGGACGTTGGCTCTTCCTTTAAGCCAAACCACTTTAAAAATACTTTGTCTCTTTTACTTCCATTTATCTATGATCAACTAATTAGCCTAGCCTAGTTTTTTGCATCAACGGTGAGTATTTACGCTTAAAATCCTATCCCCCGGATTAACTCCATAATGCTGCCCACTAAGTTTCATATAAATTTCCAGTGCGTAATTTTATGTAACATAATGTTCCTTTACTTTAGTCTACCTCGCCAGACTATTTGATTTTTTATTCATACTAATTATCGTCTACACAATTAGACTATAAGTTTCATTCTCTATAATTACCATCTACATTCTTAGATTGCCCAATTATTATTCTCATTAATAATTGTCTACAACATTAGACCATTAGAACTTATTTTTATTACCAATATTTCACATCACTATTTTAATCCGACTTTGTTATCATTAAGTATTGTCTACATCTATAGACTATGAGAATGCATTCTCATACAAGGCACACCACAAGGTGTATATAAATGAATACATGTGTCCGAATATATATGTATGACACGCAAGTACATCTATCTTCGGCGTCCGGTTCGTGCTCTATCGGTAATATCCGTAGGAGTCCCTCATCCTGGAGCGGGTAACAACAAAACACAAGAAAGTGGGGCGGTACCTACGCATTACAATAGTTCACGTCCCATACCCAACGGTGACCAAGGATCCCAGCATCAACACCTACCTCTCATAAGTGGTGCTACTACGTAGTACCCATAATATGACCTAACACTAAGCCTAGCCCACCTATGCCAACACGTGCTCCGATTCCGAATGCACGTGCAATCCCAACCGATAGGATGTTCCATGAACCTAAGTATGTCCACACAAAATTATATAATACATACTATCATCCAATATGTATAAGCAGTTATTCTATAACTACTTTTACCCAAGAAATATCCATCCATATAAATATATCCTTCTTGACTTAATCAAAACGTTTTAGTAAGTTATTACATAGCCCATTACTAAGTCTCTATCCTACGGCTACTCCCCAATTGATTATTAAGTCTCATATAATGCGTCCTAGGCTCACTTATTCATTTACTTGATTATTTACTTCCCTGTATATACGTGTGTAGTCATCCCATACTACTTTAAATTTAAGTATTACTTCCCATATTTTGTTCTCTTATGTACAAGCTTATATGTACATATATAAGGACTTAACTAAGTGAATAAGGTTATATGTACATATATAAGGAATCCACTAATATGAATAAGTAGTTTAACCCTAACTACTATCATAACCAATACTAATCATTTAGACTTAGACCACTAGGCTTAGGGTGCATTTCTACTTTGTATCTTTATACGGTAATAATTTGAGAAAACTAACAATTAATTATATTCTTGAGCATTCGACATTTATTTAATAAGAATTTCCTTTATTTAAACTTACCTCATCTAAATCATAAAATTATCAATGTACCTTTTTGGGTTTTATCAGCTATCTGCCCCATCCAATATTCCCCAATCATCTAGGCACATCCCTGCCATTTAATATTTTTATTTCGTATAGCTTTATTCAAGAATCCCACGTAAATCATATTTTTCATATAGTTAACTTGTACTTTAAGTTATCGCCATATCACGAGCCCCTCCTGGTTTAACTATGTATATGAGTTCATGAATACATTGGAATAAGTCTATATCCCTAATTTCAAGAAAAATGGTCTCACACACCCTTTCGTAAGAAAATCATAACTAATTAAAAAAATCAGAAAAATACGAGGTCGACGCCCACGCGATCAGGTGTACCGAATCAATTCAGTTTTCCCAATAAGCCGAGAACATGTATTCTTCCAAGACAGGATTTTTCCAATCAATTCTAAATGCACCAAACTTTGTTCTACTGGTTCAATAAACTAAATTATGATATGGTAATGAGGTCTAACATGTAATGGAAACATTCTAAACAAGATTTCTCATCTAAATTGTCCTCAAACATCAACAATTAAATCAAAGATTTTCAAGAACCTTAGGGTATACAAGGATCCTCTCATATTTAACCTCAATAACATAAATCTAGATTGTAAAAGAGTCCTACACATGAGTTCTACAATGTATTTAAAAATTATACAATCTACATTTAGATTTTTTCATGGAGGAAACATGGATCTAAGATTATAATACATGAATAACATCAAAATTCTACCAAACCCCAAGAACCCTAGACATGGTTACATTACATAAAGATTTAAATCCTATTCTAATCATTGATTCAACATTAACACAAGAATATAACATTTTGAATAATAATGGCAAGAGAATGACATGTATGACGTCCCCGATGAAATGAGATACAGGGCATTCTCAGGAACAATTATAGAATGCTCAGATTTGGTATAAAAGTCTTTCTTGGGGAAAAATCTCCAGTTTTAACCATCTTGTCAAGCTATTCATTGGTAACTTTTGCTTTGGAGATAAACTAGCTAAAAGAGTATCTCATTTTCTCAGTGTAAGACAAAAGGTGGGAGAAATTACAAGAGATTATATTACTCACTTAAATAATTAGAAGCTGGGAGTCATTGATTATGACAAAACAACTATTACAGCTCTCACGAGTGGTCTACTTATCGAGAAACTATAATATACGCTCGCCAAAGACCCCCCAAAGACGATGATAGAGTTGATGGCTAAAGTAGCCAAAATAATGAATGTCGAAGAAGCAATGGCAGCCAAGCAAAGCTCAGGGGTAAAAACTAAAGGTAAAACCTAGAAAAAGGAGCACAAAAAGCATAAGGAGAATAGGGAATCGAAGCAAAAAGGGAATATTGATAAGCTCAAAATATATAACAATTACACTTCATTAACAATGGGCATCCACTATGTTTTGGAGGAAATAAAGCATAGAAAGGAAGTATGTTGGTCTGAAAAGCTAAGAAAACCTTCTGGAAAGAGGGATAGGTCCAATTACTGTGAATTTCACAAAGATCATGGACATACGATAGATCACTGTGTTTCTTTTCAAAATGAAATTGAAGCTCTTATCCGAAGAGGAAAGTTAGACATATTGGTTGATTTATAGGATAATGATGGAGCTCGACAAATGTCAAAGTCTCCATACAAGCCCAGAGATGAGAAAAAGAGACCTCGTGAAGATAATCCAAAGGATGACCCCGATCTACCTAAGAGATCCAAGTAACCAGAACGCGAGGTATTCATGCTCAGTTTTACATAGTTTCCAAATGATTATAGGTGGAGACATAGGAGGATGGGATCATACTGCTGAAAGGAAAGCTTACCTCAATGAGGCTTAAGCTTGTTCCTATATCCTGAGGATTAATTTAGTTGAGGAAGATCGACAAAGGAAGGTTAAAAAAGATAAGATGGTGATTCGATTTTATAAAAATGACCTCTCAGGGGTACTATATCCCCATGATGACCGCTTAGCAATCAAAGTTAGAAGGGAATATATAATTATTTCCAGGTTAATAGTTGATAACGGCAGATTGGCGGATATCATGCTCTTATCCTTACTTTGACAGTCTATACTTAAAGCTCTGCCAATTGGAAGCTTATCATAGGCCTCTAATAGGTTTCTCAGGCGATAAAGTATTCTCTCTGGCACAATCAAGTTGGAAGTGTTGATCGGCACATGGCCAGTAAGTCGGATAGAAAAGATACGTTTCTTTATAATGGATAAAAATATTCATTCTGCCTATAATATGATCATGGGGAGAGTAGGATTGAAGAAATTTAAGGTTGTTCCATCTATAGTGCATTAATGTTTGAAGTTCTCGACCAACTTTGGAATAGGCATGGTGAAAGGAGACTAGAAAGTAGCTCGAGAATGCTATTGCTCATCTGTTGAGCAAGAGGATCTGGTAGAAATGAAGAAAAAGACCACCACTTACTAAACGGATATCACTGAGCCTGCTAGAGAATCTGAGGTTGAAACCTTAGATCCAAGGGAAAAAAACAAAATTAGTGAAAGGCTGAGTAGTAGAATTAACAGAGATGATGATAAGCCGGAACGAACTTCCTAAATAGTAACAACGCTAGATCCTGTTCTTAAACAAGAGCTAATGGATTTTCTAAGACAAAGAAAGCATGTGTTCATATGGAGCAACGAAGATATACCTGGGATTGACCCTAATTTTCTTTACCATGAGCTCAATGTTAACAAAGATGTCAAGCCTGTGAAGCAAAGGCGTGGAGTATTTAGTCCTAAGAAGAACCAAGTTATTGAGGAAGTAGTTGAGAACTTCAAAAAGATTCATTCATTGATGATGTGAAATACCCAGATTGGTTGGCCAATGTCGTTATGGTCAAGACGAAAAATAATAAGTGGAGAATGTGCATGGACTTCACAGATTTAAGCAAGGCGTGCCCAAAGAACCATTTTTCTTTATAACAAATTGATCAACTCATTGATGCTACATTGGGGCACGAGCTGCTAAGTTTCATGGATGCTTACTCTGGTTATAACTAGATTAAAATGAAGCATGAGGATAAGGAAATCACTTCTTTTATTACTCCTCAAGGAACTTATTGCTATAATGGTATGCCATTTGGTTTGAAAAATATAGGTGTTACTTACCAGAGATTGGAGAATAAAGTCTTTAAGGAGAAAATAGGTAAGAATATAAAGGTATATGTAGATAACATGCTGATGAAGAGCAACAAAGCATCCGACCACATTGCCGACCTCAACCAGACTTTTGATCAACTAGAAAGGCACCAGATGAGGCTGAATCCGACCAAGTGCGTATTTGGTGTTCAGAAAGGAATGTTCCTCGGGTACATAGTGAACTAGAGGGTATTGAAGAAAACCACGACAAATCAAAGCGTTTATCGAAATGTAGTCCCCTACTTGAAAGAAAGAGGTGCAAATGCTAACTGGGCGAGTAGCAGCCTTGAACAGATTCGTGTCCCAAGCTACTAACAGGTGTCTATCATTCTTTAAGGTGCTGAGAAACATCTTTGAGTGGAACGATGAATGTGAAAATGCTTTTCTGGAGTATAAAAAATGCTTGGGATCACCCCCATTGCTCTCCCAACCAATTTTGGGAGAAAAGTTATATTTATACTTGTTCGTCTCTGAGTTAGTTGTCATCTCTGCCCTGATCCGAGAAGAAAACAGAGTCCAAAAGCCAGTCTACTACACGAGCAAAGCCTTTTGAGGAGAAAAAATTAGATGTCTGCACTTGGAGAAGTTATCCTTAGCACTAATTGAGGCATCCAGGCAGATGAACCCTTACTTCCAAGCCCATACAATTGTGCTGTACACTGATATGCCTCTTTGGCAAGCCTTACACAAACCAGAGAAGTCTGGTAGATTGATGTATTGGGCAGTTGAATTGGGGGAATGTGACATTATGTATGAGACAAGATCCTCATTAAAATGCCAAGTTATGGAATATTTCATTATTGAATTCACTTATCCAGAGGTTCCCAAGCACTAGGGAATGCAAGCAGAACAAGTCCAAATGGGAAATATCCCACTAGTGTCATTATTAACCAACATTCTGAGCAGATCCCAGCAAAGGAAAGCTTAGAAGAAATCATTACCGACCTAACAGAGCGCAGGAGATGTCCAAGAAGTATAAAGAAGCAAGAAGTAAAATATTCCATCATGGGATTTTGACAGATCAAGTGTTTGATGACAACCTCCCCATATTGAACTTGCGCAACTGGAAATAAAGCAGGTATAATACTCAACACTCATGATAGGATAGATGTTGAATATGATCCACGATTCTAAGTTCAGGCATCAAATAATGAAGCCTAGCATGAAGCTCTCATTGCGAGTTTAAGTTATTCTCAATTTATGGTGAATCAAATAGTGAGTTTGTATGAAGCCAAAGGAGAGATAATGATAAGATAATTGTCCACAACTTTGGAAGTTATAGAAAAATTACCAGTTGTTCGGATGAGCATAATTCTTAAATTAGAGAATGCCCGAGATGATGCACTTGCTCGGTTGGCATCAGTAAATTTAATTGAGCTCTGAAGAACTATTCCCATTGATATTCTAGCTAATAGTAGTATTGATGAAGAACTGATGATTAATTTCATCACAGTGGACATGGGGCCATCTTAGATGGATCCCATAAGAGCTTATATTGAGAAAGGAAACTTACCAGCACATCCAATCGAAGCTAAAAAATTGAAGTATAAACAGCAAGATATGTGTTGGATAAAGGGGTACTATACAGGAGAGGATTGACAGATAGCCTGCAGAGCTATCTTCACCCAACATAGGTTCAAGACTTGATAGTGGAAGTCCATGAAGGGTCTTGTGGAGCTCATGTAGCAGTAAGATCATTATTACAGCGGATTAATACACAAGGATATTATTAGCCAACTATGAGAGAAAATTGCATAGCCTTTGCCAGAAAATGTGACAAGTGCCAAAGGTATTCTATCATTCATAAAACTCCACAAGATTCTTTGACCCCAATTACTTCACCTTGTGCATTTTCTATATGGGGGATAGACTTGGTCAGGCCACTACTGACCACCCGAGGAAGATTTACGTACTTGGTCGTAGATGTGGACTAATTCACAAAATGGGTTAAGGAAGAACCATTGATATACATCCCCTATTAGAAAATTTACCAGTTCATCTGGAAAAATATTATTTATAGATATGGTTTGCCTTATGCCTTCATTACAAACCATGACACACAGTTTGATAATGAAGAATTTTCCGCCTACTGTGCCCAATCTAATATTCAAAAGTTGCACTGTGCTCTAGGTCATCCTCAAAAAAATGATCAAACTAAAGTAACAAACATGACTCTGCTCAATGGGTTGAAAAAAAGACATGATGATTCCAAGGGGAATTGGATTAATGAACTACACTATATTCTATGGGCATACCGAATAACTCCCAGGATTGTTACGGGAGAATCACCATGTATGATGGCATTTGGAACTGAAGTGGTGATACTAGTTGAACTAGGTTTGCCAACCATAGAGTGTTAAACTTTAATTCTTCTGTTAGTAATTTGATGCATAGATTATATTTGGATATTCTGGAAGAAGTGTGCAATGACGTAGCCTTGAGAGATGCTGCTTATCAATAGAGAATATCACAATTTCTATAAAAAAAATATGAAGCCGACCAACTTAAAGGAAGGAGATTATGTGCTCAAAAATTTGATCCCAAAGAACAACAAACTTAAGGCCAATTAGCACGGGCCATATCGTATCTCAGCAGTTGTCCGACCAGGTACATAGACAATTGAGACTTTGGAAGGAGAAGAGTTCAAGAATCCTAGGCATGTCGAGTATCTTCAGAAATATTACCAGTAATGTAATGAGACAAATTCTTGTAAGACAAGATTTTAAGTCCTCAATACTTGGTCAATACAATCAAGGGTTGGGCAAAATGGCGGAAGAATGTTGTGAAGATTCCTAAAAAGGAATATAGACACATATTCCACATATGCCTGGTCACCACTGGTAACTGATGCAAAACCTAAAAATTTAGGTTCATTAGTAGAACCTATGGAAACTCCATGGGTAACTAGTACTAAACTTCGATTGAAATCTAAGTGTGTTAGTAGAACTCATGATCAAATCAAAGGTAACTGATACCAAAATTAGAAATCTAAGTATATCAGTAGAACCTATGATAATCTCATTGGTATAATTAGTACTAAACTTTGGCAAAAGCCAAAGTGTATCAACAGAACTAATGAAACAAAGAATCCATTCACATTTAGATATTGAAAGGATCAGTTGATCAAATGTTTTTCATTCAGATAATTGATCATTACATGCATATATTGTTCATAACTGAATTACAAGAATAAAACTACTCTAAGGGATGTTTCCCCTTAGCTTTAGAGGATCTCGGGGCTGGTTCCATGCCTGTTAGAGGGCCATCTAATGTGTAGGGGAGTTGATGAAATTGAAGTCTTAGAGCATCCTTATGTTACTACTGGTTGGGTTTTTTTTATAAATAAGGAGGACAAACGATCTCTAGCTCGTCATGAAGGACGTAATCCCCCAAGTATTTTGAAATCAACCACTCGGGAATTGTATTAATAGGGATCCAGCTGACATTCAATTTTAAAGGAGGATCTTAACAGTCCAGTAAACTAGGATCATACCAGTTCAAAATTTTACTCTCCCCCTCCACCTTCATAACTGTCAAGCAATTAGTCAACCCCATTTATAACCTTCACGTTGGTCTTGTTTAAATCGTTCATCAAAATTACTAAGGGCCTCATTATATCCATCCATCCAAATTTCCCTAGGCTGTTTGTGAAATTAGAAGGATAATCTCTCAACCTAATGATACAGTTTCTTCATTACACCGTACTTGGATTGTAATTGGGAAAACTGGGTGGAAAGTTTCTCGTTTTGGGTCTGGATCATTCGAGACATTTCAACAATGGCTATGTTTTTAGCCTTCAGTTGTGTAGCCTAGTTGGTAAGTGTTTATTGAGTCCTAGACTCATTTACAATAGCTAGGCCAGGTTTAACTTTTGTTCAGAAGGAAGAAGCAAGCTTAGTTTTCTTCAAGGATACTAATTCTTCTCTTAATTTGGTATTTTTATTCTCCGAGAAGGAAACCCCATTATCATCATCAGCAGTAGCAGTAGTATAAGGAGATTTCAATGATGACAATTCATCCCTCAAACTATTATTTTCCTCTTCCAGTAGCTTGACAATAGCCCTAGCTTCATCTACCTCGCACTTAAGCAAGAATTCTTACCTCCTGAAGAAGGATGCATGTTTTTCTAACTTCTCCTCAAAGCCCCAAGCTTCACTCAGAGCTTTGTATTTCTATTCGTAGTCGACATGTAGGAGAGCTTTATCTTCTTTATGATCTTCTTGAAGATCTTCTATCATTTCAAAGTATGCAACATTATTGGCTACAACCCGATCAAGAAGACATTTTAAGTATAAATAAGCTTCTTTGGCCTAGTTTGAGACATCAGCCCTGAGCAAGTTGGATAGATCTTACTCGGACAAAGTCATGTGACCAGCCTTAAAAAGATCATTACATCTTTTGAGAAGATCGGAGTCAGTAGAGGAAAGTTGATCCATTTTGGCTATGAAATGTAAAGAGTAAAGAAAACTCCAATCAACAACATAATACATAATTTGAAACAGAAGAAGACAAGTGAAAAGAAATATTCATTTTCATTAATTGAAGTCAAGTTACAAGTACATTGACATGAAATAGAAAATAGAAATAAAGACAAAAACCATAAGTTGCTCGCCAAACAAGCCTACACCTTATCTTTATCAACAGTAGTCCCAGCTTTGGTGGGAGTAGTAATGGATGGAGTGACTTGCTCGGAAGTGGAGGGGAGTGAAGACTCAACATCTATTGTATTCTGTTGGTTGGAAATTTCCAAAACTAGAGTGGAATCCACTAATCCCACATCATCTTCAATCTCCTCATCCAAATTAGGAGGGGAGCCAGGATCATGCCTGAGGAATAGTTTAGAATCTTGGGGCATGCCGGCTACAGAGAGTGATGTCGACCAACCATCCTGGTAGCATTTCTTCTTGACATATTCAATCTGGATAAAGGTGTCACCGATGGCTTTCTCCCAGCCCTTGTTGAATGAAGACTCTTTGGACTTCAACCTTTTGGCCCTTTCAGTAGTCAAACTCTTCTTCAGCTCGATAACCTTCCCTCGAGCAACATCAGCTTCACCTTCCACAACTTTTATTTTATTCTCCCATTTCTTCTGCTCATTTTCCAATGCTTGTTAGGATTCAAACAAAGATTTACTTAGGCATTCAAATGCCTCTTACACCTCGTTTGATGAAGAACGGAGTGCATCGCCCTTCTCTAACATCTGGTTAAAATCAACCAGGAACTGCAAACGAAAACAACATCAAGTGAGTATGAGAAATTTATTGAAAATATGAGTACAAGAAAGTAATAACTCTTACTAAATAAGGCCCTGAGCAGCCATCTCAGAGATTTTAGAATGGGGCATTGTAGAAGCATCACCCCTATGGTTTGGCAAAGTACCAAACTTTATTAATTGCCTGGCTAAACCAGGGCCAATGGCCACTAGAGAGCCAGTGTCAACAGCAAACAAATTGACCAAGTCTTATTTGTCGGCACTAATAATAGTTCCTTCAGACAGCTTGGAAGGAATCATTATTCTTCTTGGCTAGGGGCTTCTTCCCAGCTGTATCCTTATTGGTGGCCCCACTAGAAGTAGATTTTGTGGAGCCAACAACAGTGATGTCTCCCATTATGTTGGGGAACTTTCTCTTCACCATGGCAGCGAAAAGAGGCAGATCAGAGTCTAGGGATAGTGAGGAGCCTGGAATAAATTCACCACTGCCAGATACAGTGGATGAAGAAGTGGAGATTGGGCCTTGATCAAGCTCAATCACCAAGGAGGGAGCAGCAGGAGTAGGGCGACCAAGAAAGGAGGTAATGGGGTTCTTGTACTCCAAAAGGTAAGATATCGACCTAGTGTGCTCTTCCCCAATCTTCTGGTGAATGCCCTAAAGAAATTTCAGCTCAGTAAGCCTAATTTCACTTTCTGTGTGACACTTTATCTTCCGATCAATTGCAACCAAGAGAAAATGAACACAGTTATTATTGTAACCAATGAAATTATCAAGAAAAGTTACACAAAATTGTTGTAACCTATCCCATGGCCATATTGGGGGCATTTTGGCCCCTGGTATACTGCATCCCCTATCATGGGTGCTTATTGCCAATTTTTGGCAATCACTCCATGATCAAAATAATCTCTGTTGGAATCTGGGAGATAACTACTAAAGCCCTATTTGCAACCCTAGTTTTTAAACAGTAAGTGATATCGCTGGTGACCCATTTATAGCAGAACATAATCTCTAGGATGCCTATATGGGTCCCATTGAGCTTATTTAACCTATGAACCCCATTTACCACCCTTCAAGTGTTGGGGGGCTATTCTAATAGGTACAACGTCAAAGTATTGACAAAATTTAAGACAAAAAAGGTTTGGGGGAAAAGTAAACGTGCATTCAGCATTGAAAAGGAAAGGGAGACAATGGCCCTCAAATAAAGAAAAAAGATCGACAGGAGGACTAGGGAGCTCCAAATCTACCCACAAAGGAATATTCCTTTCGTTCCTAAATTCGTCTAGAGAAACTACTGAATAAACCATGATTCAAGATAAATAAAAGGAGAAAGAGAAAGCATTCTTACAAGGACTTAAGAATTCAATAAGAACTGAAGAACAGAAAGAACGATCGCACGAAAAGCTCAAGAGATAGCAGCAAAAACCTAGAAAGTTTGCGGTAGAAGACAACCGGGATTTTATCGCCTTGTATAGATTGCCTCAAAAATTGGCGAACATAATGATTAAAAGGAAATGACGATTGAAATTTTGGCGACTAAGTTAAAAAAGACATATTTTCCCTAAAATGTTTCGTTACATTTCTGGATAATTGCAAAAATTCCATAAGAATTACATGTTTTTAACAAAGTCACTAATTCTGCAAGTGTGGGAAGTCGGCAACCGACCAAGCATCAGAAATGCAGCCCGAGCTACTATTAGAATTAAATGTTCCATACTTTCAAACAAGCATCAAGAATGAAACATTAGGGGCTTGTGTTGATAACAAAAATTATCCTCTTACGTGGACGAATTAGAAATAAACATGTGCTATTCAATGTAGCAAGAGTCCTAGTCAGCAAGGTATAACTCCCCGACCAAGGACAGGAATGCCGACCAACTATATGAGAAGTCCGACCAGCTACAGAAAGACCGACTAACATGGTCAGTAAAATGCCAATAGTTATATACGTTATGAACGTTGTGTACTAATGTAAACGCCTAACTTATAAAGGCATTTCATCCTTTAACATTTCAACTCTTTATCTCCCTAATGGGCTATAAATACATTGTAATCCCTACAGCAAAGGGGAGCGAAAAATAATTCAAGTGATAAACAGGCAATACAAAATAATGGACGTAGGATTTTCCCTTCAGCGGAACCACTTGAAAAATCTTGTCTCTTTTATTTACTTATTTATCTATGATCAAATAATTAGATTTTTTCTAGTTTTTTGCATCAACTGGTAAGATGGACTGAAATCCACTTGAGAAAGGAGGAAATTCGACTATATGCATCTCAAGGAGAACTATCACAATTGTGGTGAGCTAAAAGGTGGTGGAGGCACATGTAAAAAGATATCCCTGGATAAGGGAGAACCCCATAATTTTAGGAAAGAGGAGAAGAGTCTCACTTAGTAAAGTGCCTAGAGTGGGTTACGCACAAATAAGATGTTGATTACAACTAGGCAAAAGAGTGCGTAAGGAATGAACAAATTTGGGAGAAATTAAAGAGCAATGATTTTTGTATATTCCCAAAAAAGGGGAGTAACATGTTCCAGGAGATGTGGAACATTGAGCATGGAGATTGGTGTTGAATGAGACGTAGTGAAATTGTCTCCAAATACACCATTTAGCGATGGAAATAGGTTGCTATGAGCTTATCAACCAGAAAATTTGTAATGTTGATGGTCCGAGTGATGGGATTGATGCATATGATTAGTGAAATTCATATTTAGGATATCCAAAATCGTGGAGAGGTCAAGGTTTCCTTCAGGATTGTGGAATGGACTGACCAAAATGGAATAATTGTTATTTTGGGGTAGATTATACTATCGAGCAGTATGTCCAGCATTTCATTTGAAAGAAGAACTCAGTCAGATCAAGGTACCATATAATATTTTCGTGAATTAGGATGAGACCTTTCAGTCCCACTTTCAATAGAGAGTGCCCGGAGGTGATGGGGATGAAGTTACATTTTGTGCTAGACGTGTAACCCATAAGTCGATGGGCAGACGAGAAGTGACTAGGTTGTAGGAGAAATCAAGAAATACATATTTTCGATTCGTGGGTAGTTGGGTGTATTAATTACCGTTGGTAAATCTACGCATGATAACTTGTAGCTCTTTATTATTTGCAAAATGCCTTATGAGGCTTCAAACGGAAATTTTATCGCTCAATTTTCGTTTGGTTAAGAGTGGGGAATAACAAGCTTCTCAGACACGAGATGATATATGGTTCGTCGGCAATGATTGAGTTAATCCATGTCAGTTTCGTGCATTTCAGGAACATAGTTAGGGTTACGTCACCATAAGTCAAAGTTTATAAGTCTAACATGAATGGTCAGGAATTATTGCGAGTACCTACCTTTGAAGGGGGTCATGAGGTTCAGTAAGAAAGGAAAGCTAGTGCTGAGGTATGTGGGACCCTTTCTGATCATTGAGAGGGTGGGACCAGTTGTGTATAGGTTAGGCCTACCCGAGCATCTGCAGTGGATTCATGATGTGTTCCACGTATCATCACTGAAGAGATACCGAAGGAGCGAGCGGGCCTTTTGGCACGTTCCATTAGAGGTGATCGACTTCCAGGTAGATATTTATTATGAGGAGATACCAGTGGAGATACTTGATCGTAGTGAGCATAAGTTGCGGTCTAAGGTGGTACCCTTAGTTCAAGTCCAGTGGGGGCACCACAATACTGACGAGTCAACGTGGGAACAGGAGGAGAATATGCGAGAGCGGTATCCAGAGTTATTCACTGCAGGTACATCTTAATTTCGAGGGAAAAATTCCTTTATAAGGGGGGAAGTATGTTACACCCCGTATTCTTGAGAATTTATATTTAATTAATTCGGGTACTTTAAATTACATGTGTGCCATAATTTAATTGAATTAATTATTATGTGTTAATTAAAATATTAATCAGGAGAGATAATGGTTAATCAGGAGAGATAATGGTTAATCAGGAGAGATAATAATTAATATTTATGGAATATAATTACTAAGTGAATTGTAAGTTATTAATTTTACGTCAAAGTGAGTGATAATGACGTGGCGATATTTTCCCTCAATCGAGAGTCGGTATAGATCGCTTGGGGTCAAGATAGGACTTTGTTGTAGAGTGACTCGGATGACGATTTCAAGGTCACTATTGATTCCAGATGGGTCAAGATAGTCGAAATAGTTTACCCGGGGATAGTAATTGGGTCTCGGGGCCTTTTTAGACATAATCGGGCCCTCACGGGGGTGTTCGAGTCATTTGAGCTTAGCCCATTAGCTTAATTTCGGGATAAGGAGTTTTAAACCTAAGTGTTGGAGTTAGACGAAGCCATAACTCAAATAGAAAACCCTAGAAGGTAAGAAAGGGGAGAAGGAAGAAAAAGAGAAGGCTTTATAGACCAAATTCAAAGGGGATTCGGGTGTGCTTCGTTAGATTCGTCATCTTCTAAGTAGAATCAGACTCTACGAATCCTATAAGGCAAGTAATTAAACTTTCTTTCGATTTAAATAGCATAATTTCATGTTCATATTATAGTATGTGTTGATAATTTCCTTTTGGAAGGGTTACACATGTGAAATTTGGGTTTGGAGGGGGGGGGGGGGTAAGCAATAAAGGTGAAATTGGCGTTTAATTAATTTGAGACTACTATCATATGATGTTAGATTGTGATTTATAATCGAAAACTAGTAGCAATTGTTGTTGAATTTGGATTATTGAATGGAATTGAATTTGTGAATTAAGAAATTTTGAGAAAAAACCAATTTGTGGACCTTAGAAGTTTTAATGAGAATCAGTGATGATTGATGATATATATTTGTGTTAGAACCTGTTTATAGATGTAATAAACACGGGGTATCAATTCGGTTGAATTTTTCGCTGAATCCATGGAGGTTTGAGTGTTAAAAAAGGAGAAAAATGATTCTCGAAGAAAAGGACCTGTGCAGGCATCGATAGATTGACCTAAGGATGTCGATCGATCGATTTGTCAAAAACTCTCTAGAACAAGTTGAAGTTGTCATTCAAATGATATTAGTATCTTGTTTGAACGAGTTGATATCTCATTCAAATGACCCTAAGTTTCGTACATGGATATAGATCTTTTCATTACAAACGCGTGGCCACCAGTTTCGTATTTTTTGGATTTTTTTAATTAGTATGAATTTTCTACGATAAGGGTGTCTATGATTGAAATCTTTAGATGGAAATCAAATCCGGGTATGGATGCCTGGGATTATTTTACCTAGGTATTATAAGTGGATGTATATGAGCCTAGAAAAGTGAGAAAAAGGAGGAACCTAAATAATGAATTGAGTGAAATAAATTCATAAATGTTTAATTACGGGTCAATTGGTCGAGTCCGGGTATATTAGCAAGTGAAGCAACTTAAAATTATTTAATGGATGTGAAATTAAATTAAATAAGAGATGGGGATATAGACTCGGGTATCACGGGCTAATGCTACGGGAGTTAGGCAGGGGTTAGTCGGATGTGTGTATATATATATATATATACGGATAGTGTGATAGTATATATATATACTTGTGTGCTTTATAAATATCGGTATTAGATATTTATGTCAATACATACCCCTCTAGTGCTATCATATGAGGTTGCACGATTTGGGCGAATCCCCTGGATAGTTAATGCAAGGAGAGTATAGTCGTTGGGTCATAGCGTCCGGTATTTATTTGTGTGTTCTTTTCGAGATAAGACTTTTTGGGTATGATTCGTTCTCACTCTCGGGGAACTATGACCGCCTCCACTACGCTTACAATTTTATTTCCTAATTTGGTGTGAGTTAGCCGTCTTATGGTATCCGAGTTGGATTAAGTATACCTAGGGTGATAACAATTTAGAGAAAGCATCCAGTGAGTTATTACTCTGGAATGGATGGTTATTATACGCGACATGTGTGTGAATGTTGTAGTATAGTATTACGTATATAATGGGTAGATAATTATATACAGGTTTAATACATAAAAGTGTGATTGTATTTCAGATATAACTAGTGTGAACGGTATATGATTAATTGGTTATAACTAGTGTGAATGTTATATAGTAATCAATGTTAAAATGATTAAATAAGTTAATGAGTAGATAACTTATAAATCAAAGTAAAAAATACTCGGGTCAGAGTAGCATGATAGAAAGAAGAGTAACAAGGCTAGTTAGGTGGAATAGCATAACTAGTTGGGTTAGAAGGTAAGCAATAGGTGTGCACATTAGATGAGGGGTGAGTTATTTCTGAAGAGAGTGTGACACCATCTAAAATATGGAAAGTGTTCATGCATATTTGATAATTGCATTTTAATTGCTTGATAAATATTTTAATTGGGTTTTGACCCGTGTCAAAATATATTTTTCAAAACCATTTTAGGTGACCATGCATAGGGATACCCAACTTGAGGATTCTATTCAGGGATGCGTTGCTGTAGCACGTGTGGAGGTTTGTAGGATCTTGTTATAGACGCTTCTTTTATTCATTCTTAGTTAGGAATTTTCATTAAGTATTTACTCAGGCATGTTTCCCCTAAGTATCAGTATTTTAATTATTCATTAGACTTTGTGTATTCAGTTTATTATTTCAGATTTATTGTTGGATTTTATTATTGAGAACCGATGGTTTATTCGTTCTTATTTATTTATATATCTGTCGTATGTTGATTTCAAATTTTATTTATGTGGATGGTTTGATTAGTTTTTTATTTTCGCATGTTTTTTATCAATGAAAGATAAAATTTGGCACTGGTCTATTTAATTACTAGGTGGTTAGTAACTTTAAAATATTTTCGACATTGATGCTAAGAATGAGCCATATGAGACCAATGTCTTATTTTGATAAAGGCCTTGCCACCCGGTATTTTAATAGGTGGGGTGTCACACAAGTGATTACTTAAGGATACAAATTTTCTCTAGTTCCCTCACAGATGTAACCTTCACGTGGTTCATAAGTTTGCCACCAAAATTTTGTTCAAACTTGGAAACAAATGGAAGACTTGTTCCACTCACAGTTTTTCCAAACTGAACTAGAGGTTTCCACGAACGATATGGCTAGGTTACTCCATTCATAAACAAATTCAAAAGGGCTAGGAATAAGTGTAAAATAGTCTTGCCTGGGTCAGAGCTTCTAAAAAATGGTTTGGAGTTTGGGCTTCGAAAATAGTTCGATGCCACTGAATTCAAAGTCTTTATAAAATTAACTGCCAATGTATCCAGATTTAATGCTCTTTTAGAAAAAGAACATGAGAGAAAAACTTCTTCTTTCGAAACATATTTGAAGGATCCTAACATTGAAATTAATGCTATTGAAATTATAGTAACTGAGACTATAATTTATGAACCTTTGGTTTGAAAAGATAAAAATCAAGGTCCTTAGCACCGAAGTCAAAAGGAGTGATAAAAAGTACTCTTTTGACATTACTAATACTGATGAGATCTTTAATTTTATATTATAGGCCATAATGTTAAAATCACTTGATGATACTACAAAGCCAAAAGAAATTAAAGAAAAAAATTTATTGCAAATGGCATAATGTGTTTTCTCATTAAATTAATGTTTGTTATGTATTTTGTGATAGGGTAAAGAGTTGATCAGGTGGGGGAAGATTAAATTCCCTGCAAAAGAGGAAAGAATAATATTGGTAGATAAAGGCCCTTTCCCCAAAGTCAAAGAATTAAGTACCAATGTGCAATCGATCCAAATGCCTATAAACAAAGGGCATGTGGAGTTTGAATTGTAAGCTAAGGTTGATCCCAAGTCTTTTAAAACCATTGAAGATCCTGATCAAAAGGTGATAAAACACATGTATATCAGATGTGGGGAATACTATGCTAAAATGTGCCACTTATTTGCTTCGAAGGAAAAACATCAGCAAAAATAGAACAAAAATGGGAATATTGGAAATACATCTAAAGCCCCAATATTCCAAAAGCAAGAAGAGGTTCAAAGAAAGACTTATGGGATAATAACACCAGTATTTCATCATTTTCATCCCCAAGGAATGTTAAGGATCCAAGGAGTAACCAATATGTTAGGCCTGACTTTAAAGAAGCCAAGCCTCACCAGCACAAAGGAAATTTTGAGCCAAAAAAGGTCCCAAAATCAGTCCTTATGATTAAAGGTGTACTTGACTGGTTTCTAGATCAACATATAAAGGTTTCACAATAGTTCGATGACATGCCAAATAAGCCAAAAGTAGTCAAACCTAAGTAGGTTGCTCCTGATATGTGCCATATAGTATAATAACCAAAATTGAAGAGGACAGAACCTGAAGTGGTGATCTCTCAAACTTAACAAATAAGGATCCAAAGGAAGTGCAGGGTCTGACAAAAGGCCTCTAAAATTATATGAACTAGTGGATCAAAAGGTATTTCTTATTCATCTTCAAAGACAAACCCAAGGTTCTATAGGGTACTAGAGGGAAGTCATACCTCTTCTGACTTGCTAGTATGAAGGATAAAGTAATTAGAGAAGACTATGATAATGTATGAAGGAATTTCATTTTGAGTAAGCTCTTCAAACAAAGACGAAAAGAGAAAAATTATGGAAGTTAGTGCCATTACACCTATTCAAGAGATTGAACAATAACAAATCATCCATCTTGGCCCCCTGCCTTAGTAAGTGCCAATCAATATGGTTGTAATCCTCCCTAAGAGGTTCGAAGATAAAGAAGGTCAAGAGACACCAACCATGCAAGTGGATGGAGCATAAGAGACAGAGATAGATAATTTTGATATATTTATCGCTTCACTTGACACTGCATATGGGTTCGAAGAGCCTACTAAATACATGATTAACCACATAAAGCCTTTATTTATGAAAGTTTGGATGTGATCCCTTGATCTTCTAGATATTGCCTAAACTCCCCTAAGAGTTAATCCCTACCACGATCAGATCATAGTGTCTTGATAGTTTTACCTTGATGCTTCTCCACTTATGCTCTATCAACTTTGAATTTCTCAAAGGCTTCAGACTTATGCTGCATTAGGTAAACATACCCATACCTTGAGTAATCATCTATAAAAGTCATAAAATACTCAAAGCCCCCTCTTGCTCGAGTTGTTATCGGTCCATATAGATCAGAATGAACCAATTCTAACAGTTCTTTGGCTCTATAGCCCTTGTCCGAGAAATGTCTCTTGGTAATTTTACCTTCTAAACAGGATTCACAAACTGGAAGTGACTCAACTTCTAATGATCTCAATTATCTACTTTCTACTAGCCTGCGAATCCTTTTTAGATTAATATGACCTAAGCGTAAATGCCGAAGATATGTTTGGTTGACTAAAGAAGGTTACTTTCTCTTTAAATTTTGTCCAATTGAATTATGAAAAATATTAATTTGTAGTGTGGGAGAGATGGGATTAACAATATAAAGATTATCAACTAATGTACCAGAATAAATAAAAGATTTATTTTTATTAATAATCACGAATTTATTAAAAGAAACTGAATATTAATAAAAGGCTAAACAAGAAACTGAAATCAAATTACTTATAATGGAAGGTGCATCAAGAAATTTTTTTAAAAGTAAACTCGTATCATGATTAAAACTTAAATGAATGTCTCCCACAACAACTATCGCTACTCTCGTAGCATCTCCCATAGTCTACATAAATCTCTCCATTACTTAGCTACCTGGTTTCCTGGACCCCTTGCAAAGAATTGCATACATAATTAGTGGCTCCTATATATATGCACTAGGTACCGATAGTAAGAACCATAAAATATGAGTCAACGATAAATGCAGAAAATCGGATAATTGTCCTTCCAGTGTCCTGACTGCTTACAATGGAAACACTTGCCTTTGGGCTTTTCACACCTCCTTGAATCCCACGAGCTGCCTAAAGAACCATAACCCTTCTTCTTCTTTTTATTCTTGCCCATAGGCTTAGATGTAGAACTTTCTCAGCAATAAAAGCACTTACTGACTTCTTGATGAGACCCTCTGTTGCTTGTAGTTCTTTAAGTAGTTCCGCCAAAGAGTAAGAAGTTTGTTCATGTTGTAATTTAGTGAAAACTTCTTAAAGGACTCAGGCAACAACTGGAGAATAATATTGACCCAATTTTCCCGAACGATTTCCACTCCAAGGATTTCAAGCTCATTCAGAAGAGACATCATCCTTAAAATATGTTCCCTCACTAGGGTCCCTTCTGCCATCTTTGTGTTTATGAGTTTTTTCATGGCAACCTGCCTTGCAACACGATTCTGATCCCCAATTATATCTTTGAGTTCAGCATCATGTCATAAGCATAGTCCATCGGCTGATGCTAATGTTGCAGAACATTTGACATAGATGCCAAAATGTAACACCATGCTATATCATCAGCCTTGATTCATTTTTGGTAATCTTGGGTTTTCTTTTTGGTCACCCCCTCACCAGGTTTCTTAGGACAGATCTCATAGAGCACAACTGTAACCTTCAGCAGTTAACACAATATCCAAATTCCTTATCTAGTCAATGTAATTAGGTTCAGTTAATTTATTTTCCTTGAAAATGACAACAAGTGGATTGAAAGAGATTCCCATCTTAATAGTGAGAATCAAATAATAAAATGAGTTATTAGAGGGCATTAAACTTTTTGAATTCTAAATTAAAATTAAGGTTCCTTATATCAATTTTAAAAGAATTCGTCGGCATCCCGATTACCCTTTGTACAGTATTACTCTTTCAAGAACCTACTTTCCAAAAAAAATTAGGCAAACTTATTCCTTTTAATTTAATTATTAAGACATAACCTATGTCAAATAAAATTAAATAGCCGACATTTTGGTCTCAAAAAATCATAGCATTCCTATTTAGAGAACCTATCATTATTTTATGTCTAAGAGTATACCACTAACTAATTTTAGATTATCTCATATCACATAGACTCCTCCTTTGGAGGCCGTTTATGTGAATAATGAATCCAAAATTACCCTTAAGGATATTTATATCGACTACCACAATAATTAGCATTCCTCGTTGGAGGAGCTACTTATTATTGAAAGTCTACAAATCATTGATGGAGAGTATGGGATTTTCTCTTAGAAAATTTCCTCTACCACTTAGTAATTTAGAAACCTTTGTGACGGTTCCTTATTTTAATATATCAAGAAAATGTGTGATAAATAAAAAAAATTCAAATACTCTTTATCATTATAAAAAAATAATACTCAACTTTTATATTCTCTAACCACACATATTAATGTCCACAATTTAAAATAATTATGAATTATTCACATTTAGCATCTACATGATTTAACTCTAGTCGGTATTCCATGTTGTACATAATTTTAAGGGAACCGTTAACACATATTAACAACCTAGTAATTAAAACATGAATAATAAAGACAAAAATCAACATAAATAAAATTTGAGATAAATAAGGAATCCAGAATATTATTCTTAAGATACAACTATGTCCTAGATTGGAGTTCTCAATAGTCATCCTTGAACCCAAACACTTCATGTTGCCACTATGATGGGAGGGTGTGGGGTTTCATACATATTTATGTGCTAAAAGCATCCTCCGATCACATATCTAGTTCTGCACCCCTCCATTGAAAACTACGATCAAAACAGGAATAATTTACAGATTTCCTATGCCTCCATGAAGCAGTTCACATTCTACATCAATATCACATTCTACATAAATACGTGACCATAATAGTGGGACTCGATCGCTGCAAAACAAAAATTAGCACAAATCTATATTCTACCCAACATCCATTCACATATATAATTGTTTTAATCGGACAACATGGATGAGTTCAACCTATACGATGTATCAACAGGGTTATGATACCAATTGTTGGAGAGACAGTCCAAGGGTCTATTGAATACATGTATAGACTACTGATAAGCACCCAAAACTGTACATTTTATACCCCGAATAGATGGACTTTAGTTGCTAATTCTCGGCAATATGGGTCTTATGCGCTTAATTGTTCAATATGCAGGCATAATTGCAGTTGCGATGCCAGAAGCTATAATTCCAAGTAATTTGCAGTTAAAATGGAGTTAATTCTCTTATCCCGTAACCCTAGCCTACCCTAGCCTAGCCTCAACCTACCCTAAACCCTGTGTGTGTTTTGTTTGTGTCTTTTTATCATTTTTTAGATTTTTAGTTTGAGTCATTTTTATTTTTAGGATTTATTTTAGATTTATTTAGTATTTTCTAGGTTTTATTTTATTTTATTAGTATAATTTTATTTTGATTTTTGATTTTATTAGTTTTTAGTTTTAGTTTTAGTTTTTATTTTATTTTATCTTATTTTATTAGGATTGGAATTTTTAGGATTTCATTTATTTATTAGTTTTATTATATTTTACATTTTCTTTTTAGAATTTTAATTTTAGTTTTATTAAATTTTATTTTTATTTCTTTTTAGTTTCATTTTTTATTGAGTCTTTATTTTATTTTTAGAATAGGAATTTAATTTTTAGATTTTTTATTTTATGATTTTTAGTTGTTTTTTTAGTGTTATTTTTAGGTGTCCAAATTAAACACACACACACACACTACTTCTATACACACTCTTACACCCTAACACAACCAACCCCTTAACCCTCACCATATTCCCATATACCCTCACTCACACAATTACCCCTTCCATCATCTCTCTCATCTTCACCCTCTCTTCCTAAACTCCATTAACACCACCATAACCAAACCTTACCCCCCCCCCCCCCCACCTACTAGCCATTACCCACCTACCAGCCATTACACACCTGCCTCGCCGGCGCCTCCTGTTCGAACTCCGGCCACCTCACAATACCCAGACCGACCGGACCTCCAACAATCTACCGGCGTGACCTAGCACCTCAACCCGTGCCACCGCCGCAACCTTCTGTCAAAACCCGCTGCCTCACCCCCTCAAAAGCAGACCCAGACCTTCCATCGTCGTCGCCAAACAGTGACCCCCAGCCTCCGATGACGCAATCCTGCGCGACCCACGTCCGGTGACTTCCAGCATCCTACCACCCACCTACTCCGATGACTTTTCAAACCTCTCCGGCGCATCCTCTTACCCCCCTTCGGCCAACTCAACAAGCCTTATCATTTTTCCTAATTTACCCTCACCCAAGAACCCAAACCCATTTTCCATTCATTACCCATTTCCCTTAAGCCAACACGATCACCTGCCAAAAACAAACCAAATCAAAAATAAACATTTTTCCCATGTGCCACTTAAATCCTCTTTTAACCCCAATTCCAAAAATGCCCCC
The DNA here is from genome assembly GCA_949130495.1 of Sambucus nigra. NCBI lineage: Eukaryota > Viridiplantae > Streptophyta > Magnoliopsida > Dipsacales > Adoxaceae > Sambucus > Sambucus nigra. The sequence continues at coordinate 418,844,914 of OX422223.1, forward strand.
CAACTTATCCCCACTCTATCATAACCTCACCATCCACATGCTCCCTTGCCATTTTTCCTAATTTACCCTCACCCAATACCTTACACACCCTCTTATACCAATTACCCAATTTAACCCCCTAAGCCCCATGCCTATTATAAATTGAAGAGAAAACTCCATTTGAGAGGAGGTTTTTGTTTTAGAAAACCCATCAAGGGTTGTAGAGAGAGAAATACCATTTTAGTGTAGGTTTATAGATTAGAATTTTTATTTTATTTTTTTTAGATAGTAAGGAGAAAATAAATTGTTGTGAGGATTAAATTATGTGAGATTCTTGATGTAATTTTGTTTGAATCATTCAAATTAAGGGATGTGAATTTCGACTGATGGATTGAAGATCAATTAAGCATCAAGAGATTGGGGTTTGATTGTTCTTTTCTCTTCTCATTTATTTTATGCATTTGATTATTAATTTGTCATATTTCATATCATGTTAGGCTAAATCCCCTTTCAAGGGGTGGGGTAAAACCCTTATTTGATGTTATTTTAGTTTAATTGGTTTGATTACTTGAAAATTCCATTTGAATGTTAATTTTGATCCCTACCCTAAAATTTACGCCTCAAGAGAGGGTAAATGATTTTTGAGAGAAAATCGAAATTCTAGTTATAATACCCATTTTAGATTCGAACTAGAGATAGGGGTTTCTTAAGTGGGGTATTATAACTTGAATTTCAACTCTAAATTTATTTTCTAAGATTGACATAAATTTCAATTGATCGATCCTAGCTGGTGATTAATTAAAAGGTGTGTGGATCTATTTTCTAGAGTTGTGGGGTGCTAAACTTAATTTTCTAAAAGGTTATTATTAAAATTTCATTTTCAACAAGAGTTGATTTGTAATTTTGATATTAATTTGAGAGAATTCAGTTAATTAAATTAATTAGTTAGAATAGCTAAAATTTGTGGTGTAATCTCATTCCTTGATTGTTCTCAGAATTATTTACCTCACTTTATCTCTTATTTTAGTTTAGACTTTATTTTTCATTTTAGTAATTTTCTAGTTAGTTATTATCATATCACATTTAGTTTAGATTAGTTTAAATCATCACCTCACCCAATTGTTTTAATATTTGAAAAGGCTAAAAAAAAAGTAGAAAAGTGAAAAAGAACAAAAAGAAAATAAAAAGTGAATTACAATTGAATTTGTCTCTAGCTTACCCCCTTGGAAGTGGATTGATACCCTTACTTACCTCTATACTTGAGATTGTTATTATTTGTAGGTATTTAAGGTTTTGACTAACTTGGCTTTCAACAACGACATATAAAAAAGCAAAGTTATCAACAATAAAAAAATTAAACATATGTGAAATCCTACAAGGCGGAATTAGAATTAACCTTTCGATATCTCTTTGATTTGATCTCGTGTTAGACTAAACCGTATGTTATGAGAGTTGATCAAGAATGCAGTCCCGATGGATCTCACGATATTCAACAAGTATTCTTGATATGGACAGTCATGAGCAGAGTGTGGTCTCTATCTCCGTGACCACCTACTCTTCTCACTTTTCCTCTCTGTTGTCTCTCTTTATCAAAAATCCAAATTTGGGTATTTTGAGTATCAAAGAGTGGTGATTGGATTAAGAAAAATGAGCCTTATGTGAATATATATAGGCTACAGTAGGGACCCTAAGGAGAGATAAGGATGTGGCTCCTAATGGGCCTGAAAAAACCTAATCCTTCACGGATCCTAATCTAAGTCCCTTAATTATAATTAATAACATTAAATAATTATAATTTCAACTCCACTCCTTAACTCAAAATTATATTTTGAGCACCTCATTATTACGTACTTAATTCTTTCCACGTTAAGGTCACAGATACCCATTAATAAAATAAATTACTGATAATTTATTTGATTAACTTATTTAATTCCTTGAGCGGTCCAACTTAACTTATTTGCAGTATCGGATTAACATAATCTACCTGCAGGGTTTGACACATACAAAACTTATATGCATCTCAATGGGGTATCAATAGTCTCTACACCGAGACTTGGATTCCATACATAAAAGACTTTCACCATACATTAATCACCATTACCCAATCTGTAGACACCCCATTCTGTTACCCCCTAACTCTTCTTAGGTCCCTAGTACCTCCCTTCATCACTACAAACCCAAGTCATACCCCGAGTACTGACCTAGGAGCCATCGGGCACTCCCAAGCTCCGTTTGACCAAAAAGTCAAACTCTTTAGCTCGACCAAAGTTGAATGAATCTTCGAATGGCACTAAAATCCCTTTCCAACGGTTCGTCCCGTGCGCGATTCTGACTTACCATGGGGACGAACGATCCGTTTGCGTCCGAAACTTGATCCAGAGGCGACTGGGCGCGCCCGGGCATTGTTTGACCTAAGTCAACTCTTCAACTCAACCGAGACTGAATGAATATTTGAAGGGCACTGAAACCCCTTTCCAACCGTCTACGCCGTGCGCAATTTCGACTTACCATGCGGACGAACGATCCGTTTAACTCCAAGAGGTCACCGAATGCTTTTGGTCCCGGTTGACCAAAGTCAACTCCCCAAACCGGGTCAAACTCTTTGGAATGTCCAAGTACATCTCCTAACCTTTCCAACGGTCCGCCCTGTGCGCGATTCGAACTTACCATGCGAACGAACGATACATTTTTGTCCGAATGATTCCCCATCCAATGGACCGACAAACGCTTCCGAGCCATATTTGATACAAAGTTAACTCCCGAACCTGGTAGCAGTGGTAATTTCAAAGGTCTCTGAATTACCTTTCCAAATTTTCTGAAAAGGCCTGAAACACACTGCCAAATGGCAGGTTCCAAACCCTGCCTATCGGCAGGTGCCGATAGGCAGGACCAGGTCTATGCCGATCGGCAGTGACCTGGGCCTATAAAAGGAGGCCTTCACCTCATTTTCAAGGGGGGCCCAGATCTGATAAAAATCGCTCTCAGCGAATCCCAAAAACCTCTCTCGAAGACAGCGCGATTTCAACATCCAAATCCCTTTCTAACTTCCACTTTTCAGAATCCTTTTCATCAAACTTGGTGAATTAGTCACTCTCCATCATCATCCAAGTGCAAGGGCTGCTCTCCAACATTCAAGATCAAGCTCAAGATCTCCAAGAAGGTCCAACTTTCTCAACTTTCTTTTCAAATTCTCTTAAATTTGCAATAACATGTTTTATTACCTAGCACTTTTATTATCTCATCTCACACATCCTAATATACTATTTATTTAGTATTATTGCACATCTCTTATTTTCATATAAAACAAACCCCAAAAACAAGAAAAAGAGGGTTTGCTCATAAATTCCAAATAGGGATTCTCATATTTTTCTCACACTTTTCTCACAACTAAAACACTTTTTCTACACACACACACACACACACACACACTCAAATAAGAGATCCCCCATTTGGATTTATGGAATAAACCCCACCCCTCATTTTGTATGCGAACTACGTGGACTTTGATGCCTTTATAGGCTACATAGGTGTCTCGGGGTAAAACCTGTGACTCGAGTCCTATTATCACTTTCTCTCTCATTTTCTATCTTCTCTAAATCCAATTTTCTTATATTCTATATACTTGTTCTTAGTGACGCATCACTCCATATGCATTATCGTTCCATTATAACGATTAACGTAAGAGTAATCGCGCAAATCTTATTTTCTAATATTATTTTTATACCTTCCTACGGATGACTCGCTTTATCTCTCCCATGATACAAGTCGAGGATTCCTATCTCCACTATATATATACACATGCACACATATCATAGGAAAAATAAAAAAGGAAAAATAGCAAACATCCATGAGAGACCGAAAGGGCGGAATGGGTGCCTAACACCTTCCCATTTCATAATTTAGCCTCCGAACCCTTCTCGAATCATTTTGGTTTCGTATGCACTAGTATGTCTTTAGACGTCGTCCTTAGGGATGGCTTTCCCTTTTTCTTTTGTCTGTTTTGAGTAAAATAGACTGACGACTCTAAATCTCTCTACATTTTTACACCTCATCTCAAACGACGCCGGCCGAAGCGCTCTCGAGAGGGACGCACGGGACCCGAGGATCCTCCTTCACGTGCTCGCCCGTAGCGAGGATCGGGGATGGCCACAGTGGCGACTCTTCTGGGGATTCCTATGTTTTGAGGGCTTGACTCTATTTACATGAATGTTATATTTGTTTATATTTCCCCTGTATATGCATGTTCCCCTTTTTCATGTGTATCCCATGCTTATACTTCTGCTCACACACTTGTAGAAAATTCTCCATGTACACTTCACACCACGTGCACCTAGGATCACATATATCCACATGTTGCACGCATCACCCATCCATACTTGGTGTACCTTTGGTACTTATACTTTGCTCCCTGTTTGGCATAATCAAGAAAAACATTCTCATCATAAGATACTAATAAGAGAATCATGCATGATTCACACGAAATCACCAAAGAGCATTGTTATTAACCAAATTTTACCCAGTAACTGGAGGTTCACTTCGTGATGGGCCCTAGTCCGGCAGGGCACAGTTAGCCTAAGCGATATGACTCTCACCTTCCATTGGCCAAGTATCGTCGACGTATATCGAACGGTTCCCCCCCATCGTACCGCTTGACCGAAGTCATGACGGGAGATATATCGTAGGGAATTCATTCACGTACGCCGAGTATATCGAATTCGCTCTCACACGTACCGTCCCCACAAGGTATATAGTGAGGCAATTCACGTACACTCAGGTATATCAAATGGCTTGTCCACACGTACCGATTTCCCGCAAGAGCAAGACGTATATCGTGGAAGTCACGCCAAAGGGGGGAACCCATTCCGATTCACCCAACCAACTCCATACCCGCATATAGGTGTCAAACCTAGGACATGCACTTTAGATTGTCGGTTTCAACCCGAAACTCTGCCGAAATAACCTGGGTCTGCCTACCGCCCAAATTTTTGTGTATTTTTTAAAACGGGACCCTGTCCGTGAGCCTGGTTACAAGTCCAGCCGTAGCTTTGCATATATTAAAAACCCCGCTTTTCTAGGCTCGAGTCCCATTCGGCATTGCATTTAGGAGAATTAAATACAAGTGAGAACATAATAATCGTAATAATCATGCTGAGTTCCGTCTCCAAAAACATTTCTCCCTTCTTTATGAAAAATCCAAAAATAGTTTCTTCTCTTTTTCTCAAAAATAAATCCCATTCTATGCCTTCTCAGGTCAATCGCAAGCCCTTGGCCTGGCTCCTTATTGGCTTCGGTCTTCAGTCAAATCACCCTGGAGTTTCCTCCGTTCCTTTACTACTTCTTCCGAGTCCGGAATCCATCCACTTTCTATGGAGAATACAGATCAAGTACCAGTCATACATCCGGATCTGACGGAAGTCCTAGCTTAGCTCGTGTCCAAGATTGACAACCTCAAAACTGAGGTCTAAGAGATGCAACGAAACCAGGTTCCTATTCCTCAAGAGCCCGAGGCCCTATTTCCTCATGCTATGGGTCCACCCGAGCCTATCTGGGTTCCTGAAGAATATCAGCACGCTCCATATGCCCCTTCTGTCAATGGGCCGCCGCCTGCCCAGCTTTCGCTGCCAAACATTGCCCTACATGTGGCTAACCTGCCTATGGTCATTGATCCAAAAGATGAGGAGTTGAATAAAGTCAAAGAGGATCTCAAGATGCTCACCAAGAAGTTCGACCAAGTCATAATCTCGAGGAATTACATAGACTACGCCCACATGTCTCCTTATCCTAAAGCGAGGTTCCGAGAAGTTCAAGATGCCAAATATCAAGAAGTTCGGAGGGAGTAGACCCCGATTGTTCATCTTCGCAGTTATCATCATTCCATGACTCTACTAGGGGCTTCTAAAGAAGTGATGGCCCAATTATTTCAGCATACTTTGAAGGATAGTGCCCTCCGATGGTTTTTGTCTCTCGAGGAATCCATAATCCGTAGCTGGGAGGATGTAGCCCAAGAATTCATGTCGCAGTACAAATACAACGAAGAGCTTGAGGTCACCCGTCGTGATTTAGAGCTGCTCAAATAGAACCCTAGGTAATCAGTTAGTAACTTCATAACCCGGTGGAGGGAGCAAGCAGCTACCATGACCAATCGTCCATCTGAGGAAGAACACGTCAACATAGTGAAGAAGAACTTTTTACCCCATGTCCGAGCGACGATAGGAGGACAATACTATCCCCACTTTCGAGCTCTCGAAGAAGCGGGAGTAGAAATCGAGGAAAGCCTTGTTAAAACAGAGGTTGAACCGAAGAAGGTGTCCGAACAGTTCACCCCTAGAAAGTAGGACAAGCCTACCAATGCTACAGTCTCAACCATCAACAACATCACTCAACCAACCACATCATGCGCACCAGAAAGCCTCCCTACCCCCATCCGAAGGGAATACACTGAGCTCCATGCTCCCTTCTCCAAAGTTTATCAAGCCCTTTTAAGTCGAAACCTCATCAAACCCTTGGATCCCCGTCCATTGCCAAATCCACTCCCAATAAACTTCAAGGTTGATGCTCATTACGCCTTTCACCAAACTGCTGGCCATACCACCGACCAATGCTTTCACCTCTGAAACATAATCAAAGATCTCATTGACCGGGGTACCATTGCCCTACTAGCCAATCCTAAGCCAAACACTACTCACAATCAACCCCCAAATCATGACAATGCCATCTTCTTAGAAGAAAACCCAGATTTCGATCCCTCAACTCATATCATACCTATATACTCTCCTAAACCTCTTCAAATTTGCCCATATTTCCTCTTACACCCTACTAGCCTCGTTGATCAGGCACTGTCACTCCTTACCAGAGCATGCATCATTGTCCGTACCCGTTCGGAAAATGGAAGTATGGAATTATCAAAGGTGTTAAACCAACTCCTAGAGTTCGGGTCGAAATTTCCCTCACAGATGGTCATCGATTGCCAAAGGTTCAGTACACTGTTCTTGGAAGCACGGAAATAGGCTCGAGATTCAGACAAGTAGTTGGTACCAACCGATGAAGTCAACCTAGATGATGTTGTCCAGATTATAGTAGAATTATTCGGGCAAACTAACAGCATTTGTAGTATCACCGGGTTACTTGACATTTTGAAGCTATAAGGGCGCTTGGTCCCTTCAACCATACATACCCCCACAGAATGGGAAGACATATATGAAGAAGCCGTTGAATTTGTGGAATGCATTGACTTTACATGGAAAGACAGAATTGTTGCCACCGGATGGGGGGAAGAATTCGAAGATTTAAATGAAGAACAAGCTTCAGGAAGAACAGGCCCAGTAGCCGACATATATGGTATGATATCATTTGAATAACTCCTCGGAGAAATAAATAGGGTGACAGAACAACCTGAGATTGACGAGGAAACGGGATTCATGTTCTTCCCTTCTTTAGTAAATCACATGACCAGATCAAGGAGATATTACCAGGTCCCAAGCTCACTACCAGCAAATGATAAAGGGAAGGGCGTTGAAAACCTTCCTATGACAGAGATGACCATCGAGGAGAGCAAGATCCTCGATCAACTGAAGAAAACTCAAGCTAACATCACTCTATGGGGGCTTTTCATGTCTTCCCAGCTGCACACAAATGCTTTAATCAAGCTGCTCACTGGACCCACAGTTCCTCCTTCTACCACACCAGAAGAAGTGGTAAATATGGTCGGATCCTTGACCTCTACCCAAATGCTATCATTTTCTGAAGAAAAAATCCCCAGAATTGGGCCAAATCACAATCATTCACTCAACATCTTCGTCGAAGTTATAGGGAAGGTCGTGCCACTCTCTCTTGTCGATAACGGATCCGCCTTGAATGTCTTCCCAGTGAGAACCTTCAAGTGTTTAGGCCTGAAAGATAGCGACCTCGCTCCAACCTCCGTCGCTGTATGTGCCTACGATAATACTCGCCGGGAGGTGATGGGATCCGTAAAACTTGTAATAGGGGTTGGCCCTATAAACCCTGTCATTAAATTCCAAGTCATAGACATCCCATCCAGTTTCAACCTGTTGCTTAGACGACCCTGGCTCCACAGTATCAAGGGTGTGTCTTCCTCACTCCATCAGAAATTAAAGTTCTTCATCGACGAGCGAGTCATCACTATTTTGGGTGACGATGAAAATGTCGAGGGTGTAAGCACCAGCAGTCCAATCCTTGAGATACAACACGGGTCAAATGATATGCTCTTATCAGGATTCCGAGTTGATCCACTCCTACTCCCTGCAGGAGACGATTTCAAAGAAAGGATTTGTCCAGAATATGACCCTCTTGGTAATGTCAATGTGATTCAGATGTTCAGAAACATGCACTTCATTCCCGGACTGGGGCTAGGGCAAAGGAAGCAAGGCATACTTGAGCCCATCGAACTAAAGAAAGATTTCCCTCATTGTGGCTTGGGGTATCAACCATCAGAATAAGAACTCAGAATGATCCATCAGTCTCGACCAAAGAGAAGATTAGACTGCATCCAAACTATCCCAGGAGACTCCTTGAATGGATGATTCATCAAAGAAGGCAAAGACTTCCCCTTTTGCGGTTTTTCAGAACCATGGTATGACCACACAGATAAGAATATGAAGCGTGGAATGGAGATCTTTTTCCAAGATAGCTACCCATGGGCCGAAAGTTTCCAACACCGAGTACAACCACTCATCAAAGATACCGAACAGACTGAGGAAAGTGATTCCGAAGATTCCTTCAACTTACAGACACTGGGGCTAGCACTCTGCATGGTTCATTCAGTCACTACATCAATGGATCCATCCCATCTTATTACAACTGCTGATACACCCCTCCTCAACTGGCATGCTGTGCCAGTTCTACCTCTTGAAATCTCCCCTAACCCCAATATTTACCCTATTTCTTCTTATGTTGTCTATCCTTGTTCAAATGTAATCGAGACCTCTTTTGATAAGTTTCTCAATGTTGTTTTTTCTATCAATGAAATAAACAAAGATTTTGAGTATCTTGATGTGCCTTACATTAATTGTTTGGATTCTAATCAAACTTTTGATGATGATGATTTTGCAAATGAACAATTCTTAACTGATCTAAATAAGGTTAATAATAAACAACATAATCAGGTTCAAGTTAATGAAGAAGAGACTGTTATTATTAATCTCGGTTCTAGTAGCCAACTGTGCGAGATTAGGATAGGGGCCACCCTTGACGAGCATGAGTGCGCACAACTCAAAGAATTGCTAAAGGAATTCGTGGATGTCTCCGCATGGTCCTATAATGATATGCCCGACATTGATCCTGAAATAGCTCAGCACAAGATCCCCACTCTCCCAGATTATAAGCCAGTTATACAAAAATTGAGAAAGCTCCGCACCGAATGGTCGCTCAAGGTCAAAGAAGAGGTGGTCAAGCAGTTGAACGTGGGCTTCATTCGTGTGATCGAATATCCCCCATGGCTAGCCAATATAGTACCTATGCTGAAATCAGGAGGGAAGGTTCGAATGTATGTAGACAATCGAGATTTAAACAAAGCTTCTCCAAAGGATGATTATCCGCTACCCAATATCGACATGATCGTGGACAACACAGTCAGTCATGCTCTCAAGTCATTCGTCGACAGGTTTGTCGGATACAACCAAATCAAGATGCACCCAGACCACCAAGAAAAAACTGTATTCATCACCCCATGGGGAACCTTTTGCTACACCGTTATGCCATTTGGTCTCAAGAATGTTGGGGCCAACTACAAAAGGGCTTCCATAACCATCCTGCACGATCTGATTCACAAAGAAGTAGAGGTTTATGTGGATGATATGATTATCAAGTCCAAAACTAGAGAAGGTCATGTTCCCGCTCTTCAAAAGTTCTTCGAACGAATGCGACAGTATCAGACGAGACTCAATCCACATAAATGTGTCTTCGGCATTACAAAGGGAAAACTCTTGGGATTCATGGTCAGTGAGAAGGGGATAGAAGTAGATCTTGCAAATCTGAAGACCATAATTGAGAGGCCACCGCCCCGAACAGAGAAAGAAGTCTGAGGTTTTCTTGGGAAATTGTAATATATTAGCCGGTTCATCAGCCATCTAACCTCCATATGTGAACCGATCTTCAAGCTCCTCCGAAAGGATTCAACCAAGGTTTGGAATGAGTCCTGCCAAGAAGCTTTTGACCGAATCAAACAATAACTTACCCAACCTCTAGTGCTCATGCCACCACAGCCTGGTCTCCCTTTGCTCCTATACCTAACCATAACTGACACTACAGCTGGGGCTTTGCTAGCACAATACCTTGAAGTCTCCCGCAAAGACTACACTGCTTTGGAAAAGGCGCGTGTCGTACTTGTCTGAGTCACCCAAAATTTGCGACACTACATGCTCGCCTTCCCCATCAAACTTGTATCCCGAATGGATACCATTAAATACCATCTTGAGAAACTCGCCTTATCCAGTCGAATGGCCCGATGGTTGATGCTCATAACTAAGTTCGATATCGTGTACATCACGCAGAAACCCATTAAAGGAAGAGTCATCTCTGACTACCTCACTGATTACCCCGTAGAAGAAGCAGATGTCTAGATCTCCGAATTCCCAGATGAAAATATCCTCTTCACCGCTCAAGACAACCTTCGATGGTAAATGTTCTTTGACGGCGCTACCAACAAAAAGGGATATGGCATTGGGATACTTCTGATCGCCCTAGATGACTCCCACACTCCCATCTCCATCAAATTGGATTTCCCTTGCACCAACAACATGACGGAATACGAGGCATGCACAGTAGGACTCAAAGTTTCTCTCAAGAAAGGTATTCAATACCTTGATATCTACGGGGTTCTTCCCTCATCATCAGTCAAATGCTCAGAAAGTGGAAAGTCAAGGATGAAAAGCTCCAACCCTTCCATGCCCACTTAGAAGAGTTAGCCTTTCGATTCCGAGATATCACCTTCCATTACCTACCTCGAGCAAAGAATAACCTAGTCGATGCTCTCGCTACCTTGGCCTCCATGGTCGACATGCCCGAAGGAATAACAATGACTCCCTTCCTAGTTCAAAAGCAAGACAAACTAACCCACTGCTACCATATTAAGCTTGTCTCCACCGAAGATACCGAACTAGGCGATTACTAGTACTATAATATTTGGTGCCTCCTCAAACATGGTAGGTATCTCGAGGGTTCCAACAAGAAAGACCGAACGACCCTCCAAAGGCTGTCCGCCCAGTCATCATATTTTATAAAGCTCTACTCAAGAGGAACTTTGATGGAACTCATCTACACTGTATCGCAAGGGCTGAGATTGAGAAGATAATGCAGAAGATCCACAGCGGGGAATGCGGGCCCCACATGAACGGTCACATGCTTGCCAAGAAGATCATCCGAAAGGGATACTACTGGACTACCATGACCCAATATTTCACCGCCTATGTCCGAAGATACCTTGAATGCCAATAGTTCTTCAATATTCAACACATGCCTTCGCGAGAATTATACAACATGACCTCTCCCTGGCCGTTCTCCACCTGGGGTGTCGACATCATAGGGAGGGTTACACTAAAGGCTTCAAACGGACATGAATTCATCCTAGTTTCCATTGATGACATCACCAAATGGGTCGAAGCTGTATCATACGCAGTATTAAATGCCAAAAAAGTGGCCAACTTCCTCGAGAAAAATATCATCTGCCGATATAGGGTCCCGCGCGAGTTAGTGTCAGATAACAGGTTGCACTTCGAAGCAGAAGTCGCAGAAGTAGTCAACGAGTACGGGATTCAGAGAAACAAATCTTCTCCTTACCCACCTCAGACCAATGGTGCAGCTGAAGCCTCCAATAAGAGCCTCAAAGCCATCATCAGCAAGATGATCGGAAGCTATAGGGATTAGGCCGACCGGATCCCGTACGCCCTATGGGGCTATCGAACCTCAATTCGAACCTCTACTTGGGCTACCCCTTACTCTCTGGTCTACACCATGGAAGCAGTCCTACCTATGGGGTTGGAACTACCCTCGCTATGCGTCATGCTCGGAAGCAAAGTTAGCGAAGAAGACTAGTGCCAAGGCCGTCTCGGCTCCTAGATGAAAGGGGATTGAAATCTCTTTACCACATACAGGGGTTACCATCGCCGAATAGCGCGATCATTCAATAAGAGAGTCAAGGACCGTGGTGTTCGAGAAGTGCACCTAGCCCTCAAAGAAATCATACAACCCATCTGGGACCCCAGAGGGAAATTCAAGCCCAATTGGAGCGGCCCCTACATTATGAAGAAAATCTTATCCGGCGGTGCCGCCATACTCACTGACCTAGATGGGGAGGAGATGGCTCATCCAGTCAACCTGGACCGTCTCAATAAATTCTACCCCTAGTTTGTAATCTCAGCGCGCTACAACCCTTCTCATCTCCCTTCTATTCTAACAAAAACTCTCTTCATTTCCCTCTACCTAGAACTACGTGGGCCTGATCCTCTGCAAGAAACCATTTTTCAAGAAAAATAAAAAAAAATCAAAATCCTCAGAGGTACGTAGGCAGCTCATACATCTTACAGGAGCACGGTCGTTTCTTTTTCACAAAATACTATTATTTTCTTATCTCCGAGAAAGGCAGTTCATTCTAACAAATACTTGAACAAAAGGATTATGTATGACTTAGCGATCGGTATAGATAATTCAAAATTACAAAATTCATCGAAAGGAATAGCTGGATGATTAGAAACTTGCTTATTTCATTAATAAGAAATTACAGCACACATTACATAAGAAAAGGAACGGATAACTCCCTTCCCTCTACTACCATAAAAAGCCAAATAAAATCACCACATCCATTCCCTATTACATAAATAAACTCTCCAAGAATCCTACCCACAGTTACCAGAGGAGCCTGCACCCTCATCATCTACATCCTGGGGTCCCCAAATTTCCCCTGCCTGAACAGAGTGCCGTAAACACTCCATGGATCGATAAGCCTGAACCAACTTCGAAAAAACCACAGCACCCCCTTCTATGGTGTTAAATAAAATAAACCACCTTTGTCCAGTCTCCATTACCAACATCTTGATGACTAATCTCCTCCACAACCACTTCATATAATCCCAGGGGCATGCCAAACTCTCCCAACAGACTGAGAGGGACGAGTCAATGGACGTCGATTTTCCCATAAGAAGCCAAGCCGCATGCGCAGACGCTCAGTCAAATCTTCCACCGGAAAGAAATTTGCGGTCCAAGGTGGCACGACCTGTGCCCAGCCAATTTGGCGCAGAAGACGCCAAGGGAAATAAAAATAGGTTTGTCTGAGACCAACCAGTCGCACATATGAGTACTCTCCTAGCAGTATGACATCCATAAAGTAATGGCTACAAGTTGCGGGTCCATCAGCAGTTCCCCAGTCACCAGCAACAATTTTGAAACCAGGCCCAGAACAATGGCTACATGTTGCTCAGCGAATCCATTTTCCTCCTTATATAATTTCCTCTTTTAATTAAAAACATTCCTTCAAAAATTCCAAAAATACTCCTTTTTACGGTCTCAGCAGTAAAGTAAAAAGCGCGTGTGCATGCATTCATTCATCATTAATAAAAGATAGTAAAAAACTCCATTGCATTGCATCTATTTGTTTTCTGTGTTACATCAATATTACAGGAAGAAAAAGAAAAAACAACGGGACTCAGCCCGAACCCACATTCTCTCTCTCTCTCTAAGAGCTTGCACCCCTGCGACGTGCTCTCTTTCCCCTACAGAGAGATGATGCACCACCACTACCCGAGCCAGAGTCTTCTCTGGACAAAACAGATGGCAGAACAGGAACCGCATCCCAAATATGGGCAGTCACTGAAGATATCAAGTCTCTCATGTCTTTTATCCAAGTGGTCGACACTCGGACTTGCTGCAAGAAAAAGGCAAAATCAGTATCAGAGCAAAGATGAACAAAATAGAAAAGAAAGAAAAAGAAGAACAAAAAGGTATACCGCAGGTCAAAGGACCTCCTCTATCAAACCCAACTCCTCCGGATACATCGCATGAGGACGATGCAGCATAGGCACTATCCCTCCATCAGCCCGCCGAATGTTGCATGAAGGAGTGTATAATTACACGAAAGGAACCTCTGAGGTCACCGTCGCCGCAAATGTTATTGTATCGCTGCCACTGTGGGAAGATCCTATCGCCCAACTTGAACCCGTAGGAAGGAAAGGCAGGGCATCATATATGTTGGGCGCCATCAACCAGCTCATCACAAAGTCCGTATAGTCATACGGTGCAGCCGTATTAGTGTACAACAAGTAGGACTCGCATCCTCCGTCATCTCTGCGATCCTCGCATCCTCCGACAGCAGTCGCTACCACCTCATAGACGTAGGAGGTTGTACATGTGGAACCACCATCTCCTCCTCAGAAATCTGGCGAACCACCCTCTCCCCGAGATACCAGGAATGGATGAACTCATGCGCCAGCAAATGCCTCATCTGCGCGTTCACCCCGGTCATCCCCGCATCCTGAATGGCTGTCCCCCAGGGATAAAAGGTCACCTAAAAATCTCCAAGAAGGTATAAATAAATACAAGATCAGAAGGCACAAAAACCAAAACTGAAAATGGAAAGAGTCTTACCCTACCACTAGTCAGGTCATTCAAGACCTGATGCATCGCCTCCAGAGAGAGAGATCCCTTCGACTGTCGATTGGCCTTATGCCATCGATACGATTGGTAGGAGTCCACAACAGTGTCTTCCTTCAGAACAATCATTGGGGTATTGCGCCCAATAACCTCATAAAAGCACGTCTGTCAAAGATAAGAATTCACAAACAGAAAGAGACGTATAAGGAAAATGAGAATGCATGAAAAGAAATGCGCAAACTGAAGAATACCTCAAGAAGGTACATGGCTCCAGTAAAGGTCTGCCGGCAGCATCGACTGAATGCATCCATAGAAGAGTAAAGGGTCGCCAAAGTGAAACTACCCCAATCATATAAATGGATGTTCGAAAACATCCTCAAGTACGGCAAGAACCACAAATGGACGACGTCGCCGCTCGACGCCACCATGAAACCTCCCAACACCGGCAAAATAAATAACCCAGCTATCTGCCTCACTTGCATCCTATCCTCAACATCAATCACCTTGCCTAACAGGGCATCCTTCAGCAGGGATAGCCGGATATAATCCCCAAAAACTATCCTCCCTACATCACCAAGTGCCGCACGCACTGCCCTCAGTCTCACCAGTAAAGAGAGATCCACCTCTATCTGTTCTCCATCACAATCCAGCCCCAACAACTGTTGCACATCTATGGGAGTCACAATCATCTCCCTGAAGTCGAAATAGAGGGTGTGAGTAGTATCCCACCACCTCTCCCCCAAAGCGCACAAGACCGCTGTCGAACGAGGCGTCTCATCCAGCGCAGATGCCAACCTCTCAAAACCCGCTGATGATCACCCAACGCACCACAAGTGGGAGATACTCCCAGACATCCCTGAGTCCCATCGTCCAGCGAGCGCGCATGTTCTTAAAAGAAATATCAGACTAGTAAAAAGGAAAAATCTCATCAGAAGTCAAGAAAAGAAAGAAAAATCACCAAAAAGAAAGGAATGCCAAAGGTCAGGTTACTTACATAACCGCCAGGATTCACGCTCGAAGAGCGATGACGTGACGACTCTCGGAGAAAAGTCCGCTCATCCGCAAGAGGCTCAAACGCATCAAAGGAGTTCTCACTCCCCAAAGCAAGAGGCGCCCTGGCCCTCCACTCCACATTCGCCCAGTAATCAACGGTCAACCACTCCCTGTGGACTGCAGTGCTCATAAAAGAGGCCACTTCTTAAAGATCATAATGCTAGAACGATTTGCAGAGAAATCGCAGAAAGAGAGAAAGAAAAGAAGATGTGAAAAATGATGGGATTCACCCCCTTTATATAGGATAACAAACGCCATGCCGATCGGCACTAACGCCAACCATACTGATCATCACTAACTCCTTACCTTCCCGAGGCAGTCCAAAAGTCTGTGCCACTGTCGAATGGCACCCCTCATACCATGCCGACCGGCACCTCACTTAAATTTCGTACAGAAATTTCCAGAAAATACCAGAAATTCCCAAAAATCCTTGAAAAATTCATAAAAATCCCAGGAAGTATTTAGAACATTTTCACCAGGAAAATTTCACATTCCTGTAACAACCCGTCCTTCTGGAGACCATTAAATTCCCAAATTAAATATAAATTGGCAATTTGGAGAATTTCTCGAAATAGTGATTTTTGGGATTTTCGAGGATTTAATGATTTTCGAAGGGTGTTGTGATTATTTTCGGGACTATTTAGGTCGAAATATTTTATTTACATGTCGCCATGGAGTATAGCGACAAAAGATGTAAGATTTGGTGTTGAAAACCCGCATTTAATTATTTTGGGTTAGAATAGTGATTTGCGGTCAAGTACCTCGGATGGAAATTTCGACTGCGCCACAAGTCTCGGAATGTCTGAGATAGTCGGAAAAGAGTGTCCGATTGTCGAAATTGAGTTTCGGGTAATTTTAGAGGTAAAAGTAACTCGTAATTGGGTAAACGAGTCGTTTTTGGGTTTTAAAGGGATTAAACCCTTTTCTCCTTATAAAAGGAGGGAGAGAGGGAGAAAAGAGAAGAGAAAAGAAGAAAGAAGAGAGGGAAGAGAGAGAGAGGGAAGAAAAGAGAGAAAAGGGAGGAACTCCGGCCAAACTCCGCGGGATTCAGCTCGAGGTCGTCGGATTTTATCCACGAGGCAAGTGTTTACTTGCTTTATTTACTTTTGTGCATTAATCTCATATCATAGTTGGTAAAAATATGATTTTAGGGTTAGAACCCTTAAAATAAATTGGGTAAAAGTTGATTATGAGTTTACACATTGATGTAGTGTAAACTCTTAATGATTTTGAGTATCAAAACCATGTTAATGGAGTATAAAATGGGTTTAAAGGTTAAGTTGGGGTTTTTATGATTTTAGGATTTAAAACTAAGAGAAATGATCTAATACCCCAAAATAATTGATGTGTTAGTTGTAAAACATAGATTAGATGTTTATTGAGTTGTTGGGTGAGGTTAGAAACAACAAAAATGGACAAAAATGGAGTTTGGGATTTTGGGAGAGATAATGAATAGTAACCCGCAGCCTTTGGGGTCATTTTCGGCCAAGAAAATAATTGATTTAGCTTTCGGCCAAAACACGAAAGTTGTATATATTTTCGATACGGTCGCGTGGGCACCGACCGCGTATTTTTCTGATTTTTCTACGATTTGATATGATTTTTACAAGATGACAGCTCTCGGTTGAAAGTACCAATTCGGAAATCAAATCGGGAATTGGAAAAATAAAGGCTAGAAATTATTGTGTAGATGTTTGGGATGATTTTTGGTGTAGAGTAGAAACCATGAAAATGAATTTGGATTGATTTTTGGGTATTTTGGAGTTGGAGAAATCCCCAAACTGTGACCCTCGAACAGGCCGAATCGATTCGGGTACAGGCCGAATCTATTCGCCTAAGGGGAATTGGGTTTCTGCAATGGGCCGAATCGATTCGGGTACAGACCGAATCGATTCGCCATTTACAGACCTGTTTGCAGAATATTTTCCGAATCGATTCGGATTGGGAACCGAATCGATTCGCTAAAGGGGCGAATCGATTCGCTTAGGCCAGAATTTCTAGTTTTCTCCCTTTAAGAGTATGGGGAGTTGAATTACCATATGGGATTTTTATGGGGATTCCTAAATAAGGGTTTTGAGGATAAATAAACCTTTAAGAGATGATTGAGGTAATTAGTATTGAACAAAGTAAGGAAATACTTTGGGTTTAGTATCATGCTTATATGAAAGCATGATTATGATTCCTCGAGGGAATCTTTGGGATTAATGGTCATCGCTATTAAAGCAGTTCATAATAATGGATTTGCTTTAATTACATTTCCTGGATATAGGAAGGGAAATGGGTTATATTATTTGGCTTCGGTAACACTTCCCGGATGGAAGAAGGGATGTGGAAGCATATGTTATGATCAAAACATTTTTATGATAATGAAAATGTCTTTGAATACATTTCCTAAGTATAAAAAGGGAAATGGGATAATTGATAAAGGAAAAGCATTTTTATGTTAATAAAATTGGCTTTCAAAAAGTATATGATTTGTTAAAGCAATTCATGATAATGAATTGGCTTCTATAAATACATTTCCTGGATATGAGAAGGGAAATGGAAGTTTTTGAAATGAAAAGGATAAGTATTTATAAATACTATATGTATCAAGTAATCCTCAGTCCGGGAGATATTATCCGGACGTATATTGTAGATGTACATATATGTATAAATCGAGTGCCGAGGGTCTAATGGATCCCGACGATCGACCGTGCTGCATAGTAGTGTATCGGGGGGGTTCCTTGTTTGGATTTCGCTTCGCGAGACACCCCACGCACGAATATGGCATTGTGTTGAGACTGGGGAGAAGTTTAATCCTTAGTGCTCTAATATTATTAAATGTTTATGGTATATATATTATATATATCTTTCTGTACTGAGGGACTGGCGTATCTCAAAGATCGACCTTGCTGCATAGTAGTGTATCGGGGGGGTTCCATGTTTGGATTTCGCTTCGCGAGACACCCCACGCACGAACATGGCATAGGGTCGAGATTAGAGTGAAGTTTAGCCCTTAGTACATCTGTTTGACTATCTAGGTTAGATAGTGGTTGGGTATTAGACTAGTTTAGCAGGGTAGCTTTACTAGGATGTTTATAGGGATGCGCTAGGTGTGCACTGTTAGAGGAGAGGTGAGGGGTATCTCATGAGAGTGGGATACCAATTTAAATATGAGATAAAAACTATTTTTCTAAAAATAAAGCATTTATGCACTTGCAAAATATTTTCTAAATATTCGGGCTCTGACCCGTTTGTCTACTCTCCTTTCTTTCTCTATACTATATATATATAGGTGTCCAGACACAGGGACGCCTGGATAGAAACTCTTTCGGGTCAGACATCTGCTGCAGCAGCTGTGGATGCTTGCAGGTTATCGGTAGACGTTTCTTTCTTTGTACTCTAGATAGGAGATATTGTATAAACACTCGAGCCAATGGCTCAATTGCATTTATTTATTCTTTCAGTACAGCATTCGATATGGTTGTATATTTGGACCGAGTGTTCGGTTATTTTAGTTCCTTTCATTTCCATTTCAGTTCATTAAGCATTTAATTGTGGATGTTTTAATTTGTTTGCTAAAAAGAGTAGTTAAGTAAAAGTTTTTAACGCTCACCTAATAGGATATTAGTAATTAAATGGATTTTCGACAGTGATGCTAAGAATGATCCATATGAAACTCCTGTTTTAATTTAATATTGGAGTGATCGCCCGGTATCTTATTAGGCGGGGTGTTACAGATGGTATCAGAGCATCAGGTTCTAGTGTCCTTAGGAATCTGTGCAGACGTAGTACGCTTTCAGCGTTGCTCTCGATTTGTTATAGAGCCCCAGTATTTAGGATTATTGATATCTCTTGTGAGATTGCGTTCTCCTGCCATGTTAGAAGATTATAGAAATCTTTTACGCGCTCGTTGAGGATCGTGTGCGGAGCTCGGAGGGCAGCAGGAGTTGGAGCTTAGATGGGGAAGCTGGTAGAAGTTGGGGACGAGGACCTTAGTAGATGCCACTCTCCTAGTGGAAAATGCTAAGGATTGTTGCGACGACTACTAAGGTATAGTAGTTATGAGCAACCAAGTACTACTGTGATAGGAAGTGGTACTCAAGTTGGATTACCCCGTGGAGATAAAGGGTTCCAAAGGGATTTTACGGATAGCTTTAACCGTGAGTCCCCATGATTCTGCAAGGAGGATTGTTGGAACGGGTGGTGGAATTTCCTTTTAACGAAGGAGTTAAGAGGATTAGTAAGGCGATGGTAAGGAGCGAGGCTATAGAGTCAGATGGTGTTATGGAGTGCGGAGCCACACGGATAGTCTTTTCCGATAGGAATAAAGGACAAGGTTAGGGTGCCCATATGGGGCCTAGAGTCGAGAAATTTTGGTAAGAGGTGTGGCTAGATGAAGTTGTGGTGTTTGATAGCCTTAGACTCGTGTGTGTAATATAATTTTTGTTTTGGTCTCGATAACATAATAATGTAGGCCTATGTGATTTCCGCGATAGCGGAATTTTGTTTTCCTTCACTCGCCATAGAGGCGGGTGATTATATTTTGTATATATACGTATAAGGTATTGGTTGATCGGAGCGATAGCCGGCTAATGATGGCAAGTCTATCGTGTCCGCAGTTCCTGGAGGGAACAGGTAGTTGTCGTGGTGTCTCACCTTGATAAAGGTTGAGTTCACCTTTATTATTATGGAATGATGGAACCTCGATGAGCAGAGGCTTCCTTATTTTGGTTGGTATGTGTGGCAACCTTATAGATATAATTTAAGGCCCACAGGATTATTAGTGAGCGGTAAGATTTAGCTCAGTAATGGTTTGCGCAAGGACTTAGAAATAATGCGAGTGCTGGGTGGTGTGACTCTTAGTTAGAGATAGGAGTTCAGACCACCTTTCGATGTTAAGGGATAGGATTATCCCGGTTGCATGCCTGAAGTAACGGGACTCCGTGGCCAACGAAGTCAAGTGTTAATGTGTGGAGGGGTTCCTTGTTTGGATTTCGCTTTGCGAGACACTCCACACATCACTCTTAACGGCGCCGGGCATGGAGAGTTGTTATGGGATGCAAGGATGTGGGTTAGTCTTATAGTGTGGATGAACCACTATAGACTATGAGCCCTGTGATGATGGTACACTTATGGAAATATTGTGCTATGGAAAAGCACTAAAGTGGTCCTCTCACCACAAATAGTTGGGTGGAGTAGGACTTAGAGAAGTTGATTCGAGGATGTTAGCCAGGCCTTAATAAGAAGGAAAATTGGGAGGAAATCCGTGATCGGTGTAATATACATAGTGTTCCTACAAAGAGTAGGCACTTTGGTTAATTAGGTTTCCTTTCGTATGGGCGGAAGGATTAGATAGTAGGAATGCGTTCGTAGGTTAGCGAGGTAGGATTTAGGACGTCCCGCTGGTGTGCCTTAGGTCATTATATCTCGATGACCGACAACGCGAGGGAGTAGTGTAACAGGAGGGTTCCTTGTTTGGATTTCGCCTTGGCGAGACGTCCCACGCACGAAACCAAGTAAACGTCGGGAGTTGAGAGAGGCCTTGGGCACTAGGGATATAATTAGGATACTCGTTTCGTGTAGGTAGGGTAACGCCTAGATAGTAGCACTATAGGATGTAGGCTCGATAGAGTTAGCAATGCCGAGGTTAAGAGTTTGGACTTTCTCGGGTCGGGAGGACCCATAGATGAGTATTACACCGAGGAAAGGAGATCCTTATTGGGAGAGAGTGTTACGTGTTAGACGTTCACTACGGATGTGCAGATATGCACGAGTTAGAAAGGTGTATGGGCAACTTGGTAAGTTGGTTTATATACCGCCTGAAATAGAATGGGCGTAGTATATAAGGTTGAAATTCATGCCGATAGGCATTATAGATGATGGGTATTATGTGACGTATTAGAGTCACTTTACGATATTGGTAGTCGTATTGTACATGGTTGGGAACCATTGGGTTAATGTCATTCCCTTTGAGGTATTAGGATTTTGAGTGATCCTATGATTGGTGGTGTAGGTCGTATCTGAATTTCGAGGACAAAATTCCGTTGTAAGGGGGGGAGTATGTAACAACCCGTCCTTTTGGAGACCATTAAATTCCCAAATTAAATATAAATTGGCAATTTGGAGAATTTCTCGAAATAGTGATTTTTGGGATTTTCGAGGATTTAATGATTTTCGAAGGGTGTTGTGATTATTTTCGGGACTATATAGGTCGAAATATTTTATTTATATGTCGTCGTGGAGTATAGCGACAAAAGATGTAAGATTTGGTGTTGAAAACCCGCATTTAATTATTTTGGGTTAGAATAGTGATTTGTGGTCAAGTACCTCGGATGGAAATTTCGACTGCGCCACAAGTCTCGGAATGTTTGAGATAAACTCCGCGGGATTCAGCTCGAGGTCGTCGGATTTTATCTACGAGGCAAGTGTTTACTTGCTTTATTTACTTTTGTGCATTAATCTCATATCATAGTTGGTAAAAATATGATTTTGGGGTTAGAACCCTTAAAATAAATTGGGTAAAAGTTGATTATGAGTTTACACATTGATGTAGTGTAAACTCTTAATGATTTTGAGTATCAAAACCATGTTAATGGAGTATAAAATGGGTTTAAAGGTTAAGTTGGGGTTTTTATGGTTTTAGGGTTTAAAACTAAGAGAAATGATCTAATACCCCAAAATAATTGATGTGTTAGTTGTAAAACATAGATTAGATGTTTATTGAGTTGTTGGGTGAGGTTAGAAACAACAAAAATGGACAAAAATGGAGTTTGGGATTTTGGGAGAGATAATGAATAGTAACCCGCAGCCTTTGGGGTCATTTTCGGCCAAGAAAATAATTGATTTAGCTTTCGGCCAAAACACGAAAGTTGTAGATATTTTCGATACGGTCGCGTGGGCGCCGACCGCGTATTTTTCTGATTTTTCTACGATTTGATATGATTTTTACAAGATGACAGCTCTCGGTTGAAAGTACCAACTCGGAAATCAAATCGGGAATTGGAAAAATAAAGGCTAGAAATTATTGTGTAGATGTTTGGGATGATTTTTGGTGTAGAGTAGAAACCATGAAAATTAATTTGGATTGATTTTTGGGTATTTTGGAGTTGGAGAAATCGCCCAAACTGTGACCCTCGAACAGGCCGAATCGATTCGGGTACAGGCCGAATCGATTCGCCTAAGGGGAATTGGGTTTCTGCAATGGGCCGAATCGATTCGGGTACAGACCAAATCGATTCGCCATTTACAGACCTGTTTGCAGAATATTTTCCGAATCGATTCGGATTGGGAACCGAATCGATTCGCTAAAGGGGCGAATCGATTCGCTTAGGCCAGAATTTCTAGTTTTCTCCCTTTAAGAGTATGGGGAGTTGAATTACCATTTGGGATTTTTATGGGGATTCCTAAATAAGGGTTTTGAGGATAAATAAACCTTTAAGAGATGATTGAGGTAATTAGTATTGAACAAAGTAAGGAAATACTTTGGGTTTAGTATCATGCTTATATGAAAGCATGATTATGATTCCTCGAGGGAATCTTTGGGATTAATGGTCATCGCTATATATAGTTGGCAAATATGGCCATTTATGTATATTCAAGGATGAATATATGGTATATGTATATACTATGTGATTAAAGTATATATGATATGATGAAAATGATTTTGAAAATAATATATAAATGTTTTCAAAATGGAAAGACAAATGATTTTCATAAATAATAAAAATGAGGATACACAACTCTCTAAATCGCTATCATAAAGGAAGTTGCGTTCGTATGGCGAAGCCCCCTGGCTAATGATGCAGGGTGGATATAGTCCTATAGGCCATGTGAGCGTTTGTTGTTATATTTTCTGCGATGGTTAGGAGATTCCGGGTGTGGTCTTGACTATCTCGCAGGCACATGGTCGCTTCCCGACGTCTTTCGATATAGGATCCCAGGTTATCTTGGAGGCCCTGGAAGATGATAGCCATTTAGGGGCGCGCACAGTGGAGAAATCCGGACGGGCGGTCTTAGAACGCGTTTATTAAAGCAGTTCATAATAATGGATTTGCTTTAATTACATTTCCTGGATATAGGAAGGCAAATGGGTTATATTATTTGGCTTCGGTAACACTTCCCGGATGGAAGAAGGGATGTGGAAGCATATGTTATGATCAAAACATTTTTATGATAATGAAAATGTCTTTGAATACATTTCCTGAGTATAAAAAGGGAAATGGGATAATTGATAAAGGAAAAGCATTTTTATGTTAATAAAATTGGCTTTCAAAAAGTATATGATTTGTTAAAGCAATTCATGATAATGAATTGGCTTCTATAAATACATTTCCTGGATATGAGAAGGGAAATGGAAGTTTTTGAAATGAAAAGGATAAGTATTTATAAATACTATATGTATCAAGTAATCCTCAGTCCGGGAGATATTATCCGGACGTATATTGTAGATGTACGTATATGTATAAATCGAGTGCCGAGGGTCTAATGGATCCCGACGATCGACCGTTCTGCATAGTAGTGTATCGGTGGGGTTCCTTGTTTGGATTTCGCTTCGCGAGACACCCCACGAACGAATATGGCATTGTGTTGAGACTGGGGAGAAGTTTAATCCTTAGTGCTCTAATATTATTAAATGTTTATGGTATATATATTATATATATCTTTCTGTACTGAGGGACTGGCGGATCTCAAAGATCGACCTTGCTGCATAGTAGTGTATCGGGGGGGTTCCTTGTTTGGATTTCGCTTCGCGAGACACCCCACGCACGAACATGGCATAGCGTCGAGATTAGAGTGAAGTTTAGCCCTTAGTACATCTGTTTGACTATCTAGGTTAGATAGTGGTTGGGTATTAGACTAGTTTAGCAGGGTAGCTTGACTAGGATGTTTATAGGGATGCGCTAGGTGTGCACTGTTAGAGGAGAGGTGAGGGGTATCTCATGAGAGTGGGATACCAATTTAAATATGAGATAAAAACTATTTTTCTAAAAATAAAGCATTTATGCACTTGCAAAATATTTTCTAAACATTCGGGCTCTGACCCATTTGTCTACTCTCCTTTCTTTCTCTATACTATATATATATAGGTGTCCAGACACAGGGACCCCTGGATGGAAACTCTTTCGGGTCAGACGTCTGCTGCAGCAGCTGTGGATGCTTGCAGGTTATCGGTAGACGTTTCTTTCTTTGTACTCTAGATAGGAGATATTGTATAAACACTCGAGCCAATGGCTCAATTGCATTTATTTATTCTTTCAGTACAGCATTCGATATGGTTGTATATTTGGACCGAGTGTTCGGTTATTTTAGTTCCTTTCATTTCCATTTCAGTTCATTACGCATTTAATTGTGGATGTTTTAATTTGTTTGCTAAAAAGAGTAGTTAAGTAAAAGTTTTTAACGCTCACCTAATAGGATATTAGTAATTAAATGGATTTTCGACAGTGATGCTAAGAATGATCCATATGAAACTCCTGTTTTAATTTAATATTGGAGTGATCGCCCGGTATCTTATTAGGCGGGGTGTTACAATTCCCTCAAGCGAAACCCCTCTTTCCCAGAAAAATCCTCAAAAACCAAGTGAATCTCCTCCCGGCAAAGCCCCGGAGGATCTCTAAGTATTGCCTGATCACTTCCCTAGAGGAGTTTTTACAACACCAAAATTGGTTGTTCCCCCCTACGAGGCCTCCTAAAGAAACAAAAACTTCCCTAGCTCAGATCAAAATCACAAGGAACTTTCTCCAGCACAATCAAAATCCAATATTTATCCACTCTTAGGTCAGAATTGACATCGGTCTTGGATCGTCACCTGAGTTAGGTCAGAAATGGCCTTGGTCCTCGGTCGTCACCACTCTTAGGTCAAAATTGACCTCGGTCTTAGATCGTCACCTGAGTTAGATCAGAATTAAGCTCGATCCTCCGTCGTCACCACTCTTAGGTCAGAATTGACCTCGGTCTTGGATCGTTACCTGAGTTAGGTCAGAAATGACCTCGGTCCTCGATCGTCACCACTCTTAGGTCATAATTGACCTCGGTCCTCGGTCGTCACCACTCTTAGGACAAAATTGACCTCAGTCTTCGATCCTCACCTGAGTTAGGTTAGAAATGACCTCAGTCCTCAGTCGTCACCACTCTTAGGTCATAATTGACCTCGGTCTTGGATCGTCACCTGAGTTAGGTCAGAATTGACCTCAGTCCTAGATCGTCACCACTCTTAGGTCAGAATTGACCTCGGTCTTAGATCGTCACCTGAGTTAGGTCAGAATTGACCTCGGTCCTGAGTCGTCACCACTCTTAGGTCAGAATTGACCTCGATCCTCGATCGTCACCACTCTTAGGTCAGAATTGACCTCGATCTTGGATCGTCACCTGAGTTAGGTCAGAAATGGCTTCGGTCCTCGGTCGTCACCACTCTTAGGTCAGATTTGACCTAGGTCCTCAATCGTCACCACTCTTAGGTCAGAATTGACCTCGGTTATTAGGTCTTCACCCTAAGCTCGCAGAATTGGCTTTGACCCGCAGAATCGGTCGCCCTCATCACTTAAGCCCGTAAATTTGGCTTTGACCCACAAAATTGGTCATCC
Source organism: Sambucus nigra (assembly GCA_949130495.1). NCBI lineage: Eukaryota > Viridiplantae > Streptophyta > Magnoliopsida > Dipsacales > Adoxaceae > Sambucus > Sambucus nigra. Next base: position 418,871,112 of record OX422223.1, read on the forward strand.
CCCAGCATCACTTTAGGTCCTCAGAATAGACCTAAACCTTTGATTGTCATTCAAACCATCCCCAGCACACCCCTCAGGTCCTCAAAATCGGCCTCAGCCCTTTGAATCGGTCATGCTGCCTCAAAAGCATCATGTGGTGTCTATTCGAAGGTTATCATTTGCTCCAAACTCACCCATCGAGGGGCTTTGTATACACCCCATTCTATTACCCCCTAACTCTCCTTAGGTCCCTAGTACCTCCCTTCATCATTACAAACCCAGGTCATACCCCGAGTACTGACCTAGAAGTCATCGGGCACTCCCAGGCTCCGTTTGACCAAAAAGTCAAACTCTTCAACTCGACCAAAGATGAATGAATCTGTGAAGGGCAATGAAATCCCTTTCTAATGGTCCATCCCATGCATGATTCCTACTTACCATGCGGATGAACGATCCGTTTGCGTCCGAAACTTGATCTAGAGGCCACCAGGCGCTCCCGGACTCTATTTGACCTAAGTCAACTCTTCATCTCAACCGAGAATGAATTAATCTTCTAAGGGAACTGAAACCCCTTTCCAATGGTCTGTTCCATGCGCAATTCCGACTTACCATGCGGACGAATGACCTGTTTGACTCAAAGAGGTCATCGAATGCTTCTGGGGCCCGGTTGACCAAAGTCAACTCCCCAGATCGGGTCAAACTCTTTTGAATGTCAAAGTACATCTCCTAACCTTTCCAACGGTCCACCCCGTGCACAATTCGGACTCACCATGCGGACGAACGATCTATTTGCGTCCGAATAATTCCCCGTCCAATGGACCGACAAACGCTTCCGAGCCATATTTGACCCAAAGTCAACTCCCGAACCCGGGAGAGGTCCAAGGGACTTTAAAAGGTCTCTGAATTACCTTTCCAATGGTCTACCCCATGCGTTATTCTGACCAACGGTTTGCCCTTGACAACCAATTTTCCGAAAAGGCCTGAACTGCCAAATGGCAGGCTCCAAACCCTACCTATCGGCAGGTGCCGATAAGCAGGACCAGGTCTATGCCAATCGGTAGTTACCTGGGCCTATAAAAGGAGGCCCTCACCTCATTTGCAAGGGGGGACTAGATCTGATAAAAATCGCTCTCAACGAATCCCAAAAACCTCTCTCGAAGACAACGCTATTTCAACATCCAAATCCCTTTCTAACTTCCACTTTTCATCATCCTTTTCATCAAACTTGGTGAATTATCCACTGTCCATCATCATCCAAGTGCAAGGGCTAATCTCCAACATTTAAGATCAAGCTCAAGATCTCCAAGAAGGTTCAACTTTTTCAACTTTCTCTTCAAATTCTCTTAAATTCGCAATAACTTTTTTATTACCTAGCACTTTTATTATCTCATCTCACACATCCTAATCTACTTTTTATTTAGTATTATTGCACATCTCTTATTTTCATATAAATAAAACCTAAAAAACAAGAAAAAGAGGGTTTGCTTATAAATTCCAAATAGGGATTCTCATATTTTTCTCACAACTAAAACAATTTTTCTACACACGCACCACTCACAAATAAGAGATCCCCCATTTGGATTTATGGAATAAACCCCACCCCTCATTTTGTATGCGAACTATGTGGACTTTGATGCCTTTATAGGCTTCATAGGCATCTCGAGGTAAAACCCGAGACTCGAGTCCTATTGTCACTTCCTCTCTCATTTTCTATCTTCTCTAAATCCAATTTTCTTATATTCTATATACTTGTTCTTAGTGATGTATCACCCCATATGCGTTATCGTTCCATTATAACGATCAACGTAAGAGTAATCGTGTAAATCTTATTTTCTAATATTATTTTTATACCTTCCTACGGATGACTCGCTTTATCTCTCCCATGATACAAGTCGAGGATTCCTATCACCACTATATATATGCACATGCACACATATCACGGGGAAAATAAAAAAGGAAAATAGCAAACATCTATGAGAGACCGAAAGGGAGGAATGGGTGCCTAACATCTTCCCATTTCGTAACTTAGCCTCTAAACCCTTCTCGAATCATTCTGGTTTCGTATGCACCAGTATGTCTTTGGATGTCGTCCTTCGGGATGGCTTCCCCTTTTTCTCTTGTCTGTTTTGAGTAAAATAGACTGGTGACTCTAAATCTCTCTAAGTTTTTACACCTCATCTCAAACGACGCCAGCTGAAGCGCTCCCGAGAGGGATCCGCGGGACCCGAGGATCCTCTTTCACGCGCCCGCCCGCGGTGAGGATCGGGGATGGCCACACAATCTATCAAGATTATTGATCCAATAATGAATCTCACACGATAGGTCAAAGTAATAAATAAATAGTGCATATGTCCATCAATCATATCCAGATTAAGATCCTTACGTAAACCTAATAATCATGAGGTTTACATTGTCTTATAAAATAAGTATAAATATAATGACCTCAAGGTGGTGCCATTCAATACACATAAAGTGTACTAGCACAATAATTTGAACTATGCAGTTTCCCGCAACCAAGATAGACCTACTAAAATATTTTGCTACAGCCCTACTAATGGTGTGTCAAGTTCCATCTAAGACTGTGAACAATAAAACTTATATTCTAAAAGAACTGCTGATCTGATCCTCTGTGTTTTTCTTTATAATTTCATTGCCCGAAAACACCTGTCAATCAAATTGGCGCCATTGTTGCGGAGTGTTTTGCTTTAAAATTTCATTACTCGACAACACGTGTCAAACAAAATGGCTCCATTATCAGTGAATGCTTTTCTTTAGAATCTCATTGATTTAGTATTTAGTATATGTTTTTGTATTATTATTTTTAATTTAAATTGTTTTGTAGACTTGTACATTTGAGCGCCAAAAAATGCTTATATTCTAAGTCGTGGACCACTTTATGGATTTTCGATCTTGAGTTATTTGGGTAAGCATGTCTTACTCTTCTGTTTTCGGTAATCGCAATAATAATTCTCAAAATCCACCCAAACCAATGACTTTTTTTTGAATACTTGCACAATGAGAAGAATGAAAATTGTAAAATAACTTTGGATTAGTATTACAAAAGTCATGTTGTGGATTATGGGAATTTTGAGAATAATCTTTTCAATTGTGGGCCACACAATCTTTATAATAAGAATGTTAAAATTTATTGCAATAAATTTCAAAATTCTTATAATAATTATTTTGATAGTAGTTTCGAGGATAGTTATCAAAATTTTTATCTTGAATAATTTGTACCTCAGCCTATGACTTTGCGTGAGGGCATTCGCATGCTTAAGAATAAAAAGTATGAAACCGTTATCTGGAAGAAAATCCTTGTTGGGAACAAGAGTTAAATGCAGTATTCAAATCCAACGATGATATTTTTTGAGACATTGAAAGTTGAGGAATATTATGAACCAAATGAGGAATCGATGCCTACTTTATCATAATAAAACTCTTCTCTTGGCCCAGGGCATAATACAGAATGAAAGTGATGAAGAAATGGATATAGTATCCGTTTGTATTGAAATAATTTCTTATTTGGTAACCAAAGAAGAAAATTTCATTGAGAATGATACTATCTCCTTCGAAGTTCAATTTTTGTGCGATGATGAGTCATCTTTCGAGATTGAATTTATTTTTTCCCCATCTTCGTTCACCATTATCGAACAGTTACAAGTGTACCATAAATCAATTCTAAATTTTAAAACATTTAACCCTTTCACCTATGAGTATGACTTTCTTGATTTGGTTTCCTTGAAGGAAATATTGCCTCCTTATGCTCCACCTCCCATTCCATTTACAAAACCTTTAGGAAATTCAGTTTTTTTTGGATCCCATGTTTACTTGTCCCCTGTCTTATCCAAACCCCCCATTATCCTCTAAAAACATTTATTGGATATGGTTACTTTTCCCTTCCTGAATCGTTCCTTCCGTTGTTTAAACAAAATTCTTACTTTTCGAAAGGTATGAACTTAAATGAGGGACCACCATTAATCCCTCAAATTCAAATCGTATTTTGAGTGGATCCTAAAAAATTTTAACATTTAGTGTATAGTTAGTTAGAAGTTAAAATTGTAAGTTGTACACATTTCATTGATTTTTTTCTTTTTACTTATTGTATAGTATAATTAGTTAAAGATTTTGCTATTATTTTTGTTATTCTTGGCTCTAACATGTTTTCTAGATTCCAGAGATCGCACCATTTTGGGTAATATTGGTTTCTTCCTTTTTCTATAACTTGGTTCTTAATTCACATTGAGGACAATGCAAGGTTTAAGTTAGGGGTGTGCGATATGCTTCACATTCATTGTAGTTTCTTTAATTTGATTACATTTTCTTCCCAAGCATGCTTTTGCTGTAAAAAATTCAAAAAATATTTTCTTTCTTTTTTCTCCCTTATTGAGCATTTTTCCCTTATTTCTAGTGATAAATTCAAATAATTGCCCAATCTAATAGATAATTCAGTGATTCATGTTCAAGACATTAGATGTTATTAGACTTTACTCCTTCAATCATTTGTATTATGAAAAACTTCATGAACTAAACTTTGAACCCATGAGCACATGTGCTTTTCTTGTATAAATGATTTGGTTTAAGATTTTTATAACTCGATAATCTTTTGTTACATTTGTATGTGACACCCCGTCCAATTAAATACCGGGTAACTACTCCTTTATTAAATTAATACGAAATATCAAGTTGGTTCACTCTTAGCATCACTGTTGAAAAACATTTAATCAATTACTAGCCACCTAATATTTAAAAAGAGAGATGTCACATTTTATTAATTATGTTAATAAATAAACAAGAATTTATTTATAAACCATCAATCGCATAAACAATCTCATATAAATTCTCAATGAGATGAAATCAAATAAGTTTAGAGTAAACACTCCAATAATAAAGATGCCAGAGTAAATAATGTCCCAGTACAAGAGTCTGAATAAATAATTAACCAAAAACTGAAATAATGAAAGTCTGCAACTACAACTTCTAAATAAGAATGGGCAACAGGCCCTAACTGATACAAATGACTCTAAGGAATCAAGGATAAATTGAGAGCATCTACTAACAAGATCCTGTAACTTCCACAACAGCTACAGTACGTCATCAGAATGGAACTCCTATGCTTGGCGTCACTGTGGTTGTGCACCTAAAATATTTTTACAAAACAAAAATAAATTTGGAGAAAAACGTGTCAGGGCCCGATGTGAAAATAGTTTAAAAGTTTAGCAAGTGTTTAAATTACAATTAAACAACACATATTATAAACACGTTAGTTGCATACTCTCGCATGAGTTTCTTACCTCTCAACTACTGTGCACGCCTAACGTATGCCTTTAACCCATCCTAGTTATGCCACTATCTAACTAGTTTGTACCACTCCTGCATTCGCATTCTAACATAGAGTATCTACATGTAACCCCCAAATAAGCCCATATTTATAACCCATGTTCACATTCATTAACTTACTTATCTCAAGTGTTAATTAAATTCTCATTCTTAACCCATTCAAATATCTTAGTTATTCACATCTACTAAGCAACAATGAACCAGTCACGAGTACATAAGTATATCACTCTCAGTACATCAATACATATATGGCACCTCTAGGCTAAGCTGCGGTGCATGCATACTCTTTTATCGAATCCTGGTACATCACGTACATAAGGACTACGAGTTCCGAATCTCTCAAGAACCGTTTCAATAAGCAAAATCACACATATTGGAGGCGAACATAGTTCACATACCCATGGGCCACACACATACCTACGCTCCCATGGTCAGCTGACTTATCAACTCACAAATAAGTCATTCACAGTACTATGTCCTTAAGGTACTAGTCTAAATCCCCCCCCCCCCCCCGAAGGCACACAAGGATAAGAGGGTCCTTTTCCAAAATAAAACGAACCTCCCGAGATAGAAAGTATGGTAGGTATGTCATACATATAAGAAATCCGTACACTAGGCATTCACACAACCTAAGAAATAATATATCAGTATAGATGTTCACACAATTCATCTAATTAATCTCATACGTAGCAAGTTTACCCCGAACATTACACATAATATATTTTCCGTTTGATAACTCTCTCGTCGTATCAATTTGAGTACTTAAACCTTTCTTAAAAGGTTATTAGGTATTTTATTGGTATCTAATGTCATCTCAGTACTTGAAACCCCTCCATTGCTGTATATAATCTTATATCATCATTAATTCCCGTTATAGTTTCAATTCGGACGATTTCCAATCATACCTCACTCGGTAGACCCTCATAAGATATGTCATTCGATTCCCTAAGTTATAACATTCTTCGAGAACATTAAGACCTTACTAACTTTATTTAAGTCCCACAATATTATATTACTCACCCTAATAACCAACATCGGCATTGGAATAATCATTAAACCTTAAAGAGAAACAATTGTCAAAAATCAGAAGGGGTCGATCGATTGATGGTTTGATCGATCGAGATTCTTGAGTCGATCGATCGATCAAGCAGGTATCTGCCCAGAATTTCTTAACAGTTACGGGTTCTCTTCATTTTACACCTCAAATTCTTCATCCCAACGTCCAAAACTCACAACTAAGTATACTATTTATCCTACTAACATGTTTACATCATTCCCCACGTTTTAGATTCATCAAATGAACATATAACATCAATTTCTTGGATCAAATTACTCAATTTTCATATAAAAACCTAGTTTTCCTATTTCTTCAAGAACATCACATAATCCAATCAAATTTCATAAATATTCTACACATAAATCATAAATTCGTGGTTGTTATCATCTCCAACATTTACTACATGAAAGACCTATCCAGATTATGATTTATACCTTTCAAATCCATTCAATTTTCATTAATTATGATAAATCTTCAATTCTAGAATAACATGTAAAGTATATGCTTTGAATCTTTGCAAGATAAATCAGTTGCCTTAAGTTTGATGTTCTGATTCGTTGATGGTGTTCAAGGGCTGGTCCTCTCCTTCTTTTCGGTCACAATTCCGTAAAAATTGGTGGTGGTGGGTGGTGGTTTTGGTTTGGAGGCTTTTTGTGACTTCTCCTCTAACTCACGTAGTCCACCCCTTTATTTTTGGATGATCATGGCCCTAATGGCCTTTCCAATAATAAATAAATAAACACTAAAATTCGTGGGTCTTAATTCCTTAATTTTTACAATGACCAAAATACTCTTTCGGGTTGCCGGTTTGGCCTAAAAGTGCCCCGGGACCCAAACTAAACCCTCGGGTAGTGTTTTCTGACTATCTCGACCCTTCCGGACACGTTGTCACACTCGAAAAGCTCATATGGATGACATAAAAATAAAATACTTTTAAATCCATTAAATTGGGTCCTGACACGACTGACACGCGCGTCCCAACTTAATTACCGAAACTGTCATATTTTTAACTCACAACAATTTTAATAAATTCAATGCTCACATATTCCCATAATCACTCAGTAATATTCAACAACATAATAGTAACCAAATACTAACTCTCGTCTCGCTAGAATTTAAATTTTGAGTTAATTTTCTAATTAATTATCCCAAATTAATTTTAATAAATCCCATAATTAAAAGCCTTAAAAATACAGATTAATTTTAATAAATCCCATAATTAAAAGCCATAAAAATACGGGGTATTACATAATTCTCCCCTAATAACGGAATTTCGTCCCGAAATTCGAAAAAGTAAGGCATACCTGGAAAATTAGGTATCCTCCCGTACTCAAAACAAAATATATAGAAAGGCCCAATCACTAAAGCCCTTGCTTCGCAACAAGCTTGTTTAACAGTCTTGATACTTTATCAGTTATAGGGTTACACTTCAATAAATGCACTTCACGTTGTGCTCTTACTAAACAACATTCAAATAAAATAGGCTATACATCACTGGACGCATTATCTCAATATTATTGTGAGTCACTACGCATTAACTCCCGCGTTTATAAAAACACGAAACTCCCATCCTGGAAGAAATCATTAACACATCTGACTACTATTGCCCATTCTTTGAATATCTGATCCCGGCGTTATGACATCTACATAAGGAAAAACCACTTCAACTGGGTGATGTTACACACAACATTTGTATGGACCTTGTCCACTATAAATATATACAAGTGCTTTCACCCAACTCTACCATTTAGGTAATATCGTCTCCCCATTACCACGATATACCTCACTTACTAGTTATACCCGATTTGGAAATGACAAGATTGCAATGAATCCCAAAATATCTTTCATACAATCCACCAATCGTCAATCACCTTGCGCCTACACCTCGGGCTATAGGTGATACAATCCTCAGAACGAAGCGTTATTTCCACTACTTCTTGTTACCCCACATTGAAGGTGGATTTCGGGGATCTCCTCTTAGTTCTGAATAAAACTGCGTAGGACCATGTACCAGCGTGTCTATTATCTAATAGTGTAAATCACCCATATATATAACAGTTTTTCTCCCTCTGGACAACCTGTCCCACATATTCGAAGGAACTCGATACTTATCTACAAATTGGCAACCCCTCAAGGAAATTTACCAACTTGACTCTTCCATCCCTCGAATTGTTGGCTTGATACAGAATTATCTGGTTGGTCATCTAACCCCAACCGTTCTACTAATTATTACACCCCTTTCAGTGCCGAATTTCACATATAATTCTTCCCATTAAGTGATACTTAATGATCTTCTTCTTCTCTCGGCGTATGTCAAAAGTTTCGACCCTTGCACTTATCACCACGTTGTGCACATCTGGACTCTTTATACCTTATTGACATCCTCTTTATATTTACTCTTGAGTCACCCTCAACATTCGATTGGTCAGAGCTCTACTCCGAATTGTCCATAATAATTAAATATTTTCCTTCTCAAGAGATACCCCCTTATTAAATGGCTTTCCACTGCCTTTTCACCAAATTCGAACGTGCTACACTCCTCACTCATGATACTCATTAACACCTTCTCTTACGATGCTTAATCCTATAAGTAATAATTTCACCCATCTATATCCCTTCTTTCGGCGATTACTACATTATTAAACCAAGATGTCTACTCCTCTTATACCCCATGCATACGACTTTAAAAATAGTATACGCTTCATACGTATACCAAACTCTTTATTGCTCCTGCATTTTCAACGTGGCTATACCACTTAGGCGTTCTCAATCACCCCGGACTTGAAATCCTACATCCTCCTTAACCTCAATGCATTATTCAACCCGCCATAACAAAACCAACATTATCAGTACTTACCTCGTAATTCACTAACAACTGGCTCTACTAGCCTTACATCGTAAATTTATCCCTTGGACTTCCAGTTATAACTAATTACTTCCATAACAATCGAGGTATCCAATTCATGGACAAATGGTCAAACATCTCCCTACTACCAACCTTATGCTAAGTTTCATACGTGGGATGTCTCGCAAAGCGAAATCCAAACAAGCAACCCCCCCGATACACTACTACCTAACATTGTCGGTCATCGGGATCCGTTAAGCCCTCAGTCCATAATGTGTACCCCTATATTCCCGTCTCTTAACAACAAAGTTACATCTACTTCTGAAATGACACTC